>CM055268.1:57664014-58264014 GCA_029237695.1 Conchocele bisecta
CTAAATAATCACTAATTTGTTTATTTCATGTATATTTTTGCTGGTGTATAGTAGAACCCCTCTAAACCGGACACAAATACAAGTTAGTGCTACTTAATTGCAATTGGGTCCATTGCCGTTTATCTCCGCTGAGTATGTCTGTTCGTGACTGCAAAGCACCCACGCGTGTCTTGGAGTAGTTGTCTGTCCGATTAACAGTGGAACCTCTCTAAACCAGACTCCCTGGGGACATCCCACGGTGTCTGGGTTAGAGAGGTTCCACTGTATAAATTTGAGTGATGGACGTACCGTACATAATAAAAAAGGTGTATGTGGACATATGCCACTAATAACCTCGATATCAACAGTCACTAGCCTTGTATTATATTTATCCGGTAATGTTTGACGCTACCCGACTACTGCTATTACTTTTAGGGGAAGGGGCCAAGTGACTTTGGTGTGGTGTGGACCTGGCACCAGGTCGGGTTATTCTAATTTCAGGGTTGAATATATTTGATATCGATGTAAATATTCCGTTCTGATTTTGGGATTTCCCCCCAATGCAGCAGGCTAAATGCGGAATCGAACCCGTTGGCCGGGCCTTAAATGACCATAGCTGTTGATAGGCCGTTAAACACCAATAAACAAACAAACAAACGTTACCCGATGGTCAAATATAAAATATGTTTTGTTGAAAAGGACGTAGACTTGTTTTATGTCGTTAGGTAATGTCATGCCGTGACGCCATTCGACCAATGTAACGTCAGTTTTCAATTTGTTTTTTACACAAGCATTGACCTGATACGACGTTATATCAGTCAGTCAGCATTTGGCCAATACAAAGCTTGTTACTTGATAAATGCCTATATAGTTAACCTCCCTATGTACAACAGGGTTGTGTTTTTTCTGAAGGGTGTGGCTTTGGGAGCAAAAAGAAACTTGACTAAACAATCCACAATTTTAGTTTTCATACATTACATTTGGATCTTAACGCTTTCAATACTACATACCTTTTTAGCAGTGTTTGCAAACAGTGTAGATCCAGATGAGCCGGCTCATGACTAGCGGTCTCATCAGGATCTGCACGTTTTGCAAGTAATTTATGTTTAGAAGAAAAACACCCCTTCTTATAAATCGGTGAGACAGTGAACATGTTTACGTTACACACTCCTGCACTTGATGTAAACCGAGTATGAAGAGAATCGGCCAAAAACTGTAGAAATAATTCGCCGGACAAGAACAAATATATTTTCACAGTCGAAAAAAGGGCATAACTACGGATGGATCAGTGCCACTGATCCATCCGTAGTTATGCCCCTTTTTCGACTGCGACAGTGGGACGGCAAAACAATTTATGTTACGCACTCCTGCACTAAATGGTTGGGATGTATATCGCGTATGAAGAGAATCGGCCAGACATGGTAAATTGTCTACTAACGGACAGACGGACAGGGTAAACACAATATGTCACCTACAACTATTGTTGCGGCGACATAATAATGGTCACTTTCTGAGTGCCAAAAGTCATTACTTGACAGAATTATTTTGCACAACTTTAAACAACCCATTTGGCATAGTGGAAGAACAGAACAAGTCAACATATTTTTTACAATTTCACGATTTATTTAAACAAAAATACGAATAAATCTCTAAACTTAACAAAAGAAAATTAAAAAAAATATATAATTGCATACACGACATGGTCCGACGAAACCATGCTCATTTCCAGTGAGACCAGTGTAGACCCAGACCAGCCTGCACGTCTACACTGATCACAAATGATATAAGCTTGGTATTGTCATATTAACCCTTAGACCGCTACACACAACAATTTTCGTCTGCTGTTGCTTTTATATCTTGCCTTATTTATCAATAAAAACATGGTTTGACAGCACTCCAGAATCATTTCCAATGGAAATGATTCTAAATTGCTGTCAAAGCATGTTGTAAATTATTCTAAAGTGCTGTCAAAGCATGTTTTTGATGATAAAAATTGAAAATAAACAGCAGACGACAAAAAAATAAGATAGCGGTAAAATATTTTAATCTCAATAGGTTGGATAAGGCATTATAACCCTTTCAACACCACATGCCTGTATAGTGGTATTGGCAAATAATGTAGATCCAGATGAGCCGTCTCATAAGGATCTGCACTTTTTGCAAGTAACACATTCTTGAGGAGAACAAAATACCCCCTTTTCATAAATGGACTAGTCTGAAAATCATTTTGTGATGATTGGATTGGTCCGGAAATTAACATATAAAAATCCATTCCAGTTACATAGGGGTGAAAGGTGTAAATACATACAATGTGGTCACTATATGTACATGTAGCCTGATACAGTACTAGAAACACAAATATTTGTTTTTTGTACAGATATGCATATCACGCTGTATGGGCGGACAGCCAGCGGTGAGTACTCACAGCTTGTCCTCTAGTTACGAGCGGTAACTCTTGCAATGTACTCCCATACCGTCCGTAGGCAGAGTTACGATTCTACTCATAGGATTCCTCTTCAGAATAGTGAATCAGATCTGATTCGCACTTTAGCAGTTAAATGTGACATATTTAAGATATTTTCCATCTGAAAAAAATATTAGTATTATAAAAGTAATACAAACTAATACTTCTGAAAAATTTTACCATTGTAGAAGGGTTAGAAAATTATTTGTTGGCTTTACAGAAAATGCACCCCATCTTAAAGGTACATGCCCACTCAGTAGGCACAAAATGTTCTTTATAGGAATTAAACAAGTGTATAATAGTGTCGCTATTCCACCAGTTCTAAACACGATGGAGTGCCCACTATACATATATAATCATTTAGTAATATTTATTTTACTGATAGCGACGCGCGGTGGTATCAGGCTATTTTCATATGCAAATGAGGCATGATATGTTTTCATTATTTATACTAATTAAATGATCACCTGAAAAAATTATTTTTTCGACAGATTATAAAGTATGACCATTGCACATCAAAAAATAAATACAGAGACAAATTAGTAATGTCCGTTAACATTTTAATGAAAACACGGTTATCGCCCCTGATATCAGTGTAGAAATTTAAGTCTGATATAAAATGTGTAATAATGCCAATCAATACGTGGGGTAATGGTGAATGAATGTTTATTTTGCCAGAAAATGACTCAGATTATGTCTCTGATATAAAGAACAGTTTTTGTCTACTGAGTGGGCATGTACCTTTAACTTTTACATGTTGAATTTGGCTGCCACGGACTGGATCACTTGTTGATTCTAGCATACATTTACTTTATCAGGTCATCTACATATGTCATAATTACTTGAATATGTTATTTTCATAATATTAACACTCATTTCAGTTCAAAAATGTAGAAAATAGTTCACAACCAACTGATAAAGTGTGAATCAGATCTGATTCGCTATTCTACAGATGAATCCTATGTTTGTTTGTTTGTTTGTTTGTTGGGGTTTAACGGCCTATCAACAGCTAAGATCATTTAAGGCCGGGTCAATGGGTTTAGTACTAAATCCCATATATTACCTGTACAAGTACATGTATATGTTCAAGTACATGTACAAAAGGGGGGAAAATCCCAAAATCAGAACTGAATATTTACAATAACAAAACTATATATTCAGCCCTGAAATCAGAATAATCCTGATATGATGCCAGGTCCTCGCCACACCAGAATCACTTGGCCCCTCCCAAAAGCAGTAGGATCAGTAATAATCTTACTACTTTTATAATGGGCAAATAACCCAATTCAACTAAAGAGCCAAAGATAAAAACGTACCGGAGGGCCAAACCAGGCAAATAAGAAGGAACCACTACCGTTCATTTATGCCTCGTCTCGTTCACCCGACCGACCACCCACTCAAAAAGTATGCTTAGCTAGATAAGTATGCTTAGCAATTTTGGTGAAATCGGCTACAGAAGAGGAGTTGACCAGAATATTATATATACAAGTAATATGTTCAATGTTCCACCAATATCAAAACATACATGTACAATGAAAAATGCAACAAAAGGAATAAATACAAAATGCCTGTTTCCAATATAATTTACATATTTTGTATATCAAAATATTATTCTAGTATATAAATATTGAGAACGTCATGGCCGCATGAAGATGTTATTGAAACCGGTCGTGGCCATAAATTAAAGAATTTTGACGTAAAACCAGTGAACCTATTCCATCTTCACTCTATAAATATTTGTCATACCGCAGATAAGTTTCTCGGCTTTTGATTGGCTAGCTTGCCTGGTCATATATATTATATGACCTGCTAAGGCCGTCGAACATAGAGAAATTGCGATTCCCCTCCGGCGCCTCGCGTCCAATGAAGACACATTTTGAAAGCGTCTAGCGATTGCGAATTGTATTCCTCACTAAGCACAATAAAACACCGAATTGATCAATACAAGTAACAAATTGTACACTCAAAACCAGTCTTTATTGTTTATTTTTCCATAAATATCCTTCGCTCATCAAAATATGAACGAAAAATTAGCCAAAATAACGAAAATTGCTTTTCAAATCTGAACACGCTCGCCTTCGTGACACGGCTATATTTAAGTCACAAACTATGGGTTCCACGCACGAAACCGCGGCGTAGCAATGACAGCGAATGTTTGGGAACCAGTCGCATTATTCTAGAGGCGCCAAAGGGAGAGCAGATCGATAGAGCAGTGGAATATAAATTAAATTACACGATATAAAAAAACTGTCATAAAGTCGTTTTCGATGGATTTCTTACTCCATATTTAGTTTGTTTTCGTTTAATAAAAAAACAAATTGTTCATTTACGCCTTTATATTAAGACTGACGGTAGAAAATCGAATCTCGGATTATTTTTCTTCCTGAAAAAAACGCAAATATCAAAAGAAGAGATATGTTTATAAGGCCAAATACAGGATCTGCGGTATGACAAATACGTTATTGTGATTCAACACAGGCTATATGGTGTAATATTGCCCGTCTGTAGGTATGTTCATCCTCGGCTATCGCCTCGGGTGAACATACCTCCAGACGGGCAATATTACACCATATAGCCTGTGTAGAATCACAATAACTTATAATATGTACATGTTGGTACTTTTTAGACAGTGACAGGCACCACTTACAAGTAATTACTTGTAGACAATTACACGTACTGACAGTTACAAATAGGGACAGTTATCTATGGAAACAGTTACTTACAAGTAATTTCTTGTAGACAATTACAAGTAATGACAGTTACAATAGGGACAGTTATCTATGGAAACAGTTATACAAATGTACACAACTGCCTGCATTAATCTTGCCTTGTAGCCTATTTCACCAAAATTGCAAAGTACATGTATACTTTTCTTGATAAGTACACTTTGAGGGAGAAATGTTCAATTTAACGATACACTTATTAATGATTACTCGAAGTAGAATTTGCTAGATAGGTATACTTTGAATTGTTCGTGATATATGCTACAGATAATCAACGTTTCTAACATACTGGCAATATAAACTCGCAATCAAGCAATTTGATTGTCTGAGCCTGTTCTGTAGCACAGCTCATGCTCAGCCAATCAAGCTGCTTGATTTCAAACACAATATTCAAGTATTTTGAGATTGACAAATATTGACGAGATTAGCACAGGCGGTCACTAGTGTAGTTCTAAATATTTAAGCATATTTATATGAAACGGCCCCAGAACTCTGGGGCTATGACTATTCTCCATTAATTGAGAATGTGCATAATACGTTTTGTAAAAAGTATAAAAAAATTGCCACAAGATGCTTTAGACCATGCATTTTCACTCGGGGAATGTGGAAGATAATCGCTATGCAGAAACTATTACTGCAAATGTGTGAAATACTGGTTAAGGGTTAATCACATGCGAAGTAACAGGTTCCCTTTTATGTCATACATGGTGTTGAAAGGTCTCGACGAGGCGGGCAGAATGACTTGGGCAACAAAGGTTAAATCATTATTGTATAAATTTGGGCTTGGATTATCTGGTTGGCACACAAAGTCAGTGACAAACATATGTGATTGCTTGTACACCGATTAAGATGGCCGACATGGAAACTCCATGCCTTTTGTAGGATATAATAGGGAGAGAATGTTCACATGTATGTTATGCTTATATCCCATCACATTTACGAAACAATTATGCATGAATCATTGGATGATCAGGGGCCCCACGGGTCCTTAAGTATGATCGGGATTTACACTGTTTGTCATATGATCATTGAAACAAAATACAATTTGACCTGCATCCAGTATAGTGGGACATTTGAAAATGTATACTCTGATCATTTCTCAAATAAATCTAGATTATTCCTATATTATAAAATTTCTATGAAATGAATGAAGGTCAGTTCATTCTTTGATAGCAAACATTATAAATAGATGATCTAGTTTGTTTGTTTCTTGTGTCTAACGGCCTATCAACCGCTAAGGTTATGTAAGGCCGGGCAAACGGTTTCGATCACGTTTTAACCTGCTGCATTGGGGGGAAAATCCCAAAATCAGAACAGAATATGTACATCGAGAAAAAATATATTCAACCCTGAAATTAGAATAATCTGACCTGGTGCCAGGTCCATACCACATCAAAGTCACTTGGCACCTTCCTCTAAAATAAGATTACGAATAATCGTAATACTATGGGCATAACCAGATTCAACTGTCACATATAAAATACCAAAGACATATGTGAGGGTCAAACCAGGTCTCGAGTCGGAATTCCGGTAAGGATGAACCCCGATCGTTAAATTACAAATCACATACTCCCACCTGCCACCCACTATATGATCTAGTACACTATTTGCATACACTAATAATAACATAACATCAAGCTATTTACAATCAAGCGAATTACACATAATATTAAGCTATTGACAATTTAATAAGCGAATTACACATAATATTGAGTTATTTACATATAAAATCAAGCTCTTAATATTTCACATGATTGGTCCACAATTTGACAAATTAAGACTTACTGCCTTTACAAACATTGTAGATCCAGACCATCCTGCCCTTATGCACAATCTGATGAGGGTCTATGCTGTTTTGCATACACTCATTGGAACATAATTCGATAGCAAGCAACACAATCTGGATTATTATCAGGTACCTGCCATGGCTACACATTGTATAAATACACGCCAACCGGTAGCTGAATAAACTTTACAAAAATTAAATTCCTTAGGAATCCTTGTAATATGATCTATACATGTATTAACCCTTAGACCACTACACACAACAATTGTCGTCAGCTGTTGCTTTTATATATTGCCTTATTTCTCAATAAAAACATGGTTTGACAGCACTTCATGATCATGAAGTGCTGTCAAAGCATGTTGTAAATATTCTAAAGTGCTGTCGAAGCATGTTTTTGATGATAAAAATGGAAAATAAACAGCAGACGACAAACAATTAAGATAGGCTAGCGGTGTAAGGGTTAAACTATTTACATAAATTAATAATATGTGACACATAAACTCAGGCTATTTACACATAAAAATTACACAATAAAATTACACATACATATAAAATCAAGTTCTTAATATCAATATTTTCACAATATTGGGCCAAAATCTAACAAAACAAGAGTTACACCTTTGCATAAACTGTAGACCCAGACCAGCCTTTGCTTACGAACATTCTGATCAGGGTCTACATTGTTAGCCATACGATCGTTGGAACCTAATTCGATAGCAAGCAACACAGTCTGGATTAGTATTAGGTACCTGGCTACACATTGACTAAATACACACCAACCGGTAGCTGAAGAAGGACATCGTTATTACGAAGCTAATCCACACGCTGGCATTCTTCATAATAAAACAAGTTATTGAATAAAGTAAACAAAAAATTACAACACATTTGCCTTACAAACAAAGCAACATCCCTAGATGCACATTCTGGCCAAATATTTTCAAAATCGGTAAATTGGTTCACGAGTTATTGAAAGATGAAAGGTGTTACTAACGTACGTATGCACGTGCATGGACTAACGCTATGCTAAGTATACTCTCTTTATACCTATCGGTGAGGGGATAATAATAAACTTTAGATAATTATGTCTCTTAGAAATCCTTATAATATGATATATTAAACTATTTACATACATCATGAATATGCGACACATGAAATCAAGCTATTTACACATAAAAATTAAGCTATCTACATGTATATAGAAAATTAAGCTCTATAATCAACATTTTTTACATAATTGGGCGACGATCTGACAAAACAAAGCTTATTATATGATAACTATTGGAAATAAGAAAACGCATCAAGACAATTGTAATGCTATTATCAAAGGAAATATTGCACAAAATGAGTAAACATTTTACCCACCAAATAGTATAACAGACTTTCTTTGAGAAGTTATTTGATATTCATAATGTTTGTTTGTTTATTGGTATTTAACAGCCTATCAACAGCTAAGGTAATTTAAGGCCGGGCCAACCGGGATTGATCCCATTGGGATGGGGGGGGATCCCAAAATCAAAACAGAATATTTACATAAATATATATTCAGCCCTGAAATTAGAATAACCTGGTGCCAGGTCCATACCACACCAAAGTCACTTGGCATCTTTCCATAAAAGTAATACTGGTAAGATTACTCTTATAAATGGTATAACCAGATTCAACTCACATACAAGAAAGCTAAAGATGTACCTGAGGGTCGGGATTATGGTAAGGATGAATCCCGATCGTCAAATTACCCACAGCAATTGTGCCTCACCAACCACCACCTATCCATAATGCAATTACATGTACATCTATCTATACATGCATATGTAAAGAAATATAATGTGCCCGCATACAATTTTCGATTAAATTCCATCCCCTAGATATGAGACTGTGACTGGAGAAATGGGGCTTATGGGATTTGGGACCTGTCTAGATCCAGATCAGCCTGTTAATTTATATAGTCTGATCAGGACCTGGGGCCGTTTCATTAAACTTGGTACGACTAAAATGTTTGTAAGTACAAACTTATGATGGTCTGTAAAGTTCACATTACCGGTAACAGTGTTTTCTTGTAAACAAGTATTGGATTTACATTTAATGAGCATAGGCTGCTCTCAGAAAATGTAAATCCATCAATTGATATTTCCAGACGATTCTAAATTTGCACGTACGAACATTTTAGTCGTACAAAATTTAATAAAACGGGCCCCAGAACTGTTTGCCATTTCACCAATGAACACCATTCATGTTTCTAACAACAAATATAGATTGCTATCAGGCTATCTGTACTATCTACACTCGTCACCGATGCAATACGCCCCATTTCCACAGTCACAGCCCCAAATATAGAATGCAGAGTTAACATCGTCAATCTAGAAATTAAGGTACAAGATACAATTATGTACTGTTGGTTAGTGTAAAACATATAGCATTAACTCCAGAGCTATTTCCAACAAACAACATGAAATTAAATATGTTAACAAAAAATGCGAGTTAACATCGTCAATCTAGCAATCAAGGTACAAGATACAATTATTTACTGTTGGTTAGTGTAAAACATGCAGCATTAGCTCCAGTAACCTATTTCACCAACATTGCAAAGTATACTTATCTAGCAAAGTATACTTTGAGGCAGAAATTTTCAATTTAAGGATCAATTTATTAATTTTTATTATACTGAATTTATTACATTATCACAGCCATGGCCAATTTTGGCTGTGATAATGTAATAAATTCAGTATAATAATTCTGCATACTTTTAAGCATCAAATATATGCAGTCGTTAGTTCTATATGACACAATGCATTTCGGGAAAAATAAATGATTACTCCCTCAAAGTATACTTTGCTAGATAAGTATACTTTGCAATTTTGATGAAATCGGCTACAGAGCTATTTCCAACAAACAACATGAACTTAAATATGATACATGTAACTACAAATGACAGCTGAAATTAAAGCGCAAACATGTACAGGGTGTCCACACTTTAGGAAAACTAAAATTCCCTGACTTTTCCCTGACCCAAATTATTTTTCCCTGACCAATTTTAGCCAATGTTGAGGGCCCATAAAGGGCCTGATCGCGCTAGGGGGGTCCGGTGGCATGCCCCCCCCCCCCCCCCACCCCCCACGCGAATTTTTTTGAAATCCAAGTGGTGTGAAACGCCATTTCCTGCATTCTCAGCAAAGGTTGAGCACATTCTATTACTCTCATTTTTCCTGTTTCTGTATGCATATTTCAACACGGTTTCTATATTTCCCAATCTTGACAAAAATATCCAAAATGTACGAGATTAAAAATCTATTGAGATTGTGGCACGGCTCCAACAAATTGATTGGTTGGAGAATAACATGTGTAATGCACACTGCAAATGTTGGTAATTGTTTTATTGCTGCATGTTTTGTCCTAAAAAAATGTGCAACTTTTTGAAATCCAAGTGGTGTGAAACGCCATTTCCTGCATTCTCAGAATCGGGTTCCCAGTACTCATGATTACACAAATATATTAGAATAAAAAATATGTTGGCCTCCTCCTCCCCTTCAGCTTTTCGCTTTCCACTTTCATTGAAACAGACGTCATACAGCTCGTCCCCATAAAAAAAAAAAAGTTGAAAGTAAATGCTCCTAATATTTTCTGCAGTGACTGAAATACATGTACGCTACTAACATCGTCCATTTCTGAAAGAGAAACAGCTAAGGAGGCAAGGGGCGCCAGTCCCTTTCAGTTTCTTCTGATGAAAATAGTTTAAAACGTTTTCATTATGATTATTTAGAAATAACTATTTTAATAGCCAAACTGGAAGAAACTGCCCTAGCCATTATCATAGTTTTCATCGGTTCTCGGCCTGAAATTCTAAAATTCCCTGACTTTTCCCTGACTTTTCAGAAATTTTAAAATTCCCTGACCAATTTCAAAATTTCCCTGACTTTTCCCTGACCGTGGACACCCTGAATTGTATTTTGTTAAGATAATATAATGGCATAATATCACAAGTCATATGAGAATACATAAACAAGAGGGCCATGATGGCCCTAATTCGCTCACCTGACTCCATGAACACCAGAGGAGAATGTGACATCGAGTTCATGTGTTTTAAAAAAATTGTGCTATTTTTAGATGGCGGTCATCTTGGATTAAGCGATGACTCTCATTTTACAAAATCTGAAAATGCTTCACCCAGCATCGGCCATGTGGTTCCTGAGAAAAAGACGTTAAAAATCTTGAATAAATGGACCTTTTGGTGGCCATCATGGATGATATAATCATCCGATTCCGACAAATATTGCACCAGAGTGATCGCCTCATTGATACCTTCAATTTGATATATGACATGACAATATTCAGTCAAAAATAAAATTTGACCCAATTTGACCCCACGGGCCACGCCCAATTTTTTTTGACCCCTGGGTCACCATTTTTCACAACTTTCAAAGAACAATGTACATCGATCATTCCTACCAAGTTTCGTCGAAATCCGGCTAACGGTTCATGAGAAGAAGATTTTTTAAGAATTTATGCCATTTTTAGACGGCGGCCATCTTGGATTAGCAATGACCTCCATTTTAACAAATCTGAAAAGGCTTCACCCATGGACCATAACTTTTAAGTTTGGCTACCATGGGCCAAGCGGTTCATGTGAAGAAGAATTTTGAAATCTCTAATAAAAGAACGACCTTTTGACATTTCGGCGGCCATCTTGGATGACATAACAATCCGATTTGGACAAAAAATGTACCAGAGTGATCGCCTCATTGATACCTTCGATTTGATATATAACATGACCATATTCGGTCAAAAATAAAATTTAACACCACGGGCCACGCCCATTTTTGTCCCCGGGGTCACCATTTTAACAACTTTGAAAGAGCATTGTACATCAATCATTCCTACCAAGTTTCGTCGAAATCCGGCTAGCGGTTCATGAGAAGAAGATTTTTTAAGAATTTATGCTATTTTTAGACGGCGGCCATCTTGGATTAGCGATGACCTCCATTTTAACAAATCTGAAAAAGCTTCACACATGGACCATAACTTTTAAGTTTGGCTACCATGGGCCAAGCGGTTCATGTGAAGAAGAATTTTGAAATCTCTAATAAAAGAACGACCTTTTGACCTTTCGGCGGCCATCTTGGATGACATAACAATCCGATTTCGACAGAAAATGCACCAGAGTGATCACCTCATTGATACCTTCAATTTGATATATGACATGACCATATTCGGTCAAAAATAAAATTTGACCCCAATTTGACCCCACGGGCCACGCCCATTTTTGACCCCGGGGTCACCATTTTAACAACTTTGAAAGAGCAATGTACATCGATCATTCCTACAAAGTTTCGTCGAAATCCGGCAAGCGGTTCATGAGAAGAAGATTTTTTAAGAATTTATGCTATTTTTAGACGGCGGCCATCTTGGATTAGCGATGACCTCCATTTTAACAAATCTGAAAAGGCTTCACCCATGGAACATAACTTTTATGTTTGGCTACCATGGGCCAAGCGGTTCATGTGAAGAAGAATTTTGAAATCTCTAATAAAAGAACGACCTTTTGACCTTTCGGCGGCCATCTTGGATGACATAACAATCCGATTTCGACAGAAAATGCACCAGAGTGATCGCTTCATTGATACCTTAAATTTGATATATGACATGACCATATTCGGTCAAAAATAAAATTTGACCCCAATTTGACCCCACAGGCCACGCCCATTTTTTACCCCGGGGTCACCATTTTAACAACTTTGAAAGAGCAATGTACATCGATCATTCCTACCAAGTTTCGTCAAAACCTGGCAAGTGGTTCATGAGAAGAAGATTTTTTAAGAATTTATGTTATTTTTAGACGGCGGCCATCTTGGATTAGCGATGACCTCCATTTTAACAAATCTGAAAAGGCTTCACCCATGGACCATAACATTTATGTTTGGCTACCATGGGCCAAGCGGTTCATGTGAAGAAGAATTTTGAAATCTCTAATAAAAGAACGACCTTTCGGCGGCCATCTTGGATGACATAACAATCCGATTTCGACAAAAAATGCACCAGAGTGATTGCCTCATTGATACCTTCAATTTGATATCTGAAATGACCATATTCGGTCAAAAATAAAATTTGACCCCAATTTGACCCGACGGGCCACGCCCATTTTTGACCCCAGGGTCACCATTTTAACAACTTTGAAAGAGCAATGTACATCGATCATTCCTACCAAGTTTTGTCGAAATCCCGGGTTGGCGGTTCTTGAGAAGAAAATTTTTTTTAAGAATTTGTGCTATTTTTAGACGGCGGCCATCTTGGATTACGTAATGACGTCATTTTAACAATTTTGTAATCCCCCTACCTAAGGACCATGACCATGAAGTTTGGTGACTATAGACCCAATGGTTACCGAGGAGTAGACGTTTGAAAATGTTCACGGACGACGGACGACGACGGACACATTGCGGTAACAATAGCTCACATGAGCTTCGCTCAGGTGAGCTAAAAAGGTGATTTCCAAATAAGAATAATATATTCAAGATGTGGGATCATATGGTTTCAAAACCCGAGTTTCCAACGTGACATAATCCGAGACATCATTTTTACAGTAGATATCTTTCTATTTCCGATAAAATACCATTATTCCTAGTGCCTACATAGAGGTAAGGCCCACGTGCGCATACTATAACTGTCATAACATACAAGTGAGTGATCTAATTGGTGAACATTTACAAGAAGAGTGATGAAATATACTACAAGTGTGTCTACTTCGGCCTGAAGGCTTAGAAGATTGAACATTTTCTTTAAAATCTTCCTAACAAACGGACGGATTTTTATGATATGTAGCGCACCAAATACGATGGCATATGTGTTTTATCCCTGCTCTGAAATAATCGAGTACCATTTATATCTTACATTCACCTGCTTTAGTTTTTATTTACATTTACGGTAACCGATTCTTCGTCTAAACGACATAATTATTAGACTAAAGCCACCTATACAATAAAGGGCAACGTTTACCACATTTGCTGTGGTATATTTTATAAAGATATGTCATTCCATTAGAAAGATATTAAAGGAAATGGGTGCACCCTGATTAGCCTAGCTTAGTTTTCAGACTGGTTTGGACTCTGCATGTATAATGCTGATTATTTGATGGTTTTATTATGCGCACGTGGGCCTTAGCTCTTTTATCGGAAATAGAAAAGTATCACTTCTTGAATCAGGTGAAGACGAAATTGAGGCACATAAAGCTATTGTCCTTTCAAATAAATACATTGACTATACAATGAATACAAATGTTTTTGTTTTCTACATGTCTAAAACAGTATATTACACATGCCGACCGCCTGTGCAAATGTATATATAGGCTTTGTAGACCACGTTGCTGAAACTGCTAATCGAGCTGGTCAAAATAATGCTTGGCCGACTTTGAATGCTGGCGAGTTATTGGTCTCGCAGCAGACGTCATTCCTGTGTGACCGTCTCTGGTCTGCTCTCGATGTTGTTGTCTCTTTTGACGTGTTCTCTTTGGTGGAAATTCGTCTGCTGTTCTAATACAATCACGCTCCTCGTAGTGGCGGACCAGTTTTCCAAAGATTTCATCACATCTCAGTAAGTTCAAGTTGCCTATAAATACAAGGAAGCAAAGTGTGACTAGCAGGATGGCCACAGCATTTTAAAGAAATATAAATACCTGATTTTTACCGATTTGCCATAATTTTCCCTGATTATATTTTTGTCACTGGCTAAATGTATTGGCCATATTATGCATTTGATTGTATTGCTATATAATGGCCATACAATTTCATAAGACATTTGCAGTTTAACACGTACAATACTGCCCCCCCCCCCCATCCCCCCTCCCATTTTTCTCATCCAAAACAAGGTTGGACTATACATTAGCACTGGAAATGATTTTCAAGTGTTGTCAAACCATGTTTTTATTGAGGAAAATGAAAATCATAAAACAATAGCAGATGACAATTGTCATTTCGATCACGTCTATGTCCACCCTGGACTAGGTAAATGGGGCTTAGCCACACCTGTCATTTCTCCAATAGCCTATTTCACCAACATTGCAAAGTATACTTGTCTAGAAAAGTAAACTTTGAGGAGAAATTTTCAATTTAAGGATACATATATTATTTTTTATTATACTGAATTTATTACGTTATCACAGTCATTTTGGCTGTGATAATGTAATAAATTCAGGATAATAATTCTGCATACTTTTAATCATCAAATATAGTTAGTTAGTTCTATACGAAATAATCCATTTCGGGAAAAATAAATGGTTACTCCCTCAAAGTACACTATTAGATAAGTATGCGGAGAAATTTTGATGAAATCGGCTACAGATATTTCTATGTGCCTATTACTGGAAAACTAATGGGCCTATGGGTTTTGCGATCAATGCAGATCCAGGATCATTCCATCAAAGAAACACCCGTCATGCCTTCTAACAAGCTATATAGATTGTTATCGGGGCAACAGGAAGATGCACAAATCCCATTTCTCCAATCACAGCCATATATATGTTTCCCCAGAATAATTTGTGTCCGTATAATTAGAGTTATTATGATAAGGCCATACAAAAGTACTTTGGTTCTCAGATATGGGGTTTGAGGAATTACTGTACTGTAAACTGTATGGGCCGGTATGATAAGACACCCGCAAGATGGCAGACGGTAAAAAACGTGAAAGGTAAGTGCTTCAATTTTTACTCACAGACGTATTTTTGCTCAACTTGCTTCCGGAGTCTTAAGCGTCCAGTGGTGATTTTTCTAAGTAATTTTTTACATAATTGCAATTAAAGTGTGGAAACGAGTGGCTCATATTCGGAAAGAGCATCAATCAATGATGCAATATCAAGTGACAGATTAAAAACTTGTATGTGAGCTCGGTAAAGACCGTTCTCTCGCTTCATTTTCAAAATGTTCACGTTTTTTGGTCGTTCCTGCTTATATTAGCATTAGTTCGTGATTTTTGCTAGTTTTAAAGGGGAAAACAGTACAAATTGAAGCACTTACCTTTTACGTTTTTTACCTTCCGTCATCTTGTGGGTGTCTTATCATACTAGCCCGTACAGCTTACAGTACAGTGGGAATGTGACACGGGAGGGCGGATTGTTTTATATATTTTTTGTTTGAGATGTTTGTCTTTGATTGTTTTCAAGTCACCAGCTGCAAATGTGTTCTATCAAGTTACTTTTACCTCTTTAGATGTGAAAATTTGTCAGATATGATTGGATTTAACATATGGCATTTTACATTATTGATCATGTGGCAAATATACAGTACAATTTTATTTTTCCATGTCGATAAAATGTTCGACGTGCAGGCATTTTTCTGACACGACGATATCTGAGAGCCAAAGTACTTTTTTATGGCCTAATATGGTTCGGATGCACACCGACTTACCCACAATAATGAGGCCTTTCCTGGCACGAGTCAGGGCCACGTTTATCTGGTGGGGGTCAGTGATAAAGCCAAGGTTCCTCTTACACCAACCAAAGGTCGCATTTTTCTCAATCTTGTACTCGGGCAGCGATCGAACAGTGCTGAATATCACGTAGTCCCATTCCCCTCCTGGATGAACAAGTGCATGCTGGTTAACCCTTTCACCCCTAAGTAACTGGAATGGATTTTGGTACGTTAATTTTTCAACCAATCCAACCGTCACAAAATGATTTTCAGATTAGTCCATTTATGAAAAGGAGGGTGTTTTTGTTCTCAAAAATATGAAAATTACTTTTGCAAAAAGTGCAGATCCTGATGAGTCAGTTCGTCAAGAGCCGGCTCATCTGGACCTACACTGTTTGTCAATTTCACTATACAGGCCTGTGGTGTTGAAAGGGTTAATACCAATTTCTGATGCTAGACTTGACTGGATATTGTCTTTCTACAACATATGATTATGTACTCTTCATATACTATCACACCATATATCGCAACTGGAAGAAGAAATAAGTTCTTAAATTTGCTAAAATGTACAAGGGTCAACATAGATATTGATATTAAACATATTTAAAACCACGGTATTTACATTGAAGTCATTATATATTTACTCAATTTAATTTGAAACCATGGTGTTAATATTGAAGATAACATACCAGTATTCACACATTGGTTTGAAGCCACATAATTTACTTTGTTGATATATTTACAAACCTTGATTTGAAAGCACTTAATAAATGATATATACAGGTATGTGGTATGGCACGCCGTTCTTATATTTATTCCTGAAACAAGATATCTACTAAAAGATATAAGATATCTACTAAAATATATAAGATATCTACTAAACATATAAGATATCTTAATTAATTTGCATTTATATAAGATATCTTATAAACTATATAAGATATCTACTAAAGTATATGAGATATCTCATAAAGTATATAAGATATCTACTAAAGTTTAGTAGATATCTTATATAAAAAAGTATATAAGATATCTTATAAACTATATAAGATATCTACTAAACTTTAGTAGATATCTTATATACTTTATGAGATATCTCATATAGTTTATAAGATATCTACTAAAGATTAGTAGATATCTTATATAAAAAAAGTATATAAGATATCTTATAAACTATATAAGATATCTACTAAACTTTAGTAGATATCTCATATATATAAGATATCTAGTAAAGTTTAGTAGATATCTTGTTTCGGGAATAAATATAAGAACGGCGTGCCATGGCACGCCGTTCTTATATTTATTCCCGAAACAGATATCTACTAAAAGATATAAGATGTCTACTAAAATATATAAGATATCTACTAAACATATAAGATATCTTAATTAATTTGCATTTATATAAGATATCTTATCAACTATATAAGATATCTACTAAAGTATATGAGATATCTACTAAACTATATAAGATATCTCATAAAGTATATAAGATATCTACTAAAGTTTAGTAGATATCTTATATAAAAAAGTATATAAGATATCTTATAAACTATATGATATCTACTAAACTTTAGTAGATATCTCATATATATATAAGATATCTAGTAAAGTTTAGTAGATATCTTGTTTCGGGAATAAATATAAGAACGGCGTGCCATGGCACGCCGTTCTTATATTTATTCCCGAAACAAGATATCTACTAAAAAGATATAAGATGTCTACTAAAATATATGATATCTACTAAACATATAAGATATCTTAATTAATTTGCATTTATATAAGATATCTTATCAACTATATAAGATATCTACTAAAGTATATGAGATATCTACTAAACTATATAAGATATCTCATAAAGTATATAAGATATCTACTAAAGTTTAGTAGATATCTTATATAAAAAAGTATATAAGATATCTTATAAACTATATAAGAATCTACTAAACTTTATTAGATATCTTATATACTTTATGAGATATCTCATATAGTTTATAAGATATCTACTAAACTTTAGTAGATATCTTATATAAAAAAGTATATAAGATATCTTATAAACTATATAAGATATCTACTAAAGTTTAGTAGATATCTCATATAATATATAAGATATCTACTAAACTTTAGTAGATATCTTGTTTCGGGAAGAAATATGAGAACGGCGTGCCATAATGTGGACACATCAATAAACCTCAAGTTGACATCACTATACTGACATTGAACTAGGTGAAGAGTATCTACAAACATTGACTTGAAACTACTGTATTAACGTCGACATTCACATATTTACAAACATCACTACATGACATCACTGTACTGACTGTGACATTTAAATAAGTGGAAAGTATCTACAAACCTTGACTTGAAACTACTGTGTTGACGTTGAAGTCAACAAGACCTTCCTTCTTGAGAGCTTCGCGAATCTCGTGGCACTGGGCGTTGTACTGGGAGATGATGTTGATCTGATTACCTTCCACATATTCTGTCATTTCTCGATACAATTTCACCTGTAAAGAAGTACATTGTATAAATATCACTGTGAATGATGAAATGCGGAATTTACTCGTATATAAGTAAGTAAGCAGCTCCTATATGGGTGTCATCCAACTGCGGATAAAATTTTCCAACTATTTTGATAAAATGAAAAAAGTGACTGTTCGCTATTCCATCAATGAAACATCAGTCATGCTTCTAACAAGCAATATAGATCGTTATCAGGCTACACGAGTGTGCTATTTGATCAGGAGCTACACTGGAACAACTTCACTTGTAAATAAGTATGTAATGTCCGGTTCACAGCTACAATATGGATGTCATATAATGGCATCAAAAGTTGACAAAATTAGTACATGTACTCTGAAAATTTTGTCAAAGTATTTAATGAAATTACGCAGATGTCCGAACGTACAAAATCGCATGGCGTGCCTAATATATGTAACTGCGACTGGAGAAATGGGACTTACGGGATTTGTAATCAGTATAACTCCTGCTCAAATAACACATTCCCGTATACTGATAACGATCTATATTACTTACTACATGTAGAAGTATAACGGGTGCTTCATTGATGGAATGGCAAACAGTGCCGATCATAATCAGACTGTGCCGATGCACAGGCTGATCTGGATCTACACTGGTCAAAAAACCCACAAGCCTTATTTCTCCAGTCATTGCCACAGATACATGTATCTGCTGATAACGTATTCCAGCTACTTTGATAATACTAAAAGAGCGACTATTTAAATATAACATACGAGGGGCGTTCAAAACGTTCAGATACGGAATATTTAACCATAGTTAATAAATACCATATACCATAAAGTTTAAACTTTAAATCATCGCTCATGTAAGATGCTCTATATATATAACATACCACAAGCTGCACCTCCTGTGTGTTGCTCACGGAGTGGTCATTTCCTTCCTCCGCGGACACGGTCATTATCTTCTCTTCCCCCTCGACGTGGATCATTACGTGAGGGTAGTCACCCTTCCCGTCTCGCTGCGACCAAATCGACAAGGTGTCATTCATCCAGGGACCAGGTTCGGTGTTAAGTTGACCATCATAGAACTGCATTGATGGGAACATACAGATCTGTGGATTCTGGAAAGGAAATCAAGAATATCTCGGTAACTGTTTATTGCATGAAATGGGTATTCCCGTAAATGAGACCGCGACAGAAAGTGTTTAGGTGATCGGTGCATCTTCAATGTAAAATGATGTGCTTATGCAATACATATCATCAAATTGTGTTGATTTAATATATTATACAGCAGAGCCTGTTTCTTATGATATAATTAAACTTGTTCAGTAACTATCATAATAAACATCACTCATGTTAAAGGTGATCCACAGGTGGAAGAATCGGACCTGTAACACAAAGAAAATGCCCATTACAAACAAATCCATTACCCCACCCACTTGGTCTCATACAAAAATATATTATATCTATAATAGAAGATAGTACTGCATGAGACCAAGTGGGTGGGGTAATGTATTTTTTGTAATGGTTTTCTTTGTGTCACAGGTCCGAGTCTTCCACCTGTGAGATCATCTACATAAATATTGGCGCATAATTTGTTTTGTGTCATTCATGTGCAAATACAATGTTTAGTGTTACACTACTGCCTGCGCTATTCTTGCCAATACTTATTATTTTTTATTTAAAATACTTGAATATTGTACTTGACATCAAGCAGCTCGATATGCTGAGTCTCAGCTGTGCTACAGATGTTCAGAAACATTGATAATCTGGGCAAGATTAACGCAGGTGGTTGTGTACTCGATGAAATATATAGTATATTCCATTGTAAATGTTCAAACAGCTGGAAATATTACATACGGGTACAATAGCTTCAGTGTACACACAAGTGCAGACCTCAACAAATTCTTAATTTTCCACTCGTCCAATTCCTATACCATTTCATGTCTATGCCGCACTCTCAGGGTGTCCGGTTTAGAGAGGTTTCGCTGTACAATGGAATATACTATATATTTCATTTCTAATGGGATGTTTCACCCGTTCAACACTACAGAATTGTTTACCTGTGTTTGCAAACAATGTAGATCCAGATGAGCCGTCCCATCAGTATCTTCACTTTTTGCAAGAAATTTTCATATTTAAAAAAAAAAAAATACCGCCTTTTCATAAATGGAATACTCTGAAAATCAGTTTGTGACAATCGTATTGGTCAAAAAATTAACATATCAAAATAAGTTCTAGTTATGTCGGTGTGAAAGTGTTGCAGAATAAAACCATGGGCTGTTGTGTTTACTGTGGGAAGCAAATCAGCACATGGTTTTATTACTTATATTTACATTGCATTTTCTGAGACTTTCAGAAATATAAATAACCAAATATGGTGTCGCAATTCATGGAACAGCGATGGAACCTTTTAATAAAGTAATTTCTCGCTCGCTAGTTACTGCACTCGTTACAAAATTAATTTATTAAAAATTCAATATGTAAACTATAACTATTACTAGTAGCCACTAAACTTCATGTGGGGGTATTTACTAGACATCGTTTTCAGTACTTTCATTTCCCATTGAAACATAATGGAACACAAGCCGTCAATATTTTTCCATATGGATAGTGCCGTTCATAATTTATGTTTCACCTGGTAAAATAATTCCTTTCAAGTTATAACAAATTTGTATATTTTATTTATATTTTATATAATTGTTGAGGTGCATATACATTGTGAGCGATGTACATATATAACAAGGGCATCGTTATTACAAACATAATCCCCTCGCTGGCAGCCTTGATAATAATACAAAAAATAAAATATTTACATCCTTTGCTGTACAAACAAGGTGAACAGAAGTCCTCAGTGATCTTGACATTGGGTGGTCAGAGTCATATGCAAAACAAAGCACCATCCTTAGACGCACATTGTGGCCAAATATTATGAAAATCAGTGCAGAGGTTAATACGTTATTGGAAAACATAATATGTTTCTAACCTACGTGGACTAACGCTATATCCCTCTTGTCTATTGGCGAGGGGATAATAAAAAGGTTATTAGATTTGTATATGGATATACGCCACTACTTCCTCCACACACTGATATTGTGCTCCTAAAGTCACGCAATTAGTGCGTGACTTTCGGAGCACAATAGCATTGTGCACAGAAACGAGTGGCGTATATCCATATACAAATCTATAATCGCACACTATGGAACTATTATGGATATGCTTCCTTGGTCACTTGCCAGTAATAATGTATGAATGGAACTTCGAGAGAAAAGCAATTATCTCCATAGGCGGATCCAGGTGGGGGCATGTCCGGCATACGCCCCCTCTAAGATTTGCCAGCAATTTGTTAAACCACATATTTATGTGGAAAGAACTGAGGACGTTTCATATTTCTCACCCGAAATGTATGTTGACGAGACGAGACGGTTCAATTGAGTGGTAACAAGATATACTCTTGATGAGAAATGAAAAGAAATGCATAAAAAAGTATTTGTAAGTTAGGAAAGTTGTAGTTGCGAACGCTAACTCTTGCTATCTACTCCAGATTGTATGGGAATAAATTTTACGAGTTACTGTTCGCAACTAGTAGGGATGTTAACGACTAAGTATGTTTCATTTTCAATGCCCCCGCTGGATCTAAATACTGGATCCGCCCCTGGCTATCGCATAAGAGGCATACTTATGAGTATTTTCCCCCATTGTGTGTATAGTTTGTAAGGAGATGATTATATAATTACATGTATATAGTGAAAACAAATATCCACATTGTAACATACCATCCGATACTGTGTGTCAAGCATGGTAAACTCCACATTCTTCGATGATCGAGACAAGGCGTATCTCTCAAATAACGACTTGGATAGGCCGAGCTCGGCTGCTTCCTTGCATTTGATGATTGGTTGAAGTTGTTTGTGGTCACCAATGAGAACGACCTGTTCCGCCTTCGTTGCTATAATTGGCACAAGACAGTGGGGCTCCGGGCACATTCCTGCTTCATCAATTATCACCTGTTATATAGGAAATGGTTATGGTTTCTTGATATGTGGCAGTGACCGGATAAATGGGGCTTATATGGGTTCTGTGACCAGTGTAACTCTTGATCAAATAGTGCACTCCTTGAGCCTGATAACGTTCTGTATTGCCTGGTAGAAGCTAGAAACAAAATTGCAACCTCGCTGCAATACTCTCCCCTTAGATAAACATATCGTAGGCAACTCTTGTAGTCAGGTAGAAGCATCACATGTGTTTCATTGACGGAATGGCGAACAGTGCACATCTTGGATCTGGATCTGGATCTGTGCTGGTCGCAAAATCCATTAGCCCCATTTGTCAAATATCATATCAAGATTATCAGGCATGGCTCTAAGAAATGCTCGGAATTTCGTGGCTTAATGAGGAATCCACAAAATGTCCGAGCCGAACCTCAAACACTTGATAATGTATCAAATGACACTAACCTCAGATTTAATATATTAGGTAATGTTTAATGCTAAAGGATGGACAAATATATAGTAAATATATGGTTAGTGACATCGAATATAATTCGGTTGTGCCTTAGACCACAGGTGGAAGACTCGGACCTATGACACCAAATAAAATGCCTATTAAAAAAATCCATCGCCCAGCTCCAGCCTGAGACGTTGGCATATGTAAGCTGCGAGCTGGGGATAGGACAATTCAGATAGATAGCTCAGAACATCGTTGAGCTGAGCAGTTCAGAATGTCGCTGAGCAGTTCAGAATGTCGCTCAGCTCAGAAAGTCGCTCAACTAAGTAGCTCCGTTTGGTACTGAGCAGTAGCTACCGGACACATATCCCAGTAATAAATACCATAGGTTCAACGTTCAACTTCAATTAGGATATACTATGCTGATCGACAGGACTGTCATACGATAGTTGTTAGCCCAGAGTAGGGCACAGGCGTGTTAGCTCAGAGTTGAGAAGAGCTACACTCCCGGCAACACATGTAGGCTCATGATAGCAGGGGTGGCGGAATTGGGGGTGGGGGAGCCTGGGCCCTGAGGATGCAGGAAATGGCGTGTCACGCCTCTTAGATTTCAAAGATTTACGGGGGAGCATGCCCCGGACCCCCTAGCAACAGCCAGGCCCTTTGGGTCCTCAATAATGGGACCCGAGAAGGCAGGAAATGGCGTTTCACGCCTCTGACATTTTCAAAATTTACGGTGGAGCATGCCCCGAACCCCTCTAGCAACATCAGGCCATTTGGGCCCTCAAGACTGGGCCCTGAGGATGCAGGAAATGGCGTGCCACGCCTCTTAGATTTCAAAGATTTACGGGGGAGCATGCCCCCAGACCCCCCTAGCAAAATCAGGTCCTTTCGGCCCTCACGATTGGGCCCCTCCCCCCCCCACCCCCCACAATAAGTTTCGCGTTCTCCCGCATATGGATAGAACATCCATCTAGTGGTATCGCTCATACCACGAGATGAACATCTATAGTGAATTAATAAACTGCTACAGTGGCATAGCCCTTGCTCGAGATGGGACTTCCCTAATAGTTCAAACCACTGTAGCCGAGACACTCCACCCAGTATATTGTATGTGTTTGATTTTGGTAGATTTGTGTCTTGATTATTTGTGCTCATCCATCATTGTAACGATCATTGTCTATAATCATTGGTAACCAATCATTGGCGAGGTACGCCCAAGGAAAATCTATATCTGTATACAGTATATATTGTAAATAGTGCCCAGATATGTAGTCTCAGCCTCATCACAGGAGACGGGCTGAGAAACGAGTTATACCGGTGCAGCTTGATACCAGGAATGGTAGAACTCTATTATTCGGTTGTAGGCTGGACTCGACTTATGAGAACATTAGTTAGGCTGCTGTGTGTCAGAACGTCAAATAATTTGGTGCTCAGCAAATTGATAGTTTGATAGCACGGCTGCTCAAACTGGTGACAGCTGATGCCAGACGTTGCATGCCGGTCTAGTGCTTGAGCTAGCCGGACCAGGTGATAATACGTTACATATTTTTGGCTCGTTATTTTATCACCAACTTCTCGCGCTTGAGCGAGCCGGACCAGCATAGAAAATAGGCTACATATTTTTGGCGCCCAATGAGGGACTGCCACTTTCATATAGCCCAGTGTTCGGTATTTTGATCATAAGCTGGTATCATGCTTGAGCTCTGCCATACATTAACATAATATACCCTTATTCTCAGTATTCGGATAATAAGGTTGTTTAAACTGGTCTAGGGCTTGGGCTGATTTTGTATGGTGGCAATCTTGGTTCAACAAAAGGAATGAGAGAATTACCTTTAAAAGTCAGCCAAAAGAACACCTTATAAATATAGCTCTCATAAATGTACACGTCTTTTGGATTTTTGGAAACTTTATAAACAAAATGTTTAAATGCTAAAGCAATTGTAATACATAATTGAATTCTATGTTATTGTCATAGAATATGAAATGACAATGATAATTATGTAATCTGATCACAGGCAAAAAGGTACTACTTGGCGGCCATTTTGAATTCTGCATTTTCAAGTAGGGACCATTTGCTGAATCGTGTGGTTCATTGGAAGATCGGAAACCCCTATATGCAAAGTTTCATGCTTTCTGCAGAAAAGTTGACATCTTGGTCACATATTGACTCCTGTATATGTGAGATTAAATGGAAATTGCCAGATCGGAGAACCACTCTTACACCTCCATCTGTGCTAACAGAAGCATTTGTATAATTTCCCTCATGATTATAATCAATGCGAAATTAATAAAGTGTATTACCTGAAAGACGTTTGTAGCCTCCAGAACAGTTTGATTAGATCCTACGGCTGTAGTACACAGAATGACATCATGTTTGCGAATTTCGTCAATCGATGCCTCCCGAACTACGTGCTTGTATTTTTTCAAAAGCTTTCGGTTTGACTTATTTGACTTATAGCCAGTGTCTTTAAACATTTTGTCGATGTCTTTTATTTCTTCTGCCTTTGCATTTCCTTTTTTCCTAATGAGATGATGCAGTGCGATGGAGTTTAGTTCGCCATCCGCCCTCGCAGCTCTAGTACTGTTCTTTCCGAGTAATGGTCGACCAGGAATTGGGAAGTCGGTTACTTCGATGGAACGACTGTACACCCGGACAATGTTTGGGCACAGGTCACCCAGTCGATTCATCATCCACCCTGTAATCATAGAGATAGTCAATTCAGCATCCAGCCTGTAATCACAGATAACAGGGCCCGGAATTGTAAAACGTTTGCATACATACTCCGTTCTCAGGCACAAAATCAGGAAGTTTGATCGGTCAATACAGATCTGTGTTTTAGTCAGTAAGTGGGCGAGAAAAAGTATCTGTCCAATGCACTTGTTATGCAAGGATATTCCACGCTCATGATCAAAAATTCAGTAAGCTTGTAAATAATGACCACTCAGGAAGAATATCTGTGCCCCATACTGCCCAATACCAGAGCAGAGCATATGAACAACACTCTTTACCACATTCTCCACTCAAGTAAAAGAAGATACTGTGGTCACAAATGCCCCAAGTGGCAGATGGGAGAAACTGCGGCAAACTTCTTAACCAAATCCACGGACACACAGATGGACACACAGTCCAAATAATATACATGTATGACTCCTGACTTTACCAAGACCGAGGGCATACAAAACTATATCAAGTGAGAAGGGGCTCACAAACCCCTTTAGGTAAGTTCAGGTTGACCGCACTACAACGTGTCTCAATGTCAGAGAAGACAAAAGTCCACCTACTTGCCACCAGGTCCACAGACTTATTGGACGGCCCACAGAACAGGACCTGCTTTTTGATTCGTTTGCCCTGTATCGCCCAGTTTCTGTTTATCTTGTCAAACAAGTAGAGCAGCTTGATTCCCGTGTACGTCTTACCAGTTCCTGTAAAATATTATAGAAGGTTCAAGTCAATTGGAGTTAGGGTGGTGGATATTTTGGGTACTTTTTTCACCCAGATTAAACCTGGAAATGTGAACGCACCAAGTATGTGACCTTGACCCTGGGCTTAGCAGGGGCGGGACGATCATGAATTTGTCGCAGGGCGCTAGAGGACCATTAGGACAATGCGTGTGTGAAATATCAAGCAGATCTGTGTAAGGAAAATTATAAGACATTTACCCCAGCATTAAGGTTTCAATTGCACCAAGTATGTGACCTTGACCTGGGCTTAGTGGGGGCAGGACGATCATAGATTTGTTGAAGGGCAGTAGAGCATCATTAGAGTAATGTGTGTTACGGACTGGCGTAACACTATTAGCCCCCCCCCCCCCCCCACCCCCGCCCACCATTCGGTGGCGGGGAATAAGTAGCAGCTTGATTCCTGTGTATGTCTTACCAGTCGCTGTAAAATGTCACAGAACTAGAGTCATGTGTCATGTGAGCCACTTTTGAATTAATAGCAGTTGTTTCAAGTCAGCAGTGACGAATCTTATATATACGATTTTAAATGTGTATACAACTATGGGCTGTTGTATTTACTGTAATAGAAACACATCTGGTCTGTTTAAAGTGTGTTAGTCCGCAAGACTCCTCGCAAACTTTAAATAGACCACACGTTTTTCATACGTACATGATGGAAAAACTCTTACAAACTTTTCGACGTAAGAACATGGTTAACTGTTGAAGGTCACAAATTTCAAGATAATGTCAATGGTGGTGCGAGTGCATCACACATGTTCAGGTAAATGAACTGTCCAAATATTAAAGCAATCCTTCAAGTAGTATTGAAGATATTACATGATGGAGAAATAGGGCGCTAAAATTACGAATCATCTTGTTTTACGTCACTTGTTGCAATTTATAGAACAGCCACGTTGTCAGTCAAATAACGCGACATCATGCATGGACATTAATGACGTCAAACATACTTTAATCAATCAACAATGTTTCGCAATGACATATGGGGATTATGTAATGTGCTGGGATATAAATGCAATACATCTAAATATAAAGTTCGACCATGTCCATCTGTGGCATGCAGGAACTGTTTGAACCCCAAGGCCGAATATCATACAGTTCCCGAGAGGCATGGCAAACGTTTACCCACGGCTGGACATGGTCAAACGTTATTGTTACATTTCCGTCGGAAATATAGTGTAACCAGAGGGTTGTTTTTCCCCGGGACCTCTGGTTTACAAGTTGATAAACATTCCTATAATGTTTCATGACTGTAACTCAAGTAGTTTTTCAGTTATGTGGGACACGAGTTGAAAATCGCCTCTTTTCACTATGTCAATGACCATAACTTTGCGAATACTGGATGAATCCGCATCTAAAACCCCAGGTACGCAACCCTGGATCAGGGAGAATCTCGACTTCAGGGCTTTATCTATACTAACCTGGTGGACCCTGGATCAGGGAGAATCTCGACTTCAGGGCTTTATCTATACTAACCTGGTGGACCCTGGATCAGGGAGAATCTTGACTTCTCAGGGAGAATCTTGACTTCAGGGCTTTATCTATACTAACCTGGTGGACCCTGAATCAGGGAGAATCTCGACTTCAGGGCTTTATCTATAGCCTCCTGCTGTTTCCTATTGTTACGGGGCAGGGGTTTTTTCCTCCAGTCCATGACGGTGTCTGGGATATACAGGTCCCTCTCACCCAAGTCGTCTGCTTCCTGTCTATGCTCGGTGTCTGCAATATGTTAGTGGGGGATTCAGCACCACAGAATGAAAGAAAGGATGTCAGTTTTGCCGTGTACACTCTGAAAACACGTTAAAGGCACTGCGTCTCAAATGTGGGTGTGACTGGAGACATGGGGCTTATGGGAATTGAGACCAGCATAGCCCTGATCAAATAGCACAGCCCTGTAGCATAATAACCATCTATATTGCACACAGGTGATGGGACACACAGGTGATGGGAAAAAATAATCTGATAATCTCTCATTGTATAAATAATATACTATTTATAAATGCTAATTATATAATGTCATGTGATTTTTTCCCGTCACCTGTGGTTCGAACTATAACGGATGTTCAATTGATGGAATAGAGAATAGTGCAGATCCTAATCAAACTGCGAATGCACAGGCTGATCTGGATCTACACTGGTCACAAAATCCATAAGCCCCATTTCTCCAGTCCCGGCCACAAATGATGTCTCATATATTCTATATGTTGGTTAAGAGGTTTGCAAATGACCTACTAGTATATCAACCAAATTCGGTCCGGTTCACTGCTACAATATGGACGTCACATAGGACTGCCAATACAGTTTCAGACTATTTTGATAAAGATCATGTGTTCGAAAATTTAATAAAAAGAGTGACTTTAAAGTATGTGTAAAATACAATATTAATGGTGTTATAATATTAAAGATATGACACAGAAAATGTACATGTTTCTTGCTCAAAAGTAGTCTATCCTATCGAAATGGTTAATCTTGATATTACAAAAGAAGTCATCCAAATAAAGCAAGACGCAAGAGGCTCATATGGGCCTGTATCACTCACCTGGCCTACAGACCATAACAGTTACTGTGAAGTTTGACCAGTATCGGTGATCGTCTCCTCGATACCTTCGATTTGATATATAATATTACCATATTTGGTCAAATGTGAGATTTGACCCCTACTTGACCCCCAGGGTCCCACACATTTTTGATCCGGGGTTATTATTTTAACAAATTTGAAAGAGCATTGACTATCTATCATTCCTGCCAAGCTTAGTCGAAATCGGTTGGGCCGTTCATGAGAAGATTTTTTAAGAACTTGACATAATTTTATATGGCGGCCATTTTGGATTATGCCACGACCTCTAGTTTGAAAGACCAAGGACCATAGCTTTGAAGTATGACCAGCATCGGCCAAGCGGTTCATGAGCAGACGTGTGAAATATATAATTTATGAAAGGATGACCTTTTGGCGGCCATCATTGATGACGTAATCAACCGATTTTGATAAACCAGATGGCCGCAGCCTGCATGTCGAGCCCGCCGAGACATCTGGTGATCTCAGGGTAAGATATATATAATGTAGCAACAGATACATTGAAAAACAAAAACTGGCATCATTAAACGAAGCTAATCCCCTCGCTGGCAGCCTAGGTAATAAAAAAAATCAAGTCCTCAGTGGCCTTGACCTTGGGCGGACGAGGGTCATGTACAAAACAAAGCACCATCCCCAGACACACATTGTGGCCAAATATTATCAAAATCGTCGAAGCGGTTAATGAGTTTTTGAAGAAGAAAAAATGTTTTGCCTTCCTTACAATGTGAACTTCTACCTCAATTGATCTTGACCTTGGGCACAGTGGCTGCATGCATGGGACAGAGAATGAATATATGGATGATGACTAATAAGCATACAAAGTTTCAAGCCAATCCAACTTATGGTTACAGAGAAAGTAGGTACCTGAAAACTTGAATGCAAACTTTGACAAAAACTTTAATGCAAACTTCTAAGTCCTTTACCCTTGACCTTGGGCACAGGGGTCGCATGAGTGGGACACAGAATGAGTATATGGATGATGACCAATAAGCATACAAAGTTTCAAACAAATCTGACTTACAGTTACAGAGATAGTAGGTATGTGAACAGTTTAATGAAAATTTGGACAAAAAATTAACACAAACACAAAGTAATTTGACGTTGACCTTGGGCACAGGGGCCATATGAATGGAATATAGCATGAATAAGTGGATGATGACTAATAAGCATATGAAGATTCAAGTCAAAGTAACTTAGGACTGTAGATATATAAGGTATTTAAAAACTTTAACGCAGATTTGATACACACGGACACCCGGACGTCATTCTGTTCACTAGAGATGTGCGCGTCTAACTGCCAAGATTTGTCGACATCGATCTGGCGGTTCGTGAGAGGAAGATTTTTTAAGAATTTTACCTACTTTTCTACAGCGGCCATCTTGGATTATGCGACAACTTTCCATTTTAACAAATATGAAAAGCTTTTACCCATGGACCTGCCCTGTGAAGTTTTGTCAACATCGGCCCAGCGGCTCAGAGGTCTGAACATGTTGGACGGACGACGGACGAAAAGCGGTAACAATAGCTCACTTGATCCTTCGTGAGCTCTCTGGTGCAAGTGTTGCCGTGATTGGCTGGTGAACAATTGTCCCAGTGTCTCGCTTGAATTTAAAGGCATACCAGGTAAACGTAATCAATTTTTATTAATACCTTAATACCTGTTACCCGTCTCTGTACAAGTCTCTGTTTTCATACATGTATCATACCTAGCGGTGGAATGGGTGCATTGTTCAGGGCTATCCGCTGTGCTAGTGAGCAACTTGTTGAGGGCAACGACTTCAGCAAACATTCTGTCCTCCTGGAACAAAAATAACGTACAAAAATATTAACTACAGAATGATTGCTTATTCAATCACGTAGAAAATTGTCCAACCTATGTGAGGTATTTTTACTCTTTGCATGCTGGAAACTTGTGGTATATAAATAGTTCAAAAATATCTGACGACACTTCGTTACATTTTCTTTTATTTCTCCCTGTAAATACCATCAATATGCCTTGGAATTTCATGAGAATCGAGATTACAGACGCCAATTCAACATCAGGTTTAGATTCTCTCTTTACAGGAGTCGGCTGAGAAAACGAGCCAAATCCATGATCCCCTTTGTTCACTGACCATTACAAGGCTTACAAGCCTCAACAGATTCACGGTTATATCAACCATTATCAAAATGAAACAACAATTCTTTTTCCAGAATACATCCCAAAATGTGCTGCTGGTGGATAATGTTTGCAACTAATATAGTCAGTCACAGAATGAGTTCAATAAATTTTGAGATATCAGCCATTTTGGTTTTCAAAATGGCTGCCATTTCAAACTTGGAAACCCAGAATTTATTGCACATTTTTTAATGTTGTGGTAACATTTTGTACTTTCCTTCTGGTTATACTCATATTTCATTGAAACTGAGATTATTGCTAACTGATATTGTGCTACACAGACTGCAACTGGTCTTAAAAGTTTATTGTCTTTATGGAGTCCAACTTGGTCACCAGTGCTTAGCTCTTTAATTTTAAACCTACTGTGTTTTTATCATAGCGTTTATTGCTCTGTTGATGACTGGAGCTGATCTTGTCACAAATAGAAACATGTTTTGGCAATACCTGCTCACAAGTCGTCAGTAAACTGGATACAAGTCGCTGTCCCATAAATAACTGTAGGTGACCATTCTGTGCCGGTTATGGGAGTTTCCATATTCCAGTATACCGAAATATATGTACACGTATATACACAATGATTACTGTTCGCCCAGCTAACCCACTGGACCATGGCTACATAGAGCATGTGACATTAAGGTAATCCCATTATTTTGCAAAAATCAGCAAATTCCTGGTAGGCAAATTGCAACCTTCATCTGACACATGTGTACTTGGTACACCATGCTTACTGTAAATCTCTTTCAACTTCCCAATGGCCATTTTGATTTCATTTTGTGTGACTGTTATAGTTAACAGTTATCAACAATTCCATTTCATTCCATGTGGAAATGTTTGTAGCAACAGTTTGTCATGGGTTGCCTTTTACATAGTGTGATATCAGTCTCTTTGGTATTTGAGTTTCTATCTTCAATTGAACATCTTCCTACCATTTTACCAGAACATACATGTAATATATTGCGTGCGAGACATTTCTGAATGCCAAGATGACCATTGTGCATGGCTTGAACAATTTTGGACTCAAGTGGAGTCAAAAGTATGTGTTTAGATCCTTTAAGCTTATCTCTGTAATCCTATAACGCCACTATTTTCTGCGGACATTGCATTCTGAAATTGAGCTATCCCTTTATAATCCTTTTTGCTAGCAGAATCAATTCTGCATCTTCCTCAGTCAAGTTTGCAATTTCTTACAACTCGTGATCACTGACAGGTAAGTTCGCGAATACTACATGTACCTGTGTATTCATACCCTTAATAAAGTTAGAATATATGTCTGTTACTGACTCGTGGGATAGCGTATCAGTAACTAGTATGTTTTTGCCAGAAACATGTTTCACTGATAGGCCATATTTCTTCAGCAACAGTAAAATACCATGTAACCTGTGAGGACACGAATAGAGTGTTTATTTCATGGATATGACAGGCATGTGATCTTATTCCACTTGAAATGTCAGTCCGTACACATAACAAAACTGTTTCCGACCTAATAACATGCCTCATTATTCATGTTCAATAAGAGCATATTAGCTTTCTACGAGAGTTAATGATATGGAAGCCTTTTTGGCACAACCTAATGCAGACCTAGATGCGTTAGTCAACAGTGTATCTGGCTTTGTCAGGTCAAAATATGACAATTGAAACGCAATTCGGACCATCAAGACACTGATCACCTTTATATTGACACACAAGTTGTGATCTTATGACCATATGGGAATCGCAAATAATGATAATGAACATGGAACAATACCGCCTTTTCAACGTGGCCATTTTTCTACCGTTTCCTGCATACACTTTTGTATTAGGTATACAGTGTATTTAACATCTCCAACAGTGTTTTGTCAATCGATCTGAGCATGTGCAACGGGACAACCCTACTCACATAAGTATACCCCCACCCCCACCCACACTACCTTACTTCTACCCCTGCATTTTTTTCTCTCTCTCTTCATATATATTGTTAAATACTGATGCTTGTATATTTTGTTTTCATAAATTGCATACAAAATTGGTTTATAATAGTAATATAATGTATCGCAATAATATGCCATGCCATGTACGCAACATTCATGCTGTCACATGATCTGGGAGACGAATTCATATAAGTCATATGGCTTGTTTTCGGATCCCACCTTTCTTGTATTGTAATGTACATGTATATTGTTATTTGTAATTCATAAATAAATATTGTTTAAACCAAGACTGTGCCCTGAGGATGCAGGAAACGCCTCTTAGATTTCAACAATTTCCGGGGGAGCATGGCCCCGGACCCCCTTTGCCTCCACCCCCCCCAATAATTTTCCCGTTCCGCCGCCTATGTATATATATATGTATATGTGTATATATGTGTATATATATGTTAACATGTATGCATGTGTGTGTACAGCAAGTGTATATATATGTATATATTTCTCCTTTATTGTTAAAATAATACGAGCTATAACAACTCAGTAATCACTGTGATCAGTGCGATATAAATAGGTGTATGTTACAAGTACAGATACATGTACATGTATTAGTGGGCGCGGCATAGTCCGAAACTTATTTGCATGTTTAATTGTCACAATTATGATGTTTCTGCATTTATTTTATACATGTATTTAGTAGTGTACCCATGTATGCCATCTTGCATTGTACGTGTATTATATAATGGCCATGTATGTATGCTCATGAGGCAGTTGCCTTGATGCAATAAATTATATTCTATTCTATTACATCTGTTCGCCTGGTATTGGCCTTTTAATGTTTTCATTGTTAATGCACAGGGGCCCTATGTGTGGGCTATAGAATAAAAATATGGATGATGACAAATAAGTATATGAAGTTTCAGTTCAATCTGACTTACGATAATAGACATATAATAGGGGGACCAGTGCTTGTGGTATTTTTTAATAGTTTCACAAAATAAAACCTGCACACAAGCAATATGTTTTATTTTTCATATTCTGTTTTATGGAAATCAACCTCTTGTGTGCAGCGTCAATTGTCTTTCTGCTGAAATTTCATCAAGTGACTTTACCACCGTCAATTATTTACAAATCCGGGTTACTCTGAATTTGGCTACAAAAGGACCTATCTTCGCTGTACGAGTTGTATGATGTAATCCACGGTAGTCCAATTATTTATGGTGGAAAAAGTAAGAAAACATAAACATTACTAAAGTATACATAGCTGCCCATTTTGAACATGCAGCTGAAAGTCGGTCGCAACCATCTGCACATAATGTGTATGCCTCTCACTAAATGTATTCCGTCTGCTGTAAAACACAGGTCTAAAGGGATGATTGATTTAAAATCGCTTCATCACACAGTTGCTTGAAGTTGGATCGAACAGATAAACACAGTAACTGATTAATTTTGAATATGTATCTGTGGTGAAATGGATCATAATGTTAATTTACCGCGAAGACTGGTCTACCACGAATACTGGTCCTCCCACTCTAGTAGATAGCCACAATTCTCGGACAGACGGACATGGTGGCTACTATATATTATGTACCCTGAAACTTTGTTTGGGGTACATATATGTAACAAATTGCAATTTATAACATGTAATGGTGTACGAGACAAATAATAAAAATAAATATTTTTTTACAATTTTTTTTGCAGACAGCAGCAGCATGGTATCACCAAATTCACCGAAGCTGGCCATGGCTCAGCACCTCAGAATGCGGGAGCCAAACATTTTTGTCAATAAAAATAGGGTTTGACAGCATTTTATAATCATTTAAAATGATTCTAATGGAAATTATTTCATTCTAGCATGAATGAATAAAGCTCTGTCAAACCATGTTTTTGATGAGAAAAATGGACATAATAGTGATTAGTGTAAGCCCTAATCACACTGAAGATATGCAGACTGAAACATAGCTGAAACTATATAGTTAGAAACTTAACCCTTATTACGATGACATAAATTTTGTCATCTGCTGGAAATGTCTTATTTTCAATATTTCTTGACTAAAACCAGTTTTGACAGCGCATGAGAATCGTCTCGAATCTCATGTGCTGTCAAAACCGCTTTTTTTTTTTTAAGAATTAAAGCAATAATGAAAAACAGCAGACGACAATTTCCGTCTCCAGCGTAGTGAGGGTTAATTTGGCTAGGTTTGTGGGGGTAAGACATCAGTGAGCATTACCTGTCGACTTCAGTCTTAGATAATATCTCCACGTTGAATTTCCGGGACCTCTGTCCCACTTCCTCTGGCGGTAGGTTCGTTGCTAGACGATGGAGATTGAAGGTCACAATGATCTTCCCATCTTGGCTGGTACCATCTCCGAATGCTTGATCTTTCTTTCTTTTAACATCAGAGACCTGTGCATGTCCAATCCACACCTTGTTGGTTGTCGGTACTGTGCATGCCGATGTAACTTCCTTCATTTCTCTTGCCGTCATGGTGTACTTCAAACACAGCCAGTCATATGATTGGGCAGCCCCGTTACTGTTGGACCGTATTTCCCCATCCTCTTCCTCATCAACTATACCACCGAGTTTAATGTTACGCACCTCACAGAAGCTCAGTGGCAGATCAAAGCTTCCTTTCCTGCCAGTAAATTTGATTGGCAGGTTGTTAATGTTGCACGATTCCTCGTTGGTTACTGCGCCGGTTGCTGCCTCCATCTCAATAAGAGGGATCCACTTCTTAATGTAGACATCTGCATTTTTGTATGTGTCCTGTGTAGATTTTGTACTGTATTCAGAGAGCATGAGCACTGGGTCTTGTGTGTGCTGAAGGCAGCACTGAACGTTCTTCGTCATATTGTACATCTGTGGTCTCGGCGACAGGATTCCATTCTGTGGTTCAGCTGTCATCTGTACCTTCACAATCTGTCCATGCGTGAATGCCATACTGAACTTTGTGTTTGGTTTCATGTTCTCTGAGTCCCTGCATTCCGTACTGACGTCATCCAGGCCCGTTTCCCTTTCTACAGCGTGCGAATTCTGTGCACTTCTGCGTAAATCCTGCAAACGATCCTCAACAGCACAGCGTAAAATCCTTGCCCAACTGTGCATTGGCACAAACATGGCTTCTGGGTGTTGATTTAACACTCTTACACGATCTTGTTTTAACTCCGGTGTGCTTGATGAAAACCCTTTTGTATCATAGAGCCGTTTTCTCCAACTCGCATGCACAGTATCACACCCTGTTCTCGTATCTGTAGTAACTTCTGGCTTGAAGCCCATGTTTAGCATGTTGAATTTCACCTCACGAAAGTTTTTGGCAACATGCTTCATTTCTGGTGCACACAACGAAAATCCTCTGTCCGATACATCATCGATAAAACAGTTTATCATTTTGGGGCTTGATTTGAGCTTAACAGCATTCTGTAACGCCTTGCAACTCTCCTCATAGGCTTTGGCTCTTTTCATGGTGGAGTTGACATGCAAGCAAACATTTTCCACTTCTACCTTGCTATAGGAACAGGCCCTTCCGTCCAGCATGTCGTGGATCTGTCGGTGAACAACCACGTCAATGTAGCGACGAATTGGCGACGTAAAGTTGGTGTAAGGATACATGTCCAACGAAAAATGTTTGCCATCAGCAGATGTCTTGATACTTCCAGAACAACGATAACCAGCTCGCTCTTGTATCGCTAACCAATGGTTGTATGCCAAGTACTGTAACGGATGATGATCGTCCATTTTTACAAATTTCGAGCTACCTTCCTTGCCAGACTCAACTGCATGCCAGAGCCATTTCTGGACAAAAACCTTTCTCTCTGGCTTTGTTTCCAGAGCAGCTTTAAGAGCAGGTGTTCTGTATTCTGATATTTTCCTGTCCTGAAGACGCAGCATGATATCCAAAACAGGTTCTTCCTTTTTGACAAACTCTTCCATACTCTCTTTTAAAGGAGGCGGCTGACATCGTAATGGGACAGTTTGTCCAAATTTCCTGAGCATGCATTGTGCTATCTGCTGGTTGGTCATAATCATGAATTCCTCCACTAGATAGTGAGCCTCCAGTGTATCAGTCGGTGAATCATCACCATCGCTATCTCCAGCCACTAAGTCCAAGGCATACATGGAGTTACCGAGCCTCCGTTTCCGAATCTCATGTGCCATCTTGAACAATCGTACTATGTCCTTGGACACTGTTTCTCTATCCTCTGTCATTGGTTGTGTTTCTATAATCTCCTGGGCTTCTCTATATGTGAATTTTCTATGTGATCTGATGAACGACTTCACTATCTGGAAGTTGTTGCCTTCCATTTGGAGGCGGCGGCCTTGACTGTCCAGGTAGAAGAACACGGTAAGGGTGAGACGCCTTTTATCTGGAACAAGGCTGATAATATGGTTGCTCAGTGGTTCTGGAATCATAGTCCTGGGCTGCCGAATGCCTGGATAAAATGTCATAGCACGCTCTTGTGCTTCAACATCAATGGCATCACCTTTCTCTACATAGGCAGCAACATCAGCTATATGTATACCCACCCTGTATCCGTCTGTGTGTGGTTCAATGCTGAGTGCATCGTCCAAGTCCTGGGAACCTGGAGGGTCGATAGTAAATGTGGTCACATTGGTCAGGTCAGTTCGGCCCTTCAACAGATAACTGTGTGGTTCGTCTCCAATTCGTCGCGCTATGCTTTCTAGCTTCTTCACAGTAGAAATATTGTACAGCATTGGTACTTCATGTTGTAGATCTAGAATTTTCAAACCAGTTTTCAGGGAATCGCCATATGGCAGGATCTTCAGAACAGCTCCTCTAGGGTATACATGTGACCTGCTCCAATTTATGTACGCAACCAGAAAAATGTATTTATCACGGTTGCTTGGGTGCACGTCAACAATTTGCGAAAATTCTAGTGAACCATTCTGATGGTTGTAATCGTACAATTCCACTTTGTATTTTCTCTGTTCTGGGCATGTATCCATGATTTCCTTATTCATGATGTGTATTTTGGGCAAAGTCTTACACATTGGGCGCACTAAGTGAGCTTCTGTATCATCCAGTGTACACACGAACACGGGGTGTTCTACATTCTTCAGTCGGCGGTTCAGTTTACCTAAAACACGTCCGTATCGTTTGTCCTTCTTCTCATGATCTCCGTCGAGCAGTTCCACAACAACCTCATCCTCATTAAAAACCTGTCCAGCCTTTGACCGACCTGAAATCTCGATACTCGATATCCTACTGTCTGCGTCTATCGGTGTGCACGTCGCCATGTGTGATCCTTCTATCTGGATTGTACAGCGCTTGTACTTGTCTGGCAGCAGGAGTTCAGATTTCAGCTGAGTCACATTTAGCATCTCATCATAATACGGTCCCCGCTTCGAGACAGATTTACGTTTATCAGCAAACTGATGCAGGTATGACTGATTCAAGTCGAGGCCCGATTGTAGAAGTTTTGTGTCACTTGGAGTGTCAAGATCCTCATCACTGGCATCTTTGTCACGATGTACCCGACAACTCTGTTCGTAGAATGTTGTGTCTGAATACTCAGTATCATCATCTAAATCTGTATTTGGATAAACATTTTCTCCCCCATGATCAGGCAATCTTTCGTCTTCTGAGTCGGAATTTTCGTCTGATTGCGACAGCTGGAATGAAGCATCATTATAGCTGAATGTTCCCGTAGATGTGCTGCATATACTCGAGTCTCTGGATCGGCATGGCCTTACGCTTTCCGCTTCACGAAGCCGATTTATTGTGGGAAGCCCAGGCTCAGCAAACTCAGGTGATCGTTGGGATATTATAAACAGTCCTGGTGAATTTACGTTACTGTTGTTGGTATTGTCATCGACCACGGACTGCGGAAGTGTTGAGCTGATACAGGTGTTCGGGAGGGATGTCTGGTTCACAAGGTGTGGGTCACGTTTGGGCGACACAGACATCGCTTTTTCGGTAGCCGTTTCTCGAGATCTTGCTGAAAAAGAATGTAACGTTGAAAATTTGGAAAATTTCAGTTTAGGTGACGGAGACTAAAGAACTTTCAAATACATACTTTGTTCTTATGATGAAAATCAGGAAGTTTTTACTGGTCGAGGCAGGGTTATTTTTGGTGATTTCTGCTCAGTAGCATAAGAAGAGAACACCCGAGATAGTGACCTTTGATAGTTTATAAGACAAGGCTAGAGACGAGTAGGAATTTCTTATTTTAAGGATTACTTACAGTTGTCTAGCTGAGATTATTATTGTTTAAGTTAAGAAATGCTCAGGTATCACATTGTTTTCATTGAAATATTTGATTTTATGTAATGGTGTTTAATGGCCTGTCAACAGCCATGGTCATTTAGGCCAGGTTAATGTTGCCTGTTATGATGGGGGGAGGGTGTGGGGAGGGTAAATACCAACATCAGAACCACATATTGGCCGAAAATAAAAATTCAGTCCTTATTAGAATAACCTGACCTGGTGCCAGGTCCTCACCACACCCGTCACATAGCCCCACTTCCCAAAAGTAATATAATTAGTACTAATCTGATAACCTTTATAATTGGTATAACCGGATTCAACTCTCACATACGAGAAAACGTAAGGGTCAAACCAGGGATACCGGTATTCCGGTAAGGTAAAACCCAACATTAAATGTACCCTTCACATACTCCCAACCAACAGCCCACTCCATTGAAAGAAATATCTACATGTTTACATTGTGCCATTACACTGCCATCATTCTTTAAAGTGCCTCGGGGATGCAATTGTGTTTAATATGCATAGTATAGTCCTTGGCAATCTGTCAAGACGGGTGAAAAACGCATGTATTGTAAATATTCCACCTCTGTCACAAGTTATGTAGGTTTAAATTTTAAATTAGCTTGAATTATGCAGGACTTATTGTGACATCATCAATGACCCATACATACTTAGTTTTATGTGTATTCAATTTATTTTTAATGTTATGTCTTAATTAATTTCATATATTGATCAGTTATACAGAAATACAAAAATAGAAACATTACATTTTTATTTGATATTATTGGCAAAAACAAACATCGTAACTTGCATAATTATTTAAATTAACTTTCTGTGATGTCACAGATCATTTGCAACTACGCAGAAATAACAAGAATTCCACCACGGAAGCGGTCGCGCCTGCCGAGGCATTTGACCGTAAAATGATCATGGGCATGTGCTAAAAGTAAGCATCACAAAAACCGTCAGAGAAGTGCATGTTTAAAATACGAAAAAGGTCAAGGTTGAAGAAACATTTTGACAGAAGAAAATGGCTAAGTGTTTCTACAACAACGTGAAGGTCAAAATGGTCAAGGTCGTGTATAATGGCGGCACGAGTGTGTTCCAAATGCTTACATGTCTCAAGTTTCCACCTATTGAAGCAATCCATCAAGTAATATTAATATTATACGATGATGAAGAAACTTGTAGAAACTTTTTGGAGCAAACAATGAAGTGTTTCTGCAAAAATGTGAAGGTCAAGGTCATGTTAATGGGGGTATGAGTGTGAGACTATAGAAACCTCTATAACTTGTGACAGACATGGAATATTTGCATGCGGTTTTAACCAGTCTTGTTAGATTGCCAATGGCTATACTGTGTACATGACACACAACTGGGGGCCGTTTAACTAAACTTTGTATGACTAAAATGTTCATAAATGCAAGTTTATGATCGTTTGGAAATTTCAACTGATGTATTTACATTTATTGAACATGCAACCTATGCTCCATAAGCATGATAAGTGTAAATCCAATAATTGTTTACAAGAAAACATTGTTAATGCGCAATTTACAGACTATCATAATGTTGCACTTACAAACATTTTAGTTTAGTGAAACGGACCCCTGCATCACAGAGGTCCTTTAACATCATGTGAAAATAAAACATCAGCGAAAGTAACTTAGGAATACAGATCGACCATGATACATGGTACATATCAGTTTAGTCAAAACTTGTTGGTTCTTTTTAGAGACAAATATAAAAGAACAGCAGATAGCAATAGCCATGTCCCACATTTTAAGGATTAAAATTACGGGACAGTGGGCGGCTAGCTTTAAAAATGAGGTGGACCATTTTCTATGTACTTCACTACCGACCCTGTAAGTTACACCAGTGTGTCTAGAAAAATAGGTTTATGAATATTTCTTGACTTTGGGAGGCTTGACTAGGTGTACTTCATAATTCTACGAAACTGAATGTTAGCTCCGGTTGATTTTGACATCTTGGAAAATGGCGCATGCTATTCTGTCTCGCCGGTAAGGATTCGCGTCAGAATTTAAGGTATTTTTCGGGCATTTGTAGCGAAAATTTGAGGTGGTTATGACCCCGCTTTGGAATCATTTTCAGCAAATGGTGTGGTGTTACAAGTGATAGAACAAGACATAGAAAAGTATCTGTGCCTCCTATTTTCATGAGAACAATTCCAACAAATTCAGTCATGTTGAAATTTCTGGCCAAAAATAGGTGGGTGGTGTAACTTTGTGAAAAATTAATGAAACACATCTGCTGCGGTTACTGCATTTTTATTGTGGCGCGCGATTTGTACTTCATTTGCGAGTATTTTTCAATACTTGTTGCAAGAGCCTCCTTAACTGATTGTGAGAGGCGGTGATTTTTATAAGTCACGCGCCGCCCTCAGAAAAGCAGTCAATTTTGGCTATTTTCAACCGTCCCGTGATGCCATATCCCAGAATAGGTCAATTTGGGGCTATTCCGACTGGGTGTGATCATGATCATTTTGTGAATTTATATTTTATATGTGATGATACTTATTTCGTATATTCGGTGGTCGTATACATGTTAATGCAATACGAATAAGTAGTACATTGTATTTTGTGAATACGTGTTCACGAACTGTGGCGGACCTATAATATATGTGACACTTATTCCATATATTCGGTGTTCGTATACATGTGAATATTATTATATATATACTTGAGTGATAATGCAAGCGTCTAAGTGATCATGATCAGACCCCCAGTCGGACTAGCCCCAAATTGACCTATTCCGGGATATAGCCAATATATAATGTACGGTGATACAACTTACCTCGCTTGTGTTTCTTTGTATTTTTTGGTTTGGGTTTCTGTCTTTCCCGTTTCTGTTTTCCCTGCAAATCAATATATCCATTGAACTATCAATACAATGTTTAAAGTGACTGTGGTCTCAGATGGTATCTCGTGTCCAGTCAAAACAAGTTTTGAATAGTGAATATATAGTGAATAGTCATGGTGAGTGGATCCGTGGGAACCTTGAATGCTACATTTAGCAAAACTAGTGTTACTAACACTATTGTCTGTTTCACGAAAGCTGCCCAAATTTTACGGCCATATAAACAATTCAAAAACCATATTTTTTTTCGATAATATTAAATTAAAGGAAAATTTAAGAATGAGCCTTCTTTTTATTTCGTGAAATTTGGTCAAATATTGATTTTATTGCGAAAACAAAATTTCCCCATGTTAAATCCCCATAGACATCAGTGAAGATGTCTCTGGGGATTTAACACATTGAAATTGTTTAGAATTTCAGAAATACTGGACCGATTTTTAAAATTTAACTTTTGTTTTCTTAGTTAGATAATTTCCAAGCTATCTAGCTAGGTTTCGGAGTCAATTTCCAAAATATTTCGGTTTTTGACTCCTCCTACAACTCCTCTACCTTTTTCCCCCATGTTAAATTCCCATAGACAAATCAATTTTTCGTAATAAAATAATATTTGACCAAATTTCACGAAATAAAAAGAAGGCTCATTCTTAAATTTTCCTTTAATTTAATATTATCGAAATAAATATTGTTTTTAATTGTTTATATGGCCGTAAAATTTGGGCAGCTTTCGTGAAACAGACTATAGTTATTTTTTTGATAATAAAATATGTTTTTTTCATATTTCTTTTATTTTCTCAGATCACGCACAGGGGCAAATATATTCAGGAAACAAATACAAATATTCAGTTAAATGCTTTTTTAACTAACGCAATACCCCACTGTCCAACCTCATCTGAGACACAATACCTTTAATATCGTATCACCCCTATTGAAATGGCAAGCCAGTTTTGACGTATGGAATACTCATATGTGACTGTGACTGGAGAAATGGGGCTTATGGGTTTTGCGATCAGTGTAGATCCAGAGCAGCCTGTCCGCACAGTTTGATCAGGATCTGCACTGTTGGCCATTCCATCAATGAAATACCCGCCATTCTTCTCGCAAGCAATACATAACGATATCAGGCTACATGAGGGTGGTATTTGATCGGGAGCTACACAAATCCCATAAGCCCAGTTTCTCCAGTGACAGTCACATATGAGACAAGACATTTGAATATTTCTAACCTATCTTCGGGCTTAAATTGCCAACCAGTACCTTTAAAATGCCATCAATTAATATGTCCAGTTTCATGCCCCCCACCCCGCCTAGCTTTTGAGGTTATGTACATCCTTCCGTCTGTCCGTCTGTCCGTCTGTCCGGCCGTCGTCCGTGTACATTTACGTCAAAAAAATTGTAAGTTCCTCCAACATGTAATATCTCCAATAGTATGCGAAGGATTGCTTCAATACTTGGACACATGAATCGCCTGAACATTTCTTACACACTCATGCCACCATTAACTTGACCTGAACCTTTTTTTACCGTCACAAGGTTGCTGAAACACTTAGTTATTTTTACAGTCAAGTATGCCAAAGGGGCATATCCATGTTTTACAAACATAATGTCTAGTTCAAATGGTGTATACAAAGATGCAGTCACCAACATGATGACATGTACCTCCTATTCCGATGGTGGTAATGAGCACAACGATGAGAATTGTTGCACATACCAGGGCCGTTTCGCTAAACTTTGTACGGCTAAAATGTTCATAAGTGCAAATTTAGGATCGTCTGGAAATTTCAATTGATGGATTTACATTTATTGAGCATAATTATGCAGCCTATGCTCAATAAATGTAAATCCAATAATTGTTTACAAAAACATATTGTTAATGTGAAATGTGAAATAAGTTTGCACGAACATTTTAGTCCTACAAAGTTTAGTGAAACGGGACCATATTTGGTTTTATTTTATGATAATTATCGATTCCATATACCATTTTATTTTGTGCTTACAATTATGCAGTAAAGTCCCTGTGTGAGCAAAATTTCAAAAAATGCACTAAAACATTCTATAAAAGTGACTATTTCAATGTAAAACAAGAGTGCCGTAAGTCACAAAATACGCTCGTTGAAGATGGGCCAGACAGCGAAGATGCAGAAATGTGAAGCTGTCACCAAGGCAAGAAACATTAATGAGAATCTGAAATTCTATAGCATTTTTTCTTCCTCTTGTTGTGATAAACAGGTATACTAATTTAGGTAGAGATGTGTAAAGTAGAAATTATATAGAATTGGATACACAAATGTAGAAAAAATGGCTAAGTTAAAAAGGTGATATTTTTGTTAAAAAATATATTTTTCGGCATAAAAACACGATAGTGCGCATCTTCAATATGTGTAGAAGACGTGTGTATAGTTTCAGATCGATTGACTGAACGGTTTCAGAGGAGATGTGTACACAAACTCTGTACCCTATATAGAATTGTATAAAACAAATGTAGAAAAGTTAAAAAGGTTATATTTTTCTTAAAAAAAAAATATATTCTGCATAAAAACACCAAGGTGCACATCTTCAATATGTCTAGAAAGCGTGTGTATAGTTTCAGATCGATTGACTGAACGGTTTCAGAGCAGATGTGTACACAAACTCTATACAATTGGATACAAACATGTATAAACAATGGCTAAAAGTTAAAAAGGTGACATTTTTGTTAAAAATAATTTTTCGGCATAAAATCACCAAGTTGCACATCTTCAATATGTGCAGAAGACGTGTGTATAGTATCAGATCGATACGGTTTCAGAGGAGTTGTGTACACAAACTCTGTACCCTACATAGAATTGTATACACAAATGTAGAAAAAAATGGCTATTAAGTTAAAAGGGTGATCTTTTTGTTAAAACATATTGTTTCGGCATAAAAACACCAAGGTGCACATCTTCAATATGTGCAGAAGACGTGTGTATAGTTCCAGATTGATTGACTGAAAGGTTGAAGAGGAGTTGTGTACACAAACTCCGTACCCTATATAGAATTTAATAGAATAATGTAGAAAAGATGGCTAAGTTAAAAAGGTGATATTTTTGTTAAACAATATTTTTTCGGCATAAAAACACCAAGGTGCATATCTTCAATATGTGTAGAAGACGTGTGTATAGTTTCACATCGATTAACATACTTGTTTTAGAGGATTTGTGTACACAAACTATGTACCCTATATAAAATTGTATACAAAAATGTATACAAATGGCTAAGTTAAAAGGGTGATAATTTTGTTAAAACATAGTTTTTCGGCATAAAAACATCAAAGTTCACATCTTCAATATGTGTAGAAGACGTGTGTATAGTTTCAGATCGATTGACTGAACGGTTTCAGAGGAGTTGTGTACACAAATTCTGTACCCTATATAGAATTGTATACAAGTTAAAAAGGTGATATTTTTGTTAAAAAGGTGCACATCTTCAATATGTGTAGAAGATCGATTGACTAAACGGTTTTCGGAGGAGTTGCGTACACAAACTATGCAGTTTTTCTTTTCGCCGTCCGCCCGCCTGCCCCTGCCCGCCTGCCCGCCCAAAAACATAATACGTACCGTTTGTTTTAAAACGGTCGTATAAATATGTTTTACTAATGTAAACAAATATTTTTTACATTTTCTAGAGGAACCCCATTACAACAAGAGACATGTATGACATGACACCATGCTAAAACAGGCTCGGAGAAGCAGCAATAGAACACCGTAAACAATCGTACCAGTAGAGCCCTGTCTGCCTGCATCCCTTCCAGCCATTCAGCATCGGGATCATTTGAATTCTCTTTGGCTGACATTTTTTTAGCCTCCTGCTCAATGATGCAGACGGCCTTCGCAAGTCGATCTTTGTCATCTTGTGTCTGGAATACATATGACTAGATACAGACACCTGCTTTTTGTGAATGGACGTAAAAAGAACATTCAATCACACCAATGAACCCATTTTTGTCTTTTCTCAGCCTAAATGAAGATGTGATTAGGGTGATCATCCTGAATTACAGTGGAATCTCTCTAATCGTGATACCCTATAGCATATGTCACTAAAATTGCAAAGCATACTTATCTAGCAAAGTATACTTTGAGGGAGTTTTTGTTTTGTTTTGTCTGTTGGGGTTTAATCATTTATTTTTTCCGAAATGCATTATTTCATATTGAGCGAACGACTGCATATACATGTATGTACATGTAGGCTGTGATAATATAATAAATTCAGTATACTTTTTTTTAAATAAATTCATCATTACATTGAAAATTTATCCATCAAAGTGAACTTGGCAAGATAAGTATACTTTGCAATTTGGGTGAAATAGGCTAGAGGGCCGTCCCATCTTTAGGCCACGATATGACAAAACCAGGCTTATTGGCTTGATTCAATGGGGTGTTTAACAGCACGGTCAGGAAGATTACAAACATAATAGTGAAAATAGTAAAATATGAAACATATTTACTTTTGCATTGCCAATAGAACACACTGGCTGTGACTGGATTTATGGGGCTAATGGAATTTGTGACCATTGTAGAAACTGACAATTAGTTGACTCCTGTAGCTTGATAATGATCTTTATTGCTTGACAGGTGTTTCATTGATAGAATGGCAACAGTGTGTATGTATCCTGAACAGACTGTGCAGATGAAACATACCTAGCCAAGAGTATTTATTAGACAGCTAATTGACAAAGATCGGAAAAAATAGACCAAGGTTGAATTTTTCAGAAAATGTCCAGAATATCATTAGGAGAAGTATATAACAAGAGTTGTCAGCACTAAGATTGTGACCTTGACCTTGGGGTTAGCAGGGGTATCAGGGTCGTGGCTCTGACATGGCATGATAGAGAACCATTAGAGGAAGGGCTGCGTATAATATCAAGAAGAGCGGTGAAAGGAAAAATTATAACAAATTGCCCCAATCATTAAGTTTATGAAATCACTAAGACTGTGACCTTGACCTTGGGGTTAGCGGGGGTCTGATCATCGTGGATTTGTCACAGCATGATAGAGAATCATTAGAGAAAGGCATGTGCGAAATATCAAAACGTTTGGTGAAAGACATTGAAATTATAACAAATTTCCACCAACATTAACTTTATGAAAGCACTAAGACTACAACCTTGACCTTGGGGTTAGCGGAGGTTTGAGTGTCACAGATTTGTCACAGCATGATAGAGAATCATTAGAGAAAGGCATTTGTGAAATATCAAAACATTTCATGAAAGCAAACAGAAATTATAACAAATTCCCCCCAACCTTAAATTTATGAAAGCACAAAGACAGTGAATTTGACTATGGGGTTTGCGGCAGGCTGATCATCGTGGATGTGTCACAGCATGATAGAGAATCATCAGATAAAGGCATGTGTGAAATATCAAAAGGTTTGGTGAAAGGAAACAGAAATTATAACAAATTTCCCCCCAACGTTAAATTTATGAAAGCACAAAGACAGTGACTTTGACTATAGGGTTAGCGGCAGTCAGAGAATCATGGATGTGTCACAGCATGATAGAGAATCATTAGATAAAGGCATGTGTAAAATATCAAAAGGTTTGATGAAAGGAAACATAAATTATAACAAATTTTCCTCAACGTTAAGTTTATGAAAGCACTAAGACTGTGACCTTGACCTTGGGGTTAGCAGGGATCTGAGCATCGTGGATGTGTCACATCATGATAAAGAATCATTAGAGAAAGGCATGTGTGAAATATCAAAGTGTTTGGTGAATTGGTGAAAGGAAACTTAGAAATAAACTTATATATAAATTATAAAAAAAAATCCCCAACGTTAAGTTTTCGAATTTTTTAAGACGGACGGACAAACCGACAAATGGACGGACGCTGACTACGATGCCGAAGGTATGCCATAAACACTCCCTTCTTCGAAAGGCGCGCTAATAACTGCCCACTCAGTAGGCACAAACTGTTCGTTATAGTAATTAAATATGTGTATAATTGTGTCGCTATTCCACCAGTTCTGAAATTTACAAGTGACCGCTGTACAGATATATAATAATTTAGTAATATTTATTTTATTGACAGTGTTTGTTTGCTTGTTTATTAGTATTTAAGGCCTATCAACAGCTAAGGTCATGTAAGGCTGGGTAAACTGGTTCGATCCCGTTTTAAACTGTTGCACCAGGGGATAAATAAAAAATTCAGAACATAATATTTACATCAATAAAAAATATATTCAACCCTGAAATTAGAATAACCCGACCTGGTGCCAGATCCATATCAGGCTATTTTCATATGCAAATGAGGCATGGTATTTTTTAATGATTTATACTAATTCAGTGTGTCACCTGAACAAATAATATTTTTGACAGATTATAAAGTATGACCATTGCACATCAAACAAGAGTTTTCAGAAGACAAACAAGCTCGCCTGTTGGCAGCCTTCACTCAAACTTGGCACAGTTGCATAGAAAAACATGAATATTATATAACTTGACCTTGGGTTAAGGGGCATGCGGTGGACCTTGACATTGGAGTCAGTGGTACAAGGTGGGTCGTGGGTTTGCTATAGCATAATATAGCATATTAAGATGAATGCATGTATGAAATATCAATGCGCTCCCTGAAAACAGAAGTACAACAACATTTAACCCAACGTTAAGTTTATGAACGCACTGAGTTTGTGATCTGCTACAGCATGATAGCTATTCACATGAGGAATGCATGTATGAATATGCTAAGTTTGTGACCTTGACCTTGGGAAAAGGGGTAGGGGTTGGGTCATGGATTTGCTGTAGCACAATAGAGGATCATCAGATGAATGCTTGTATGAAATATCAAAGCGTTCTCTGTAAAGAAACAGAAGTTACACAACATTTACCCCAACGTTAAGTTTATGAAACATGCTAAGTTTGTGACTTTGACCTTGGTGTAAGGGTTGGGTGGTGGGTTGTGGATTTGCTATAGCACGATAGAGTATCATCAGATAAATGCATGTATGAAACATCAAGGCGTTCCATGAAAGGAAACAGATGTTATAAGACCTTTACCCCAACGTTAAGTGTATGAATGTGCTATGTTTGTGACCTTGACCTTGGGGAAAGGGGTGGGTGGATCATGGATTTGCTATAGCACAATAGAGTATCATTAGATGAATGTATGTATGAAATATCAAGGAGTTCCCTGTAAAGAAACAAGTTATAAAAAAACATTTACTCCAACGTTAAGTTTATGATGTTGATCTTGGGGAAAGGGGTGGGGGTGGGTCATGAATTTGCTATAGCACGATAGAGTATCATCAGATGAATGCATGTATGAAACATCAAGGCGTTCCGTGAAAGGAAACAGATGTTATAAGACCTTTACCCCAACGTTAAGTGTATGAATGTGCTATCTTTGTGACCTTGACCTTGGGGAAAGGGGTGGGGGTGGGTCATGTATTTGCTATTTCATGATATAGTATCATCAGATGAACGCATGTATGAAATATCAAGGCGTTCCATGAAAGGAAACAGATGTTATAAGACATTTACCCCAACGTTAAGGTTATGAATGTGCTATGTTTGTGACCTTCACCTTGGGGAAAGGGGTGGGGGTGGGTCATGTATTTGCTATTTCATGATAGAGTATCATCAGATAAATGCATGTATGAAATATCAAGGCATTCCCTGTAAAGAAACAGAAGTTATAAAAATACATTTACTCCAACGTTAAGTTTATGATGTTGATCTTGGGGAAAGGGGTGGGGGTTGGGTCATGGATTTGCTATAGCACAATATAGGATCATCAGATGAATGCATGTATGACATATCAAAGCATTCCCTGTAAAGAAACAGAAGTTACACAACATTTACCCCAACGTTAAGTTTATGAACATGCTAAGTTTGTGACCTTGACCTTGGTGTAAGAGTTGGGTGGTGGGTTGTGGATTTGCTATAGCATGATAGAGTATCATCAGATGAATGCATGTATGAAACATCAAGGCGTTCCATGAAAGGAAACAGATGTTATAAGACCTTTACCCCAACGTTAAGTTTATGAATGTGCTATGTTTGTGACCTTGACCTTGGGGAAAGGGGTGGAGTGGATCATGGATTTGATACAGCACGATATAGTATCATTAGATGAATGTATGTATGCAATATCAAGGCGTTCCCTGTAAAGAAACAGAAGTCATACAAATACATTTACTCCAACGTTAAGTTTATGATGTTGATCTTGGGGAAAGGGATGGGGGGGGTCATGGATTTGCTATAGCACGATAGAGTATCATGATATGAATGCATGTATGAAACATCAAGGCGTTCCATGAAAGGAAACAGATGTTATAAGACCTTTACCCCAACGTTAAGTTTATGAATGTGCTATGTTTGTGACCTTGACCTTGGGGAAAGGGGTGGGGTGGATCATGGATTTGATACAGCACGATATAGTATCATTAGATGAATGTATGTATGCAATATCAAGGCGTTCCCTGTAAAGAAACAGAAGTCATACAAATACATTTACTCCAACGTTAAGTTTATGATGTTGATCTTGGGGAAAGGGGTGGGGTGGGGGGGGGGTCATGGATTTGCTATAGCACGATAGAGTATCATCAGATGAATGCATGTATGAAACATCAAGGCGTTCCATGAAAGGAAACAGATGTTATAAGACATTTACCCCAACGTTAAGGTTATGAATGTGCTATTGTTTGTGACCTTGTTGACCTTGGGGAAAGGGGTGGGGGTGGGTCATGTATTTGCTATTTCATGATAGAGTATCATCAGATAAATGCATGTATGAAATATCAAGGCATTCCCTGTAAAGAAACAGAAGTTATAAAAAGACATTTACTCCAACGTTAAGTTTATGATGTTGATCTTGGGGAAAGGGGTGGAGGGGGTCATGGATTTGCTATAGCACAAGAGAGGATCACCAGATCAATGCACGTATGCAATATCAAAGCGTTCCCTGTAAAGAAACAGAAGTTACACTACATTTACCCCAACGTTAAGTTTATAAACATGCTACGTTTGTGACCTTGACCTTGTGGTAAGGGTTGGGTGGTGGATTGTGTATTTGCTACAGCATGATAGAGGGTCATCTGAGGAATGCATGTATGAAATATCAAGGCGTTCCATGAAAGTAAACAGATGTTATAAGACATTTACCCCAACGTTAAGTTTATGAATGTGCTAAGTTTGTGACCTTGACCTTGGGGTACGGGGTGGGTCATGGATTTGCTATAGACGATAGAGTATCATCAGATGAATGCATGTATGAAATATGAAGGTATTCCCTGTAGTTAAACAGAAGTTACATAACATTTACCCCAACGTTAAGTTTATGAATGTGCTAGGTTTGTGACCTTGACCTTGGGGTAAGGGTTTGGTGGTGACAGTTGGCTACACACTTTGGGAAGCATTCCTTTTACTACATCTAATGATAACTTTTCATCTGTTATCAGATTGCAAGAGAGTGCGATCTGATCAGGAGCAACATTGGTTAGGAAACTCGATAAGACCAGATTTTTTATGGTGGGTCACAACTGAGATACGCCATGTGATTTTGTACTTACAAAAGTTTGCCATTTTTCATGAAATATATCCACAGAAACTGCGGTAATTTCTGTAAATGATGCTGAAAGTTGACGAAATTGTCATAGCAAAATGAAAAATATTGTAAATGTCGCGCATGTTCTTAGGTATGAAATCACATGCCATGTCTCAAATTATAAGTAATCAAACCTTGGCATAATCCAGGGCGCGGCTGATCTTGCTGAATGAGAGGTCATACTGGCGCTGGACAAATAACGACTTTGCCCAGATCTCCAGCGCTTCCACATTGTCGTATTCACAGTATTCTGTGAGTACTGAAATCATAGACACAGGCCTGTTATTGTGATGAAATCATAGACAAGGGCCTATTATTGTGATGAAACCATAGACAAGGGCCTGTTATGGTGATGATATGATAGACAAGTACCTGTTATTGTGATTAAATCATAGACAAGGGCCTGCTACGGTGATGAAATGATAGACAAGGGCATGTTATTGTCATGAAATCATAGACAAGTACCTGTTATTGTGATGAAATCATAGACAATGGCCTGTTATTGTGATTAAATCATAGAAAAGGGCCTGTTATTGTGATGAAATCATAGACAATGGCCTGTTATTGTGATGAAATCATAAAGAATGGCCTGTTATTGTGATGAAATCATAGACAATGGCCTGTTATTGTGATGAAATCATAAAGAATGGCCTGTTATTGTGATGAAATCATAGACAAGTACCTGTTATTGTGATGAAATCATAGACAAGTACCTGTTATTGTGATGAAATCATAGACAAGGGCCTGTTATGGTGATGATATGATAGACAAGGGCATGTTATTGTGATGAAATCATAGACAAGTACCTGTTATTGTGATGAAATCATAGACAATGGCCTGTTATTGTGATTAAATCATAGAAAAGGGCCTGTTATTGTGATGAAATCATAGACAATGGCCTGTTATTGTGATGAAATCATAAAGAATGGCCTGTTATTGTGATGAAATCATAGACAAGTACCTAATAGTGTGATCAAATCATAGACAAGGGCCTGTTATTGTGATGAAATCATAGAGTACCTAATAGTGTGATCAAATCATAGACAAGGGCCTGTTATTGTGATGAAATCATAGACAAGTACCTAATAGTGTGATCAAATCATAGACAATGGCCTGTTATTGTGATGAAATCATAGACAATGGCCTGTTATTGTGATGAAATCATAAAGAATGGCCTGTTATTGTGATGAAATCATAGACAAGTACCTAATAGTGTGATCAAATCATAGACAAGGGCCTGTTATTGTGATGAAATCATAGACAAGTGCCTGTTATTGTGATGAAATCATGGACAAGGGCCAGTTATTGTAATGAAATCATAGACAATGGCCATTTATTGTGATGAAATAATAGACAACGGCCTGTTATTCTGATGAAATCATGGACAAGGGCCAGTTATTGTGATGAAATAATAGACAAGGGCCAGATGAAATCATAGACAATGGCCAGTTATTGTGATGAAATCATAGACAATGGCCAGTTATTGTGATGAAATCATAGACAATGGCCAGTTATTGTGAGGAAATCATGGACAAGGGCCTATTGTTGATATAAAGGTCAGCTCAATGGTTGCCGCATATATTTATTCATTGATTGATGTTTAATGGCCTGTCAACAGAAAAGTTCATTTTAGTCCAGGTTAACGGGGTCGAATACCGTATTCACCTGTACGGACGGGGTGAAAATCTTGAATCGAGTTGAATATTTATAAATATATATTCAGCCCTATAATAAGAATTACCTGATATGGTCCTCACAAAAGAAACTTAATCCCACTGCCTAAATGAAATAGGATTTTGACTAAGCTTACTACTTTTATAATGGGTATAACCGGGTTAAACCCTCAAGTACGAGAAAGCCAAAAATGTATCTGAGGGCCAAACCAGGGATTCCGGGAAAGCTGAATCCCATCATTAAATTACCACTGTTACATGACTGTCGTTGTTTGACACCACCTGCAGCCGTGTTCAAATGTACAGCGCGTGCTGCTTGACCATGGCTGTATACAATGCTCATTTCGGGGCCAAGCCATCACCTACGTAATGCATGTACGTGTCTCATGACATTACTAGAATGAGCCATTACGTCAGCAGACCAGTTCACAGCAGAGGCAGCTGTATCATGCAAAGTGAAATTGTCTCTGCACATGCGCCAAATGCCCGGGGGCCCGCTTTACTAAACTTTGTACGACTAAGATGTTCGTAAGTGCAAAATTATGATAGCCTGTACATTTCACATTAATAACAATGTTCTCTTGTAAAGCTGTATTGGATTTACATTTATTGAGCATAGGCAATTGAAATTTCCAGACAATCCTAAATTTGCACTTACAAACATTTTAGTCGCAAGAAGTTTAGTGAAACGACCCCCAGGTGGTTGGTTTGGTTTATTGGCGTTTAATGGCCTATCAACAGCTAAGGTCATGTAAGGCCGGGCAAACAGGTTCGATCCCGTTTTAACCGGATGCTTTGGGGGAAAAATCCCAAAATCAGAACGGAACATTTACATATATTCAGCCCTGAAATTAGAATAACCTGACCTGGTGCCAGGTCCATACCACACAAAGTCACTTGGCCCCTTCTCCTAAAATAGGATTACGAGTAATCGCAATACTCACATAAGGAGTATAACCAGATTCAACTGTCACACACAAAATGCCAAAGAACTACCAGTATGTGAGGGCCAAACCAGGTATCCAGTCGGAATTCCGGTAAGGATGAACCCCAATCGTTAAATTACCAATCACATGCTCCCACCTGCCACCCACCCCTGTGTGGTTGAACAGCTTAGTTTGATCATAAATTCCTACTTGTGTGCCAAACTCCATGCTTGTGTCCCAATGCGCACAAACTATGTCCTACTCCCTGTGTTCTATTTTCCCATAACCTTCACTAATAAGTTCGCTAGTTGAAGCCTTATAATAGTAGAAATGAAATTTTCTGGTATATATTATTTAGAATGGTACTTGATAGTTGTCGGTAATCTGAACATACAGTTGCAACCTGCATATACGAATAATAAGCAAGTAAAAAGTTACAACGGTTTAGACTTTTAATTAGCAAAACTGAATGCACGAAAAAAGGTAGGCAGGACTTCGATGATGTCAAAGAGGTAATTGTATATGGTAATTGTATATTTTAAATGTATTGTTTTTAAAATGGAATAGCATTTGTTGGTATATTTTTTCATTAATATTATTGCACAGTTTAAATACACTTAGTCTATTAAAATGAAAACAAATCATATTTTTGAGACTGCAATAGCAATTATTTTATTCAAGTTTATTCAATATTTATATTTTTAATTAGGCAAAATAGTTCTATGACGTCATAGAGGTAATTGTAGTTTACAAATATTTTTTATATTATTAAGTTCTTCACACATTTTTTTATTATTATAATTTTATTCTTGCAATTTCATGTTAAAATTAACAAAATCAGCATTTCTTCCAAATAGCTTCAATTCTATTAGAAGTTTTTCAGAAGATGCTAATGTGGTTTTAGTTGGGAACAGAATGTTCATATATTATACAATAATTTGAACCTGTATAAACTTTGACTGAGGTGGAATATTTGGATAGGATTTTAGACATTTTGTTTTAAGTACCATTTGCTGCTAGTTTCCGTAATAACATAAACATGTAAAAACATGTTTCATTTCTACTTTATGAATCCAATACCATACGAGTTTGTACCTAAGAAGATGTTCGATATCTCATGAAAACTGTTTACAAAATTTACAATATTTTATTGTATTAAAATGACGAAATGTTCAGAGCAAATGCTGATTTCTATTAACATATTTTCAGCTTTCGATGTCATTTACAGAAAATATTTTCATAGATATTTTCTTAGATACAAAATCACATGGCTTGTTTAGTATATTGATTGCAGATTTAAATGATTCTTACCCACATGACAAATCGGTCGCACCTGGTCATGGTCATTCTGTAATAGATAACACGTTGTTAAACACGTTGCAACATGTTGTTAAACAGTCCTGTAACTTATAGATGTCACAAACATGTTATTAGGCAGATCTGAAATAGATGTCACAAACATGTAATTAGGCAGATCTGTAATAAATTTCACAAACATGTTGTTAGACAGTCCTGTAATAAATTTCACAAACACGTTGTTAGGCAGTTCTGAAATAGATGTCACCAACTGGTTGTTAGACAGTCCTGTAACAGATGTCACAAACTCGTTGTTAGACAGTCCTGTAATATACGTCACAAACTCGTTGTTAGGCAGTTCTGAAATAGATGTCACCAACTCGTTGTTAGACAGTCCCGTAACAGATGTCACAAGCTCGTTTTAGACCGTCCTGTAATAGACGTCACAAACTCGTTGTTAGGCAGTTCTGAAATATATGTCACCAACTCTGTTGTTGTACGCTACCTGTAACAGATGTCACAAGCTCGTTGTTAGACCGTCCTGTAATAGACGTCACAAACTCGTTGCTAGACACTCCTATAATAGATGTCACAAACACATTGTTAGACAGTCCTGTGACAGATGTCACAAACTCGTTGTCAAACATTCCTGTAACAGATGTCACAAACTCGTTATACACTCCTATAATAGACGTCACAAACTCGTTGTTAGACAGTCCTGTAACAGATGTCACAAACTCGTTGTTAGACAGTCCTGTAATAGACATCACACACTCGTTGTTAGATAGTCCTGTAACAAATGTCACAAACTCGCTAGACACTCCTATAATAAACGTCACAAACTTGTTAGACAGTCCTGTAACAGATGTCACAAACCCGTTGATAGACAGTCCTGTAATAGATGTCACAAACTCGTTGTTAGACAGTCCTGTAACATATGTCACAAACTCGTTAGACAGTCCTATAATAGACGTCACAAACTCGTTGTTAGACAGTCCTGTAACAGATGTCACAAACTCGTTGTTAGACAGTCCTGTAATAGACGTCACAAACTCGTTGTTAGACAGTCCTGTAACAGATGTCACAAACTCGTTGTTAGACAGTACCCGCTATACAAATATAATCATTTAGTAATATTTATTTTACTGATAGTGACTCGCGGTGGTATCAGGTTATTTTCATATACAAGTGAGGTATGCTATTTTTTTATTATTTATACTAATTAAATATGTCACTTGAAACAAATATATTTTCGACAGATTATAAAGTATGATCATTGCACATCAAACAAATAAATACAGAGAATAAATAGTAATGTCCGTTTACAATTTAAGGAAACACGGTTATCACCCCTGATATCAGTGTCGAAATTTACGTCTGATATAAAATGTATAATAATGCCAATCAATACGTAGGGTAATGGTGAATGAATGTGTATTTTGCCAGCAAATGTCTCAGATGATGTCTCTGATATAAAGAACATTTTGTGCCTACTGAGTGGGCATGTACCTTTAAATTCCAGCTCATTGCTAGTGCCTTTGGATTAAATTATTTAACCCTTAGAACGCTGGAAACAAAAAGTGTCGTCTCCTGTAGTTTTGTATTGTAACCGGATACGGAAAATGCAACGGAAAAAATGTGCACCGACCGGGGATCGAACCCGGGACCTTCCCAATACCAGCGGGACGCGCTAACTCACTGCGCTACCGGAGCACGATGCTCTCGATCGGTATATTTATATCCACATTCAGCTCATGATTACACATGGTACCACTTCCGTTACAGTATGTTGTCTTTTAAAACATAGTGCGACAGCACTTTAGAATCATGTACATGTTCATAAAAATGGAAAACAAAAATGAATCACCAGACGACAAAATTAAATTCAGCAGTGTAAGGTTTAACAGACAATTCATCATTTTCTGTGCATATCTGAGACACAGTACGTTCAAGTAAGATCAATGATTAAATGATAATGCAACCAGATAAACATCATTAACTTCGTATGAAATATGTCACTGGCATACATTACCATACTCACGGAAACGGCTCTACAGTCTACATTTATAAACATTACCGGTACATATGACCATATTTATGATATGACAAATGGTAAAGCATAGAATACAATTTATGTTGATCTTCCCTGAAACGAAGGTGAAAGACTCAGACCTAGGAACCAGAAAATGGCTTAGTCACAAAATGTTACCCCACCCACCCACTTTTATAGACTAAACATTGATTCTGATTAGGTTCGAGTCTGTCGCCTGTACCCTCAAACATGTACCAGGTATTTATTACAGTATTATTACCAGGGCCAAGCTGCATCTGGCCGCCCTCAGTGATCCGGGCAGGCAGGCTGGATTGTCTTGTAGTTTTGGTCCTGGTCCAAGTCCGTGCCGAAACAGGAGAACTTTAAACATGAGCTGTATGTCAATGGAGATTTGTCTAGCCACTTTCCATTTCTGTATCTTCTCTGCTCTTTCTGCAATCCCGGTGATGTTTGTTATCAACTGGAGGATCTCCTGGAATATAATCAATTTCATTCCGAGTATACTTCAGTAACCAAGAACCCACAGTTCCAACATTTCAGCACAATGCCTTTATCATTGCAACCAAGAACCCACTCTTCCAACGTTTCAGCACAAGGTATTTATCCCTGATTGAAACATTGGAGGAGTGGGTTCTTGGTTACTGAAGTATTGTTCACATATCGTAATAATAGGGAAAGCTTTCATTCAGAGAATGAATAAATTTGAATATTAACTGATCAGGATACACACATGTGGCTGTGACTGGAGGTATAGGGTTCATGGGATGTGTGGCCAGTGTTGCTCCTGATCAAATAGGATACTTATTGAGCCTGTTAATAATATATACTGCCTGTTAGAAGCAACTGATATTGCAGTGATGGAATGGCGAACAGTGCAGACAGATCCTGTCCAGACGGCGCGGATGCACAGGCTGATCCGGATCTACACTGGTTGTAAAAACCCATAAGCTTCATTTCTCCAGTCACCAGTCCATCTCGGACAAGATAATTAACTGCTTTCGGTCAAATCCCATTAGTTATCACATATCATTTATCACTTGTATTGGATGAAATAAAATATTGTTTAAAGTCAGATAATTAACACAAATGCTCGTCAAAAGCGATTTTAATGTAATTCTGATCATCAAATTAAAACACCATGCCAACTGAATAAAGTTGATCTCGTCTTATACACAGGATCTACAGGATTGTTTATCTAGACACAGGACTGACATTTCGGTAAGGCGAATTGTTTATCTAGATACAGGAGTGACAATTTTGTAAGGTGAATTGTTTATCTAGACACAGGACTGACATTTCTGTAAGGTAGATATAGATACAGAACTGACATTTCTGTAAGACGAATTGTTTATCTAGATACAGGACTGACATTTCTGTAAGATGAATTGTTTATCTAGATACAGGACTGACATGTCTGTAAGATGAATTGTTTATCTAGATACCGGACTGACATGTCTGTAAGGCGAATTGTTTATCTAGATACAGGACTGACATTTCTGTAAGATGAATTGTTCATCTAGATACAGGACTGACATTTCTGTAAGGCGAATTGTTTATCTAGACACAGGACTGACATTTATGTAAGATGAATTGTTCATCTAGATACAGGACTGACATTTCGGTAAGGCGAATTGTTTATCTAGATACAGGACTGACAATTTTGTAAGGTGAATTGTTTATCTAGACACAGGACCGACATTTCTGTAAGGTAGATATAGATACAGAACTGAGATTTCTGTAAGATGAATTGTTTATCTAGATACAGGACTGACATTTCTGTAAGATGAATTGTTTGTCTAGATACAGGACTGACATGTCTGTAAGGCGAATTGTTTATCTAGATACAGGACTGACATTTCTGTAAGATGAATTGTTCATCTAGATACAGGACTGACACTTTTGTAAGGTGAATTGTTTATCTAGACACAGGACTGACATTTCCGTAAGGTAGATATAGATACAGAACTAACATTTCTGTAAGACGAATTGTTTATCTAGACACAGGACTGACATTTCTGTAAGGTGAATCGTTATCTAGATACAGGACTGACATCTATGTAAGGTGAATTGTTTATCTAGATACAGGACTGACATGTATGTAAGGCGAATTGTTTATCTGACAGTTTATGAAACTGTATGTAAGGTGAACTTATCTAGACATGAGACATCTATGTAAGGTGAATGTTTTTCTAGATACAGGATGATGTAGTAACGTGAATTGTTTATCTAGACACAGGACTGACATGTATGTAACGTGAATCGTTATCTAGATACAGGACTGACATGTACTAGTGGTAATTGTTTATCTAGACACAGGACTGACATATGTATGTGGAATCGTTATCTAGATACAGGACTGACATCTATGTAAAGGTGAATTGTTTATCTATACAGACGACAGTAGTAAGGTGAATTGTTTACTAGACAGGACTGACATGTAGTAAGGTGAATTGTTTAGATACAGGTCTGAGATGTAAGGTGAATTGTTTATCTAGATACAGGACTGACATGTATGAAGGTGAATTGTTTATCTAGACAGGACTGACATGTATGAGGTAATTATCTAGATACAGGACTGACATGTATGTAAGGTGAATTGTTTATCTAGATACAGGTCTGACATGTATGTAAGGTGAATTGTTTATCTAGACACAGGACTGACATGTATGTAAGGTGAATCGTTATCTAGATACAGAACGACTCTAGTAAGGTGAATTGTTTTATCAGACACAGATGACATGTATGTAAGGTGAATCGTTATCTAGATACAGGACTGACACTATGTAAGGTGAATTGTTTATCTAGATACAGGACTGACATGTATGTAAGGTGAATTGTTTATCTAGATACAGGTCTGACATGTATGTAGGTGTTTAATCTAGACAGCTGACATGTATGTAAGGTGAATTGTTTATCTAGACACAGGACTGACATGTATGTAAGGCGAATCTTTATGTAGATACAGGATTGACATCTATGTAAGGTGAATTGTTTATCTAGATACAGGACTGACATGTATGTAAGGTGAATTGTTTATCTAGATACAGGACTGACATGTATGTAAGGTGAATCTTTATCTAGATACAGTACTGACATGTATGTAAGGTGAATTGTTTATCTAGATACAGGACTGACATCTATGTAAGGTGAATTGTTTATCTAGATACAGGACTGACATTTATGTAAGATGAATTGTTTATCTAGACACAGGACCGGACTGACATCTATGTAAGGTGAATTGTTTATCTAGATACAGGACTGACATTTATGTAAGATGAATTGTTTATCTAGACACAGGACTGACATTTATGTAAGGTGAATTGTTTATCTAGATACAGGACTGACATGTATGTAAGATGAATTGTTTATCTAGATACAGGACTGACATTTATGTAAGGTGAATTGTTTATCTAGATACAGGACTGACATTTATGTAAGATGAATTGTTTATCTAGACACAGGACCGACATGTATGAAAGGTGAATCTTTATCTAGATACAGGGCTGACATTTCTGTAAGGCAAATTGTTTATCTAGACACAGGACCAACATTTCTGTAAGATGAATTGTTTATCTAGATACAGGACTTATCAGGTTAATTTAAGCATTGGTTATTATTTCTGTAAGGCGAATTGTTTATCTAGATACAGGACTGACATTTCTGTAAGGTGAATTGTTTATCTAGATAGAGGACTTACAGGGTATTTGTGCTCCACATGATCAATGCTTAAAACTTTGTTCCAAAATGTGCCTGTCATCGCAGCATGCCCTTCTGGAGTCCAACACTGATCAAACAGTATCGCTGAAAATTAGGAATAAAAGATACATATGTTATGACATTTTGCAGTACAATAAGGCAGTTCATTACATGATTCGTGACATATGTCATTCTCTTCATTGTGAAATATTTGTCATATTGTCTGCGGGTGATATTCTAACAAGTTAAATAACACCCTGATACAAATACAAACAACTGCAGTATGTTTTCCTTCCTGAATGACATTGTGTTCCAAACTGTTAATTAATCAAGGATTTTCATACTTGTAATAATAACGTACATACTACCAAAATACAATAAAATGATAAATATGTGGTTAGTGTTTCATAATATATGCTGGTTTATGTTAAGGAGCATATTCTCATGAATGTTTTACTAGTGTAGGCAGAGATCTGAATTAATATCATAATATAACTACATAAAGCTCATTCAAAGGACAAACATGAATTTTTAAACAAAGAGATGTGATAAATAGAATAATCACCGGCCACTGTTGAATACAGACTATATTTCACTCGGCAGCCACGCCACGTAATCCAACTGACTAACTCGGGCTGCGCACTCAACATATGTTTGTTTATTGGTGTTTAACGGCATATCAACAGCTAAGGTAATGTAAGGCCGAACAAACGGGTTCGATCCCGTTTTAACCTGCTGCATTGGGGGGAAAATCCCAAAATCTGACCGGAATATTTACATCCAGAAAAAATATATTTAGCCCTGACGTTAGAATAACCTGACCTGGTGCCAGGTCCATAATCACACCAAAGTCACTTGGCCCCTTCCCCTCAAATAGGATTACGATTATCGTAATACTCGCAAAAGGGGTATAACCAGATACAACTGTCACATACAAAATACCAAAGATGTATGTGAGGGCCAAATCAGGTCTCCAGTCATAATTCAGGTAAAGATAAACCCCGATCGTTAAATTACCCATCGCATACTCCCACCTGCCACCTACATCTTATGTGTCATGACTGACGCTTTTTTATAAATGTTGATGTTCACGAGATATGACGTGGGCACGAAAACTGACGTAGCACGATTATAGGTGTCTGAATGGTATATAAATCTAACCCGAATGTTCTGTCTGTAACGCAGAACAACTTACAAGTCGCCCTATGTCACAGACAGATAATTCGGGTTAGTTACCTTATTGGTTGAGAACAGGGACGCTACAACATTTATATATAGGCCATTCAGGGCCGTATCCAGAGGTAAAAATCTACCGAGGCAAATCTTATGAAACGTGTATCCAGTGGGAGCGCGTAGCGCGACCCGCATCGTAAAACAAAAATCAGCAAAATTTCTACCGAGGCAAATCGAGGCCTCAACGTGGCTACGGCCCTGCCATCAGCTGAGAAACATTATCCTACAAAATTTACAAAATTGAAGCTACTGGTCATCTTGGGTACTTTCTCTCAGTAGGAAGAGAATCTACGTTGCCTAATGGCGGCCTGTAACAGTAGCTGAATGGCGAACAGTGTCAGGTGCGATTCCAGACGGGGGCGTGTCCTCTAAAATTGACCGACTTCAGATTTTAACCCATTTTAAAGTGGAAAGATTTAAACACTTTGGATTAGAAATAAGAAAAAAACAGAAAATGATCTGAATTTTATGAAAATTGACGATCATATCTGTCTCATTTGAAATGTCTGTGGGCTGATATATATAGGACTCATGTATGTACATACCTGTGTACAAGCTTCTTGTAGCTCCAAAAATTTTGTTCACCTGAAAGAAACAAATCTGTTGCTGTGACTGGAGAAATGGGTCGTATGGGATTTGTGACCAGTGTAGCTCCTGATCAAATAGCACACTCATGTAGCCTGATCACGATCAGTTTTGCTTGTTAGAATCATGATAGTGGTTTCATTGATGCAATGGCGAACAGTGCAGATCCTGATCAGACTGTGCGGATGCACAGGCTGATCTGAATCAACTTTGGTCGCAAAACCCATAAGCCCCATTTCTCCAGTCACAGCCACATGTATGTTAAATATGATCCGTTAGAAGCAACGTGGGTATTTTCCTTACTGGTATGTGAATAGCAAAAATGCCACCAATTTATGCATATTAACCAAATTATCTCCTCTGTTTATCACAGTTTCTGATATTATATCAGAGCTCCAGGTAAGCTGCGTATTTACTTAAATACCCGATTAAAATTGCCAAAACCCCAATTGAAATCAGAAGTAGCGAGTATCAAAAGCACTAAAAAGTTGTGGTACCTTTATCATGCTGCATAAAATAATAAACAGACCACAAATATAGCATATTTTTCTTATTTTCCATGAAAACACATCTTGACATGTTTTCATTTCGAACCAAACTATTCAATAATTGATGTCTGTTGATGTGCAAACAGTAGTGTGATTTTATTTCACTATCAGTAACATGATTATTTCTAAATGATTGTCTGTATAGCGGGCACTGTATAGCGGGCACTCGGCATGTACCTTTAAGACCCTCATTAGCGGGCCCATTTTATGATTTGTATTGTGCCCGGCGTGATTATTTGGATCAATATCCAATATGGTATGATACAAATATAAAACTATGTTAGTTTTTACTAATCCGTTTCATCACATTCCCCTGTGTCCTTAAGCCCCGTTTCTCTAGTCACAGCCACATGTTTAGTTGAAGTAGTGGACCAAGGTGTATAAGTACATTAAATACAACTAAAAGCATCAATAAGTGAAAACACTAGATTTGTCAGTAAGCGAGACTTACGGAATATGTAGATATTTTCCAAGTCTGTGGGCCTGTGACCTTGTCCTTGGAATCAACGGGAGTCGGATGTCTTAGATTTGTCAAAGCATGATAGTAGACCCTTACAAGAATGTATGTGTGAAATATTAAGCACTTTAAATGAAGGAAATAGAAGTTATAACATATTTCTCTGATGTTAAGTTTTGTAAAGAGACTAAGTATTTGACCTTGAGAGAGTGTTTGACGGTTGCATGTGGATTTGGCGCAGCATGGTAGTAGAGCCTTACAGGAATGCATGTGTGAAATATTAAGCATTTTTGATGAAGGAAATAGAAGTTACAACATATTTCTCTGATGTTAAGTTTAGTGATGGACGGACGGACAACCCGACTCCAGTATACCACCTTACTCCCTCCTACAACATATCCTATAACATATAGGAGGGAGTAAAGAACTTTGTTTTGCTTATTTTTGTTTCATTTAATGATGCTTTTAGGTATATTTAACCCTTAGAGTAAGTTAGACCTATATCTTAATTTTTTGACAACACATTATAATAATTTACAACATGGTTCGACAGCACTTCAGAATAATTTCCATTGGAAATGATTCTAAATTGCTGTCAAGCCATGTTTTTATTGAGAAGTAAGGCAAAGATATAAACGTAACAGCACACGACAATTGTGGTGTGTAGCGGTCTAAGGGTTAATGTATTTATACACCTTGGACCATTACTTCAACCTAGCTGTGGTCACAGCCACCAATTGGATAAAGGAAATACACGAAATAGCACAAACCTCTTTGAGTATACTAGCACAGGTGCTGTAACAGTTTGCGAGAGTCTGGCAACGTTGCTGTGTCATGGTCACTGAGCCAAGCAGATATTCTTCCTTCCACCGATCTGCACCAATCAGAGCCAATAGGGCCTTTCTCTCGGCCAGGCGACGATGTCCCTCATCGAATGCCACCTGGCCTTCTTGAACAAGAGTTTCTATATCATGAATATGGGTCAACTCATCCTGAAATGTATGAATAAAATAGATTATTAACATAGGCGTCGCCAGGACTTTTTCAGCGGGGTTCGTCTACCAACGGTAGACGCCGACAGCCGAAGGCTGGAGACGGGGAGTGCATGAGAGGGGTGTCCACTCTCGTTAGACGGAGGGGGGGGGGGGGGGGGGGGGGGGGGGGTGGGGGGTGGGGGGGGGGGGGGGGGGTGGGGGTACGGGGGTCCTCCCCCGGATTTTTTTTATGGGGGTACGGGGGTCCTCCCCCGGATTTTTTTTATTTATATGTGCAATTTCCGACGTTCTAATGTATTTTAGAGCTATAATTTCCACAATCGCACCACCGAATTTCCGTAAGAAAAATATCTGTAAATCTTAGATAAATCGTAGAAAATGACTTTCAACACTCCTCCAAGGAAATCGACCCGAACTTGCGTCTCAGACAACTCTTATCACGAATCGTGATAGGAGTTGCCAGCGACGGAAGTTTGTCGTATTGCTGATGCTTAAACTCTGATTTTAGGCACATATTTATTTTGGTTGTTGAATCGTAGTGGAATTGCCGCGTGTCGTGTCTAGGTGGTGGGGTCCAAACACGACATGAATTTAATCTGGCCAGGGAGCGGGGTGGGGGCTGTAGATGTGGTTTTTTGGGTTGGGGATGAATATGTACACATATGAAAATATCATTTACCCGGGTACAAAGTAGGAGTCCAACTTCCGTTGGCTTTTATCTTTAGAGTTTTTCATGATGCAGACAAATTATTGTTGTTGTTGTTGCTGTTTTTGTATGTCTATAATTCAGGCGCTTATTTTTCGCCACAATCTCTCAACAGCCACAGAGACTGGAGTTAAATTGGAGGGCGAAGCCGATTCTAGACTAGTTGACATCGCGATTATACATATTCAACATGTATTCCTGAAATAGAAACAGTCTATATCCAATAGCAGAGACATATTATGTACTTTCCTTACCAATAGTCATATTTGCATCCAAAAGTTAAAACTGAAAAGGGGGTTCGCCCCCCCCCCCCTGGCGACGCCTATGATTAAAGCACACACCCTGGTCATACACAGTCAACTTAAGGACTCGTCCTACCCCTGATCATCATTTGATTCTTACGATCATTGCTTCCTAAATGTGATATATGTGTAACATATATGTGAACATTGCCTCGTTACTGTATACTACATATATATGGTTAATGGAATGGCCAGCTCGGCCATATTGGAATGTTCAAGCCATCAGCCAGTTTCACCTCTTGTGGCGTTTGAAAAAGAGGGGAACGTGCAAAGAATAACAGATAATACAATGTAGCTAACAATATGCAGAAAACCACATATGTGAGGCACTGCCAATTGAAACAAATTAAAAGTTTCATTGATTAACATAAATAAAAATATTGCATACATGTTGAGATATTTCACAAGTTATTTTGTTTAACCCTTAGGATGCGGAACCGATTTTGTCTCTGCTCTCAGTAAAACATGGTTTGTCAACATTTTAGAATAATTTCCTATAAAGTGCTGTAAAACCATGTTTTTGATGAGAAAATGGAAAATAAACAGAAGACGTCCAATTTTTATTCTTTTTTTTTTTTTTGCTTATATTTAACGGCGGCACTGGCTCTAGGACCTTGCATGCCGTCTCCCAAGAATGGGAGAATGAACGGAGGTAGAGACTTTTTGAGAGAAGCCGGTAATTCGTATTTACAGAGCAACTACGAATTATCGTACCCATTTACAGCTGGGTGAACTGGAGCAGTGTGGATAAAGTGTCTTGCTCAAGGACACAACGCACGCCGCTAGTCAGGCTCTAACCCACGACCCTTGGATCAGTAGTCCGACACACTAGCCATTACGCCACGGCGCTCCACTTATTTTTATTCAGCATTGTAAAGGTAAAAAACACACATACATTCGGCGTGTTTCGGCTTTCATCGGTATACATGTAACTCTATATATATTAACAAGGCTACTAACTTTGGTCGGACACGACCTCGTATCATAACACATTCCGCGATTTTATTAACACTAATGTGAATATTTTGGCGGAAACTGCACATGTTCATTTGAGAATTATTGTTATCTTGCTACTATTGTTATCTAACATAGCTAGAACATATTAATGCAAATAATATCGAATTACAGCTCATTTCCTAGGTCGGACACAACCTCGTATCATAACAAATGAAATAATGTGTAACGTCAATATTGTACTGTAGTGGCAAGATCGTATGATCAATTGAGAACTATCGATGTCGTGCAGAAATACATAGAATGCATATAAAGTTACAATGTTAAACATGTTATTTGTTATGATACATGTACGAGGTCGTGTTCGGCCAGTTAGAAGCCTTAATTATTCATATATATATTTATAGCGACGAAAGTCGAAACACGCCGAATGCCTGTGGTAAAAAGGGTGTACATTTTATATTATTAGAAAAGGGGTTCATTCGCCCCCCCCCCCCCCCCACCCCCCCCCCCCCCCCCCCCCCCCCCCCCCCCCCCCCCCCCCCCCCTCGTTATGACGTCACAGGTGATTCTAGCGTGTCTTGGACGGTCAATTATGGTTTGTATGTATACACGAAACACACCTTTCTAAACAATGTACAAAACAATTCAAATGCGCCCGGATCTGAAGATTATGTAATTATGATTATAACATTGTTTAGAAAGGTGGTAACAAAATATCAGCGCTCCAGATAAGCTGCGTATTTGCGTAAATACCCAAATAAAATTGTCAAAAACCCAATTGAAATCAGAAATAGCGAGTATCAAAAAGCAATAAAGTTGTTATGGTATCTTTATCGTGCTACAGAAAACAATAAACGGACCACAAATACAGCATATTTTTCTTCTTTTCATGAAAACGCATCTTGGTATTTCATTAGAATTGTCTCCAAGGAGACAATTCTAATGAAATGCCAATATATGTTTTCATTTCAAAGCAAACTATTCAATAATTGCTGTCTGTTAATGTGTAAACAGTAGTGTGATTTTATTTTACCTAATTAAAATTTTGAAATACACAATTGCTTCAGAAATGATAGTGACAATACTCAATTACTAATTTCTTATCTGGAGCTGGTGGTCCATGTATAAATAATAATTGACCATCCATGTTGTTTCTGTATTAATACAGCTCGTCTGCAAGGTATATATATGTGCACGAGGATGTGATAAATAAGTTAGATAACCTTTGTCCGCATGTACGAACGATCTCCTCGTACATGCGGACGAATACCGTGATCTAACTTATACATATTCTCTTTTAGTACAACGAATTTTTCACATTTCTGGAAAACCACACAGAAAGTAGGTCAGTACGGCACATGTTCTAGTTTTCGACCGGGAAACAGCTTAGCTAAATAGCGGGTATGACGTCATTTAGGGTAAAAACCACAGGCGGTCGGCACAAAAGGTAGCACACCAAGAAATGTGCAGTAGTGCGCACTTGTTGTAAGCAATTTGCAAATAGATCAAAGATCTGAAAGTCTTTCGAACAGTCACGTGAAGGTTAGAGAATACTAAATTAAATACATATGGTGCAAAAGTAGTCCGGTCAGGCACTGTTTGTCGGCAGATTTCCATCCATTACTGTCACTCGAGAAACATGTTGGGGTTCTTTACTTCCAGTTTTCAGCATATTTTTAGGATTTAAAAGAAAATGCTGCACCTATTGGTTTAAACAATATTTATTTATGAATTACAAATAACACTATTAATTACAATACAAGAAAGGTGGGATTCGAAAACAAGCTATATGACATATGAATTCGTCTCCCAGAGCTGCACCTATTGGTCACGTGATGTAAACAGTAGCCCAATAACGTAAACAATATTGGGGGACATGACATTGTTGAGTTTTTCTTAGGATCGAGAAGTAAAACTACTAGTCTCTGTTATTCATGCAGGTTCAATGCAGACATACTGCGGTCGTGTAATACCCGCAAGGGGCAAGACAGACAGACAGTGAATAGTGAGACCTACTGTCTGTTCCACATTTTGGCCATTAAACACATTAAATCTTAAAAAATATTTAAATATAATTAATTTTCAAAAGAGTCACCCTCTGTCAAATATTGGTTTTATTAAGAAAAAATATTTTCCTATAACTAGTAACATGAGGGGCCAAAAATAGATTTTTTTTCAGATATTTTATTGTGGACCGATTTTCAAAATCTAACTTGTTTTCTTCGTTACATCATTCCAAGCTATCTAGCCAGGTTTCGGAGTCAATTTCCCTTGTTTTCGTTTTTTGACTCCTCCCCCAGCGCTTCCACTCTTTACCCCCATGTTCAAGTTAAATTGCCCTAGGAAAAACAAATTGGGGAAGGTGATCGTTTTGTTATTGGTGAAAAAGTTACATTTAAATATTTTTTAGATATACAGTGTATGTGTTTATTAGCCAAAAGTTCGTCAGCAGAAATATGTGGAACAGACCGTAGCGGAAATGAAGGTCAGCTGATAGCATCACGGAGTATGTTCATTGGCTTAGACAATTTGTGACATCATGCTAAATTTAAATTGATTACTAATAACTGAACACGGCAACACTTTGAGTAAATATTACCAGCTGTATTCTATTTTTAGCACAATGGATTTTTCGAAATCCAGATTTCTGGGGAAACCGACAAGAAATTAGGCCAGTATACGTGCTTTCATTAACAGGAATTAGATCTAAACTACTCCCTGAAAATTACTGAAACATTCCTGAAAATGTAGATTTCCTTCTTTGTCTACAAAAACAAATCCTGAACTTTTCATAAAAATCACAAACAATATTCCTGAAAATCACATAACACTGCAGTCGCCAGTAGGACAGCTTCCGAGTTTTCAGGAAACGATGATCGAACGTTAAAAACACGAAATAGTTTTAATGTGACCTACGTAAACTCCGTTGCTGAACGGGAGGGTGGGGCGAGCAGGCCCGTAGCCAGACCTGTTTGAAGGGGGTCGTTTCGAAGGCCCAATGGGCCTGAGGTATCTAGGGGGGTCTCAAAAAGTATACATCGAGGCTAAAAAAAGTGGACCTCGAGTCTGGGCGGGGGGGGGGCGGGGGGGGGGGGGGCACCCCCCTCCCCCTGGCTACGGGCCTGGGGAGGGTGTGTGTGTGGGGGGGGGGGGGGGAGGGGAGGGGGGGGGTGCAACCACTGAGCCCCCCTCCAGATCCGCCCCTGCAGGGTGTAAGTATTTCTTTGTATTTCCTGCACTAACTTTACTAGTCCTTTCGAATGGAGACTTTAAAAAAGGCGGTCCCGTGTATCCGATTAAAAGGACAGTCTGGGCACGTTAAATAATCAGAAGGTACTATTCTAATAAAAGCTGACATCATGGGGGCCGATTTCCTCTGTATCCTCCTCCTTCCTGTCTCTCCTTATTGGGAGACGACTAAGCATTTATCGATTACCAGAGAAATCAGCAGAAAAATCGAAATGTGTGGTGTTTGAGCGAACCTGCAAATACGCCATTTTACCAAGCTTTAAATTTGGTCCAATATTGATTTTATTACGAAACAAAAAAGAAAATTCCCCATGTTAAATCCTCATAGACACTCAGAAATAGTGGACCGATTTTCAAAATTTAACTTGTTTTTCTGAATCCTCTCTTTGCTCCTCCGCCTCCTTTTCCCCCATGTTAAATTCCAATAGGCAAATACATTTTTCGTAATAAAATCAATATTGGACCAATTTCACGAAATAAAAAGCAGGCTCATTTTTAAATTTTGCTAAAACATTGTTTTTGCATTGTTTATATAGCCGTAAAATGTGGGCAGGTTTCGTGAAACAGACATTATGTATTATGTCTCGGGGAGGGTTGGTACGGGCGGTGAACTCCTAGTACAACTACAAATGCAACTTTAATTAACTGGATGACATCCAACATATACTGTAGTATAGATACATTTAAATAAAATAGTGAGCATACATACCTCTGTAGATGTACTCGCCATACTTCTGTAGTTTAAATCAATATTTTTAATTCGTCCAATATCAACCACATTCAACGGATAATTGAGAGGGCTCCGTGCAACTTGAGGTATATATGGAGCTGACAGAGCTGTATTCTATTTTTAGCACAGTGGAATTTCCCGAATAGGAGGTTTTGGGAATTCCGATCGTGACGTCATTTTCGCGCATGAGTAAATAGCTGGCCGTCAATCGATCGGCCAGTGGCCCATTGTGTTTCTTCACGGAGCGCAACAACTCAGCAAAATATGTCAAGTGTGTCGCTCTAGGTCAACGGGTTGGATAGGGACGCGAGAGACAAATATTTATCAAAGCTTATGTATGAAAAAAAACTAGCTAGATCGCTACCAGACCCGTTCCAGATTCCATAGAAAATTACTATTTTAAACATGAGGGTGTGTCCGACCAAAGTTAGAAGCCTTGTTCATATATATAGTTTTCCGATGAAAGCCGAAACACGCCAAATGTATGTGGTCTGATTGTATAGTATGTGTATTGACCTGCCACCTCATAAATATATTGAATACGTCAGAGGCGGATTCAGGATTCATATTTTTTTTTTTTTATTTTTTTTTTTTTACGAAATATTGAGCAAGTGCTATGAAAAGAATGCAGTAGAATGCAGGAAATGGCTTCCTCAGTCCAAAAATATTACGGGGTGGGGGGGGGTGGGGGGGGGGGGTCTGATTGTATAGTATGTGTATTGACCTGCCAGCTCATAAATATATTGAATACGTCAGAGGCGGATTCAGGATACATATTTTTTTTTTTTTACGAAATATTGAGCAAGTGCTATGAAAAGAATGCAGTAGAATGCAGGAAATGGCTTCCTCAGTCCAAAAATGTTACGAGGGGGGGGGGGGGGGGGGAGGGGATGCCCCGGGACCCCCCTAGCCAACTCCCTCGCTCCGCTCAGTCGACGAACGAGCATACCTCGTTCAAGTTCCATGTGCCCCCCCCTTGATGAACTCCTGGATCCGCCACTGTACGTATGGGCATCAAATAGACTTCGATATGATTATTTATTACACTAGTGTAATACCAGAAATAGTTACGGTTTATTGTTACACATCCAGGCTACAGGTCTGATTGTAAAGTATAGTTATTGACTTGCCACGTTATAAATATAACGGTGAACACGTGTGACATCATGAAGACTTCAATATGATTAGTTATCGTATAGCAAAATAACGAGAAATGTGTCCGCGGGACTTGAGAATTATTTCGAGCGATCGCATTTTTCGAGGAGTTGCATTTCGAGCCATCGCATGTAAAATACATTAAACATATAGGGAAATATTATCGGGACCGCGACGCCATTTCGAGCGAGCCCGACATTCGAGCCATCGCATTTCGAGCCATCGCGATTTAACTGTATCTCATAGTCATATATCACATCAATCTTATGAAGCAAGTGTCATTGAAGTCAAGTGTATCTATATGTGACCTAACACCTTAATGTCATTTCTAATTCCAAGCACTTGCGCACAATGTACTGTGCATAGAGCCACATGTGGAAGACTTGGACCTCGGCACCCAGCACCCAGCAAATGGCCCATTCCTGGCCATTTACTCTGTCCTAGGTCCGAACTTTCCACCTATGTTTAGAGCAGTTACAGGTACTTAGGTTTCGCGTGCATGACTCATATTTGTATATGTACATAAAGTCAATGAGCTCTGCATCAACGTAAATGTGGCTGTGACTGGAGAAATAGGGCTTATGGGATATGTCACCAGTGTAGCTCCAGATTTAATGGCACCCTCGTGTAGCCTGATAGCAATCAATATAGCTTGTTACAAACATGGCGAGTGTTTCATTGTTGGAATGGCGATTAGTGCAGATCCTGATCGGACTGTGCGGATGCACAGGCTGATCTGGATATACACTGGTCGTACAACCCATAATCCCCATTTCTCCAGTCACAGACACAAATGATGGTTGCTTGTATGACCCAGTCCCTCAATACATGTATTATGGTAAGTATTACCACTTACGGGTTTGGTGGTTGGGGTGGGGGTATGCTACAAATTGCGAATATATTTTATGGCACGGTATAGGTATCTCTAGTTATCGTTTCTGCATGATAGTCGTTTGAATCTGATAGCTAAACGATTGTGTTGGCCTAAGTGGACCCATTAGCGGACGCATTTAATTGTGGCTCATATTCCTGGTTTGACCCTCACATATAGTTTGGCTTTCTTGTAACATGTGTGCGTGATAGTTGAATCTGGTTATACCCGTTATAAACTAATTAATATTAGTACTATTCCTATTACTTTCATGGAGTGACTCTGCTCTTCAATTGTCAGGACCTGGCACCCCTGCCACCAACCGCCACCCGCCCACCACCATCATCCGTACATTTACGGGATTCGTTCGCCGTTAGTGGGCGGGTTGGCTGGGAGCATACGAATGGTAAATTTAACGATGGGATTCATCCTTAACGAATCTCGATATCCCTGGTCTGTCCCTTCCGGTACATTGTCGGCTTCATTGTTACTTGAGAGTTGAATCCGGTTATATACATTATAAAAGTAGCAAGATTAGTGCTAATCATATTACCTTCGCTGTGGACAGGCCGTTAAACACAACATCAAACCAATTTGTATGTGTGTTTAATGGTGTTTAACAGCCTATCAACAGCTAATATCATTTAAGGCAGGGTCAACGGGTTCGATCCCGCATTCAACCTGTTGCATTGTGGGGGGGGGGGGGGGGGGGGGGGGGGGGGGGGTGGGGGGGGGGGGGGGGGGGGGGGGGGGGTGGGGGGGACTCCCAAACTCATAACGGAATATTTACATCTAAATAAATATATATACAGCTCTGAAATTAGAATAACCTGACCTGGTGCAAGGTCCATACCACACGAACCCTTCCCCTAAATGTAATATGAGTACGAATATTCGTAATACTCATATATCAGGTATAACCAGATTCAACTGTCACAAGAATGCCAATGACGTATGTGAGGGTCAAACCAGGTCTCCGGCCATGATTCCGGGATGAACCCCGATCGTTAAATTACCCATCGCAGGCTCTCACCTGCCATCCACAAATCAAAACAAATCGTTCGCCGTTACATTAACTCATTCATCTCTGATACAATGCAGACTCGGTCAGGGATAGGTTCAAAAATAATAAACTTCATGCTGTGAAACTAACTTAATTTTGGCTATGGACTCCTGGCTACAGGCATGTACGCCGGAGTGAAGTTGTCCTTAGTCGGTTACGCTTGGCATACACGACTAACACTTTTGTATGCTCAAAGGTCATGAAGGTGAGCCGCGTCCATGCAGCGCAATTACCGTGAAACACACCTTACTGTACTGTAATAAGTGTGCCAGTCTTACTACAAATCTGTCTACAATATTCACTATTCAAAACTAGGTTTTATTGCTTGATACAGGACCAAATTTAAAGAAAATATATTAAATGGCTGTCACACAGCAGCTGTGTAACTCCAGCATGTGACTGTCCACATTCTGTCTTACATTATATAAGTTTAATAGATAATGGATTAAAAGCACAAAAGTCCATAACATCTGATGAATAGGAAATGGGGGTTCTGCATCAGAGGGTCGGATGGTCCGCGCACCAGTTGACCCCAAGTGGAATTTACCCGTATTCTAAAAATAGCCCGTGTGATTTCCGTCCAGATTGTAAAAATAGAAACAGGTTTCCCGGCTTCTAAAAATAGATCACTGTGGGATTTGTTTATACTATAAATAGGGCTCTGGGATTACTAATGCGGGCGGCGGCGGCGGCGGCGGCGGCGCGCGGCGCGGCGCGGCGCGGCGTAGTCGGGGATTTCCCCTCCGAATATTGCACAACGAGTTGTAATACACAAACGAATCAATACCTGTACGTTGGAAGACCAAAAGTGCTTTTCAAAGGTAACAGCCAATCAAATCGTATCTTAACTGCACATTTTAGATGTGATGTAATGAAAGTGACCTATAATCACTCAAACCGCTTTTCATACGTCTGGGATTTCAGTTGTATACATATAGCCTAACTATCCTTTTCACGTCTCATCATTTCCAATTTTAACAATATCGGTAGCAACCGGTTTCGTTTCGTCAATACGCAATAAACATTATCAACCGCTCAGTTTAATAGCTAATGTCTGAATTGTACTATGCAGCGAATTTGTATGACACGCATCAGTAAGCGACGCTTTTGCTTTATTAACAATATACTGTTTACCCAACAACCAATCACATGTTATATTGGTTATCATAACTGTTCATTTACTCCACTACTTGTTATTTCTGCAGCAGCCGATAAACATCTTTAACTGACTACATAACAAGCAGACGAATTATTTTACCAACGAGGCTAAAAGTACTTTTACCTGTCATCGCCAAACGTTGGGATAGAGGAATACAGACCGTGGTAGATACGAGCAGACGACATGTTGTGCTTGTCAACATTCAGTAAACAGGTAAATAACATTTAGTGGGTTTAAGCTTTTCATATAGTACATGTATGATCAATGTGTATTTTGTCGGTTCCATAAAATACAGGTGTCGAGTATCTATTTTGCACACACGCGTTATATTTATTAAACGGGGTGACAGTTAAGTATTATTATTCATCGAGAGAACGATACTCATCGAATGTTAAAACCAGTCATTCAACACACGGTATTCAACGGGGAATAACTACGTGCATACACACAAAGATCTCGTGCCTTATTTAGAAATACATGTATGTAATTGCAAGATATAGAACTAACATGCTCTATTAGGTTGCACATTTAAGATGTGAATTTTGTCAGTTTGATCTGTATTAATAATTCTATATGCTGACATTTCAGATGTATTAATGATGGAACGAGGGAAGATGTATGAACTTGATTCAGTGGCTGATTTGGATGCCTGGGCAAAGCGACACCTGCTGTCATATGAAGATGACGCGGAGCTTAATTTACGTCGCATAATGTTGGAAAACACAAATCAATGCGAATGCGGAAAACGATTTAAAAAATAGATCGCATGTGTTACGTCACTCTAGGACATGGCGAAATGAGTGTGTACAGTTGTCAAGTAAAAGGGTGCAATCGATGATTCGGCAGCAAGGATAATTTAGACCGCCACATGAAAATACATAAAGAAAATGCAATATCGACACAGAGAAAACGCAGAGCAGACGACAATGATGAAACTGAGGGCATCAAGAAGAGTAAGATTGATAGCACACCTGAACAGAAATGTATTCGGTGTTCAAAAGTGAAAACACTTCTATCAGGCAAGAAATTTTGCGCAAGCTGTGGGGAGCTTGGCAGGGAATGTCAATGGTGTCATCGTCCATTGCCAGAGCGTTTTTATGGGAAACGAACAGATGTGTGCGACAGTTGTGTAACAAGGCGGGATAATTGGAGCAGTCGACAACAGCAGGGCGGGAGCGAGCAAGCGTTGGAAGGCACAGCACAGGCAGTAACTCTGGATGCTGGGAACACGTTGGATGTCCTCCATTTCTTCAAGGACAATGCAACAGATATTACAGACATAGTTGTAAACAGAATGAAACATGTTAAATGTATGAAATGGTTCATCACTCTTTTCGTCAAATTTTTCAAACATGATCAAAATAAAAAAGCCGTGTATGCCGAACCAACTTTTAGATTAATGACATTGACTTGCACAAATGTTTCACACAAATAGAGGACCCGCATTCCAGAATGTACACAATTCGTACCAACATTTTGAAAGGGACAGAAGTGGGTGGACGATTGATACAATTTTGACACTTGAGGTCAGCACGGTAGAATACTCGCCCTTAGAAGGCAGCAGTTATCTCTCTCTACCACAAAAAATCCAAAAGAAAAAGGCCATACTCAATATAAACAAGAGTGCTGCAAGCCACAAAATACACCCGTCGAATATGAGGCAGACAGCCAAGATGCAGAAATGTGAAGCTGTCACCAAGGCAAGAAACATTAATGAGAATTTGAAAGTCTATAGCATTATTTCTTCATCTCGTTGTGCTAACCATATATACTAATTTAGGCAGAGATAGAAAAGTAGAGTGTAAAGTAAAAATGACAGGGAATTGGATACAATAATGTAGAAAAAATGGATAAGTTAAAAAGGTGATATTTTTGTTAAAAAATAATGTTTCGGCATAAAAACACCAAGGTGCACATCTTCAATATGTTTAGAAGACGTGCGTATAGTTTCAGAACGATCGACTGAACGGTTTCGGAGGAGTTGTGTACACAAATTCTGTACCGTATATACAATTGTATAGAAACATGTAGAACAAATGGCTAAGTTAAAAAGGCGATATTTTTGTTAAAAAATATTTTTTCGCCATGAAAACACCAAGGTGAACATCTTCAATATGTGTAGAAGACGTGAGTATAGTTTCAGAACGATCGACATAACTGTTTCGGAGGAGTTGTGTACACAACTCTGTACCGTATATAGAATTGTATAGAAAAATGTAGAAAAAATAGGTAAGTTAAAAAGGTGATATTTTTGTTAGAAAATACTTTTTCGCCATAAAACACCAAGGTGCACATTTTCAATATGTTTAGAAGACGTGAGTATAGTTTCAAATATATCGACTGAACGGTTTCGAAGGAGTTGTGTACACAAACTCTGTACCGTGTATAGAAAAATGTAGAAAAAATGGCTAAGTTAAAAATGTGATATTTTTGCTAAAATATATTTTTTCGGCATAAAATCACGAAGATGCACATCTTCAATATGTGTAGAAGACGTGTCTACAGTTTCGGAGGAGTTGTGTACACGAACTAGGCACTTTTTCTGTCAGCCGCCCGCCCGCCCGCCCGCCCGCCCACCAACGGTCGTATAAAAATGATGATCAGAAATGTTTCCTGTGGTCGGTGCTCGCGGCTTTGCACCATGTATCAAGGTCAGTCAAACCAGACCGTGTCAGTCATTACACACAATATGAAACCGACTTGAAATGCGATAATGTTACTTTTCCGGTGTCTCTGTCACAAATACCAGCATTTGAAAAACGAAACGGTATCTCGGTGAATGTATTTGGTCTCGAGAAGGATGACGTATATCCCTTACAAATTAAGAACCACAAGGCATGTCAATCTGCTACTGTATTCTAAAGGGGAACACAGGCATTATTGTCTCGTACGGAATTTCAGTCGGTTACTGGGGGAGGGGGGGGGGGTGAGAAGGATGACGTATATCCCTTACAAATTAAGAACCACAAGGCATGTCAATGGGGGGGGGGGAGGGGGTGAGGCAGGACTTTACATAAAGTTCAGACTTACTATTGCAATTACTGTCTCCATGGTTATGGTTATTCTACAGCGGACTTGTTGAATGAGCATGTGCCGTAGTGCTCGTCACACGGACCCCAGAAATTTAGCTTTCCCAAGTCTGAATACAAGCAGTGGGTATATTTCAATCAGGTGCGAAAATAACTTCCGGTCCCATTTGTAGTCTATGCAGACCTTGAAAGTTTTTTGAAACCCATAGACACTTGTGACCCAGACCCCAGCAAATCGTCCACGACGAGGTACTAAAACACGAACCCTCTGGCTTTTCTTACATGATCAAATGTACTAATGACGAATTGTCAAAACCAGCACAAGTATACCGAGGATCGAATGTTACAGATAACTTTTCCGAAAGTTTATTGAAGGAAGAACAGCAGATTTGTAAAATTCTGAGTGAAGTAAAACTTATGAAACCAACACCCGACCAAGAACGTTCATTTCAAGAAGCCTCGCATTGTCACATATGTGACGAAGAATTAGGAGAAAATAGGGTGAGAGATTATGACCATCTTAGTGAACAGTATAGGTGGGCGGCCTATTCCAACTGTAACTTTCAGTATCAGTTTCGGCAGGGGAAACGATCATTTGAGTCACAATTTTTCATTCCACAATTTACGTGGGTACGACATCTATTAATGGATTCGGCAGGCAAATACAAATCAAAACCAATATCATGCATTCCGAACAACATGGAAAAATACATTTCATTTTCATTAGGAAGTCTTGGGTTCTTAGACTCTCTGTATTGGGAGACGACTAAGCATGTATTGATTACCAGAGATTACCAGAGAAATCAGCAGAAAAATCGAAATGTGTGGTGTTTGAGCGAACCTGCAAATACGCCATTCTACCAAACTCTATCTTTAAATTTGGTCCAATATTGATTTTATTACGGAACAAAAAATTGCCCATGTTAAAACCTCATAGACACTTAGACATCTTCACTCTGTGAAGACGTCTATGGAGATTTAACATGGGGATTTTTGTCTAATTTCAGAAATAGTGGACCCTCTCTTTGCTCCTCCGCCTCCTTTTCCCACGTGTTAAATTCCAATAGGCAAATACATTTTTCGTAATAAAATTAATATTGGACCAATTTCACGAAATAAAAAGCAGGCTCATTTTTAAATTTTGCTAAAATATTGTTTTTGCATTGTTTATATAGCCATAAAATGTGGGCGGGTTTCGTGAAACAGACATTATGTATTATGTCTCGGGGAGGGTGGGTACGGGCGGTGAAATCCTAGTACAACTACAAATGTAACTTTAATTAACTGGATGACATCCAACATATACACTGTACTGTAGTATAGATACATTTAAATAAAATAGTGAGCATACATACCTCTGTAGATGTACTCGCCATACTTCTGTAGTTTAAATAATAATATTTTTAATTCGTCCAATATCAACCACATTCAACGGATAATTGAGAGGGCTCCGTGCAACTTGAGGTATATATGGAGCTGACGGAGCTGTATTCTATTTTTAGCACAGTGGAATTTCCCACATTTCTGGAAAACAGAACGGGAAGTCGGTTAGAGCGGTTAAATTGACTGTGTATTTCACAAAAACAGTTGCTATATATCAATGAATCTGTATAAATACAGTCGCATCTGGTCATTGGTCATCAACATGCGTTTGTCGCCTACTTATTGCATTTTAATATCAGCGTTCGATGTCGTAAACAGAAAGTTTAGGGAATTCCATGGTAAATTTAACTTGGTATACCCGCTAGCAGTGACGTAATTCATTTTGAACAGCGATTCAGTTTTATAGGAACCAGTCGGCCAATAAATAATGGGACCGTAAAGGAAACATGCAGGCAATTGATTTCCCATAGACCCACATTCACACAAACATGACAATCGCAAACTACCTGTGCCAAAATCAATTGTGTTACTTCCATTCCTGGAGTCAATGACATAAGCAATGATAAGCCGGTTCTAGCTCCATGTCAAACACGGGGTCTTGCGGGTTTATTTCTATCAGTTATTTCCCATTTTTTGGACGGAACCGTCTACTTTCACTTTCGAAACCTCGATCTCACCCCCACATCAAGTCGCACATAGAAAATTTAACCTGCATGTGTAGAGCATGCAAATAATATAATAAAATGTTTGGCAAATCACAAAATCAGGAATAGCTGCCTTAATAAGTCACATAGAGACTTCGTTTTTTTGTATCTATATATATACCCATGGTTTCGATGCCAATGAATATATCTAACAGTGACGTAATTCCATTCAATGACGGCGTAAATCCTATGGCCGCCATATATGAGGCAATGCGACTATATTAAATCCAAAATGGAACCAGGCCCGTACGCAGGGGGGGGGGGGGGGGGGGGGGGGGTGGGGGGGGGGGGGGTTGCGACAGGTGCGTACGCACCCCCTAAATTCGCCGAGGTCCGCTATTTTTCAAACAGTAATCTCAACAAACCTTCAAATGCATTAATATATAGGTAATTTGCATGAAAATGTCACAATTTACCAACGTTGAAATCCGAATTTAAATTACTTAAAATGCAGGATAGTGCATTTCAGGCCATGTAGGTTTGCACAATTTCAGGGTGAGCATGCCCCCGGACCCCCCTTGCGTACTCGCCCCTGACGCACCCCCCAATAGAAAATCCTGCGTACGGGCCTGATGGCCACCGTAAACATCAGTTAGAAGTTGGTACAAAGGCCTGTCCATAGTATAGCATATTAATTAGGTTAAATTGCAAAATCAGGAATAGCTAACTTATGAACACATATGGCATCACAACACATGCACGCTATATTTGTCTAAACGTGCTTTCTGTAGCCATACATGTATGTGCGCATACAATTTGATCCTTAAAGCACCATTATGTCGCTGCAACATACACTACTCTATATCTGAAGCATTTTCATTTTGTCATACAACATATTTTCACGTCTATGATACACATTCATATGACAGTCTAACACATTATGTCATACCGAGACATATATACATTTATAAAGATAAACAGAATAGTCTAATACGAATTTAGGCACACTTTGAAAGATGGCTTGCTGTAAAATGACACAGAAGATTGTCATAGCCATCTAAAACGGGTGGATAAGAATGTACTGAACTTGTGGAAATATTAAAAGATAAATTTTCAGTATTTGTACATTAATGGACATGAGTATGTCTGACAGGTTTGCTATTCAAATGTTGACAGCAAATTCCCTGATTGTCCCCTGACCAGGTTCAGATTTTCCTGACCAATCCAAAATTCCGTGACTTTTCCATGCCGTAGGATGGAAAGCAGTTATTTAGAAAACAAAACAAAACACACAAACTTTATGTCATAGTAGGGTCATTTCTGAGGATTCCGTGACCATACTGTTCCTACCTTGTTTTATTGTTGAGTTTTCAACTTGTGCCATTTTATGAAACAAATAGCTCCTATGCATTTTTCAAAAATAATGGGAAAACATTTTAGAACACAAAATTCAAAATGGCCGCCAACGACATTTTGAACTATATAAAATGTATTATCTCTGTAATGAGATACGCAAGACACACAAATGAGGTGTCGTTTCCCAATAATTATATCATGCAAAAACTGCTGGTATAGCTAATTTTTAGTTCGGACTTTGAAATCCAATATGGCTGTCGTCCATCATCTAAATATGCATAATACTGCACATTGTTAGTCGGATCTAAGCTAAAAGTAACACCAATGTATATATATTCACTGATTGTGCATGCCACACCTGCTGGAGGGGTTGTGTATTGGTTTGAAAGTCACTAAATCCTTGACATCCAAGATGGCCGCCGTCTGCAATCTTGAACAATATAAAACACAATATTTATGTGGGGGAAATTAAGCTAAATGTACACCTGGTGTGACATTTTTGCTAGGTTTGATGATATCAGTATCAGGAACTCCCAAGATAGCCGCCATATGCCATCTTGAAAATACAATCGTTTTGAGACTGGGTATTAGTACAATGTACAAACAGTGTGATCTTCTCATTAATTTTAGCATTCTATATTGGATTTAAGGGATGTTTTGTTACCTTAGAGATTACCATGACCCGCAAAAATGTTGCCATTCGTTTTAGTCCACCTGTATATATTAATCTTACTGTGAAATCCAAAATGGTTACTGTTTTGTATTTGTCATATTGAAAAGAAAAGTGACAAAGTCATCAAAGGTTGTTAATATATTTTGAGTCTGATAAGAATGTAAAATTGGAAAGTTGTTATCATTGGTACAGCAAGTCAATATATTACAAACGGAAATGAACCGTCTTCGTTTGTTCAACATGTTCAATGACTACTTGAATGACTGTTTGTTATTTTTCCTGTTATCATAACATAGGAGTCAAAGCTGTCCGATATATTCCTATCTTGAAATGCATAGCACTCAGTACTTTTAAACTTGATAACTTGACATGTGTGTGGGATAGTGTGTAATACTATGCTATGCTCACTTCTTTTGCATTGGTGCTAGAAGCTATCATAACCAGCAACATTCTTCCTTTTGATGTATGTGAGTTATTTAAGGAGAGCAACTCCAGTGACTACATGCGTCAGATACATGCCTGTATATAATTGTAGATAATGATGAACATCGAACCGAACACATACATATATTTCTATGATTGTAGATGGTGATACGACATTGGATATGTGACTGTAGCTAGTGATTCAAAACTACATGCAAAACATAGTCAGTAAATATACGATCATCGGGTTTAATGTGTGTTTTTGAAAAATGAATATAGAGAAGCTATTTTTAGCTGCGAGCCTCTCGCAGCTTATGTAACCGGTTCTCAAAATACAGTCAGATATCATGGCGCTATTTTTTCTTGCAGCGCGTATGTATACATCTTGTATATAGGTCATTGTTAACGACTCGTTTTATGCTATTTTACATTTCACATTTATTAGAATGTATATCTTTGGTACATAATTAATTGAAGAAAAACCAATGGAACCTCAGATTTAGTCGTTCATTTGTCACAAATAAAACGGAATATTTTGGTCGCGCATCAATGATGTGTAAACCCGAATCACACCTGTCTGGTATTTTGTGTAAACATGAATCACACCTGTCTGAATGTTTTCATTCACAACTACGGCGTGTACAAATTTGCATAAACAAAACTATAGCCACAGGTGTTTGAAGAGTGAATCCGGATATGGAATTACAACCCTTATCGCATGGTTGTATTTCGCCGATATTGATTTAGAAAATCAGTCATATTTTCCTTAAATGATGTCGAAAATTGTTAAAAAATATACTGTTACCACTCATTTGAACAGTGTCGTCTAGATGGTTTACTCAATTGAATCGTCGCGTCGGCATGTTTCGAATGAGTGGTAATAGCGTACATTTTCACTTACACTAATTGAGCCCGAATATGGAATTACCACCCTTATCGCATCGCCGTATTTCGCCGATATTGATTTCGAAAATCAGTAATATTTTCCTTAAATGATGTCAAAAATTGATAACAATTTCAGAGCTCATGCGGAATTGAATATACGATACTCTTGGTTGGGATAGGCTGCTTGTCATCTTTTGTAGGGACCTTTGTCACATCGTGGCCGATTATCTTACGCTTAGCAATCATGTTGATCCGTCTGTTCTTGTTACTGTATCAGTGCAAAGTGATGACATTTATTAAAACGTTTTGTTGCTGCACTTACTATGGACTGTACTGGATATAGTAATTTGCATCTTAATAGGCATCCATTTATCTCTGCTGTAAACACCGACTGAACAAATGATTTGCTGATGATATATCACACAAGTGGAACAGTATTACATTCCTCTAGTTAATTACATGTTATTACTTATGAAGATGTGTATTTAATGCATAAAAAACAAATGCTAAGTTTTACTGGATTCTTGTTTCTATACAGCTCATTCCCCTCTCCACATACAACATATGTCGAGTATTATACAGTTTCCCATAACACCATTTACTACAATTACTCTATTTGAAAAATTTAAAGGAGAATATACAAGTGGAGGATCACGTGGTTTCCGAACGACATGACGTCATGTTTTTTAGATGTCTTGACAGTAGATTTTCTTTAATATCTTGCTAATGGAATGACATATCTTTATGAAATATACCGCAGCAAATGCGGTACACGTTGCCGTTTATTATATAGGCAGCTTTAATCTCGTAATTATATCATTTTGACGAATAATCGGTTACCGTAAATGTAAATACAAACTAGAGCACGTGAATGTAAGAAATAAACGGTACTCGATTCTTTGTGAAATTTGTGAAAGTGATTGTAAAGAACTTTCAGAGCACCAATACAACACATATGCCATAGTATTTGGTGCGCTACATATCATCAAAATCCGTCCGTTTGTTAGGAAGAATTTAATGAAAATCTACGGTAAAATGACGTCAAAAATTACGTCACGTCGGAAAATCGGGTTCGGAAACCACGTGATCATACACTTTGATATACTAAAACACAGTTTACCACCCATTTCAGTTGGGCTCGCAGCTCAGTACTTTCAGTACTTTGATTTTCACTAAAATGGTTAAAGTTGACAAATCAACACAAAGATGTAGGGACATAATGGTCACGTAATCCTCAGAAATGACCCTACTATCATATTTGCCTTACAAACAAGGTCAATGTGTTCAAACGTGGGTATATGAGAAAGAAAGCATCATCCCTAGACACACATTGTGACCAACTATGATTAAAACGGATGAAGTGGTTGTGAAGAAATTAAAGTTGTTGCTAACACACGCACGTACATAGTTCGTACGTGAACTATTGTTGTATCCCATTCTGCCTATCGACGAGGAGAGAACCACAGAACCACACACACACGCGCACGCGCACGCGCACGCGCACGCGCACGCGCACACAAACACAAACACTACACTTGATAATCGTTATCGGTAGATCTAGATCTTCCCACCAACAACAGATCGATCTCTAGTATGTAGTCTAATTTTCGGAACTACGTGAGTCATAGCGAGTAAGTTTCCTATATATCCATTAAGTGCATGTAAGTACAATGACGGAATGATAATTTACTAGAAATTTAATATTCGATTTATAGGTGTTTAACGGCCTGTCATTTAAGACCGAGCCAACGGGTTCGATCGCGTATAAAACCTGACAATGTCACGTGGCCCCTTCCCATACAAGTGATAGGATTAAGAATACGCTTATTCTATTCATATTATCACTCATATAGTGGGGTAAATATGATTCAACTCCTCCGATCGTTAAATTACCCATCACATGTGAATGTCCCCGCTGATAGCCAAAGAAACTGAGGGCACATTTGAAAACACAAAAGGATCGTGGATTTGTCACAACATGATAGAGGACCATCGGAGAAATGCACATGTGAAATATCAAGCAGTTACGTACCAGAAACATAAATTATAAAAACCTTTTATGAAATATACCGCAGCAAATACGGTACACGTTGCCCTTTATTATCCAAGCATATTTGCTTGGATATAGTCCCTATACGGTTTTTGAGACCTCACATGTTTTATGCGAATGAGTAATTGTCGACCAACGAACGTACTTCATGCTTCATGATTCTAGCTACGCCACGTGAGAGAGTTCCAAAGCGAGCGGTGCATTATGAACGTGTCACTCACATTTTTGGCCAGCTACATTTTTTTTCAGCTACAGTTATATTTTTAAAAACAGTTTGTGATTTTATAAAATATTAACTGTCGTGTTTCATAATAAATATTTTGTTAGGAAGGTTATATTTTTAGCGCAATGATCGACCGCTCCACATGTAATTTATACGTAGTTATACGCCATGAAAAATAGTTCTGATAGTGAGCTAACATTATATTGTGTAGTGTAATACATGTGTTGTAATTTTTCTGTACGACATTTATATTACAAAATGTTATCTGATTTAATATAATATAAACTGACATGTATTAATTTGAGTATATTATTTTTCACGCGCAATGATACAATTAACCTCGTGTCTCATGAAAATTAGTTTCCGCCATTTTATGCCGACAAATTACAGAATCGTTTACATAGTCATAGGTCAATGGCTCGATAAAATCCAACATTGGACAGCGAAATGATGATGATTTAAAACAGAAACATTGTTTTTTGACAGTTACATACCGCATGCTTTAAAACATAATCATCTTGGAGCCATCGATTATTATTAATCAGTGTCCATTTTACTTAAAACATCAACTAATCTATAATGACGTTACACAGAAAATGCAGTACGATACACTTCACAAAGGAAACATTGTCTTAGAGTTTGAATAATTTTAGGTTCCGCCGAACGAACGAGTACGCCGAAATATATTTCCGTACAAATCCAAAAACCTATTTATTATATACCCGTTCAACAAAACATGCATCCTAATCATTAAATAATCCGATAGTGTGATGAAATGCGACTCTCTATTATTTTTGTTGAACAATCCGAGCGCCTGTGATGGCTTCAGTTTATGCAAATTGACAAGGTCATTTTGCGCACCTGAATCGATACAATAATCAGGGGTTGACATTTCACTCGCCCAGCTCCCCATGGCGAGTGCTTTTTGTGGCGGTCGAGTACTTTCTACAGGCACTCGCCCAGTTTGGCGAGTGAAATATTTGGTCAGGATTTTTTTTTTGGAAGAAATTGCCAATTAATTCCATCGATAACGGCCAACAAATGGTATTAATTCAGCGACCATTTGTTGTTTACAGTAACTGTTACGTCAATTTGCGGGAAGTAAGATTCAAGCAGTGTCTATGTACACGGTTACGGGTAGAATCGCTAGCGATTTTGAACACGGTCCATATCGGGCAAGTTTAATTCACGGATTATTTGTCGGCTTTACGCGGCCGGGCTAACACATAATACGACTGCGAATATAGACTAGTGCATACGCGGCCACATATATCGTCTCGTATACAGTTGGGTTAACGCGCATTTCAGACGCCGAACATAACGGCTTGGGACGAAACGGTCGGCGCCGGGTCCGAAACCATTGAATTTAGTAATTAAGGCAGCACGCAGCGCATGCAAACATAGCCACTATAAATTAAACTAAATCTATGTCACTCAACGCTTATAGAAAATAAGAAGTGTGCAAGCCTCTGAGCAAATTCGCTGCTATTTGTTTGTTTATGTTCATTTAATACTTAAAATATAAATAACAATAATAGTGAATATGTCTCATACGTTTTGGTAATGATCATATGTAAAAGCTTTTTTTTTTATAAATAAGATGCAACATTACAAAAACTGGAAATAGCAATTTATTTTTAAAAAAAAACTGGGCAAGTAACTTTTTGACCTGGGCAAGTACTTTTTTTTTTATTTTCTACCTACCTTGGTTCTACTTTGGTTGAAGGCCGTTTCTTGTAAGCTAGGCTTGTACTGACCTATTTTAGCGACGTCAAATTGGATAATTGTCTTTGAAACTGGGGGGAGAGGGCAACTAAATCATGGTTAAAATGTCTGTACAATATTTTCACGTGTTGAATTTGCTGGGTCTCTTCTTCCAGGCGGAGTTGAGTGAATTTTTGAAACTATTTAGTGTGTTCGAATTTACACAATCACTAGGGAGTGCATTCCAGTATGTGACGACTCTTTGAGAGAATACTTTTTGTCGCAACTGCGAAGGATTTCAGGACTTTCAGTCCTTTGATTATATAGGCAGCTTTAATCTCGTAATTATGTCATTTTGACGAAGAATCAATGTGTTTAGCAGGACCCGAGGTTCGTGGGTTTGTCACAGCATGATAGAGGACAATCAGAGGTACGCATGTGTGAAATATGAAGCAGTTATGTGAAAGGAAACATACATTATAAGACATTTGACCTTTTTAAACGCACTAAGAAAGAAAAATCCAAGATGGTCGCAAAATAAATACGGAGGACAAAATATCGAAAGGAGCCCGACGAACCCACGCAAAGAAAATACTAACGCAATAAGTCATGATAAACACATGCCACGCACAAAATGGTGGTCGATGAGCCTTCCACGCGACACAAACATATACTCCTCGACCAATGGTGTGCCGTCCCAAACGGAAAGCAAAGGTACGTGAAATATACATAAATCAAAGTACTGAAAGTACTGAAATATGCTATCTCCACAAAAACTGATCTTTTGCGGAACTAGAGACTGAAAGTTGCATATTTTCTCAATCATCATCCAGAGGCAAATGTACTGTAATGGTGCAAACCCATTCCCATCCATACGTTTTCTCTGAAATAAATTACTGCTTGTACGAAACTGGTAGTAAGTGGTCCATTAACCCTAGTTTCCAGAATTTAACTGATAAACTGCGCCCAAAACTGTGAAAACTGTAGATAATAGTTTATGTAGAGTTTTAGATACAAAGCAAGACAGACCAAAGAACCGGATAAGTTTGCACAGGGCACTATTTTCTTGGTCGTACTCGCCATTTAGGCGTACCACGATAATATTGTAACGACCCTTCGTTGCGTCTGCCTTCAAGAATACGGGGTAGGCTAAATCATAGTTTCCTGTTCACGCAGGGAGTTGGTAGCGGGCCCTCGTGAATCGGGGTAGGGAAATTTAATGACTATATCTACTTGGCAATGAAAAGACGACAGTGACGAGATTTTAGTAACATCTGATATTTTGATAATAGTTCTAACATGCAGTATTACTCTACGTGTACAATTAAAGAGTGGTGACAAACTCTGATAACAACGATGAGGGTGATCTGATTATGGACAGATAATGACTAATATGAGATGTACACATGGCAAGATACAAAAGCACAACAGGCGACTGTGGGAGTAAGCAGACTCAAGAAAGGATATTAGCACATGTAAACACGGACTAGATTTATGCTAAAATCTGGCGGAAAATCACACTAACGCAAACCCAAGTCATGGTGGGGAATCACGAAGCTGGGGTTGGGAAATAATGCTGGGTGGGGGAGTCACACAGCGGGGATCACGAAGCTGGGGTGGGGAATAATGCTGGGTGGGGAAGTCACACAGCGGGAATCACGAAGCTGGGGGTGGGAAATAATGCTGGGTGGGGGAGTCACACAGCGGGGATCACGAAGCTGGGTGTGGGAAATAATGCTGGGTGGGGGAGTCACACAGCGGGGATCACGAAGCTGGGGTGGAAATAATGCTGAGTGGGGGAGTCACACTGCGGGGATCACGAAGCTGGGGGTGGGAATAATGCTGGGTGAGGGAGTCACACAGCGGGGATCACGAAGCTGGGGTGGGAAATAATGCTGGGTGGGGGAGTCACACAGCGGGGATCACGAAGCTGGGGGTGGGAAATAATGCTGGGTGGGAGAGTCACACAGCGTGGATCACGAAGCTGGGGTGGAAACAATGCTGAGTGGGGGAGTCACACAGCGGGGATCACGAAGCTGGGGGTGGGAAATAATGCTGGGTGGGGGAGTCACACGGCGGGGATCACGAAGCTGGGGGTGGGAAATAATGCTGGGTGGGGGAGTCACACAGCGGGGATCACGAAGCTGGTGGTGGGAAATAATGCTGGGTGGGGGAGTCACACAGCGGGGATCACGAAGCTGGGGGTGAAAATAATGCTGGGTGGGGGAGTCATGAAGCTCAAATTGGGAATCGTAATGGGGAAAAAGTGGGTGGGGTAATGGGATATTGGCATTATTATGGTTCCAGCCAATATTAATAATCAATAATGCCAGACTGACGTTCAAATCATCACATCTCACGACTAACGGACCATTGGTAACATCGTCGGTGAGTAATGTTTAAGGGGGGGGGGGGGGGGATATTTGGGCCTTGGGAGTTCTGAGACGCGAGTTGCGTTCTCGAGTTGCGTCGCTCGGGGACAAAGTCGACAACTGACATATTTCACTCCTATTTATAACCTTCCGTCCGGACGTTGTCCGCAGATGCAGCCCTTTGATTGGCTCGTAGAGACTCCGAGGACAACATTCGGACAATGAGACCATATTTGGAATCCGCGGACAACATGTGAAAGTTGTCCCAGATTCCGCACAGTGGATTGGTTGGAATGTGTAATAGGATACCGGGACTTTGCCACTTTGACGAAATGTGAAAGTTGTCCCGCATCGTTGATTGGTCGGAGAGGTTTGGCGGAAATTACCGAGCTTAAACAGGTTTACGCAGTATAAAATGGCGGCCGTGTTCAACACACAGAGGAAATGTCAACAAACTATTGTGACTTGTAACTAACTAAACAAATTTCCTGGTGTATGAAGATGCCGATAATAAACTATTGACAATTGTGAACATCCAGGCATGCATCGGAGATCGTGGTAAGTTCTGTGCATAAAATGACAGACGTGTTTTGTTGTCCAAAATGTGTGATCAGTTCGAAGCGATGAATACGCAATACACATCTGTGTATAGCCATGCTTCGCTGGCTGGGTCGCTTCAATATGGCTGCCCCCATAGACATTTGCGTGACATAATATGCTATCTCAAGGGAGACAACATATAAAAAGTAAAACAAATGCAACGAAAACCTCACAACAACTATTCCCTAAAGGAACTAAAGAGAACTAAGAAGCCCAGCTGAAAAAAACCCGAATCACACTGAAGTACAGTACATAAGACATGACAGCAAAGGTGTCGCCTTGGAAGGGTCAGTGAACAAACCAGTCCACTGGGGCTGTTCAACCTGGTTAACCCTTAGCATGCGGGAAACGAAAAATGTCGTCTTCTGCTGTTTAATATGTTGTTTTATTTTCTCTAAAGAAAACATTGTTTGGCAGCATTTTAGAATCATTGATTTGAAGTGCTGCCAGACCATGTATTTGTAAATTAAAAAATATACAGAAGACGACAACATTAATTCAGCGTTGTAAGGGTTAACGTGGTGCCGCAAACATCCCGCTAACCTCACCAACATGCCTCATAAGGACAGAAACATACAAGGCAATAACAAAAGTGTACATATTGCACGAAAAAGACAAAATAGTCACAGCGAAAAATAAAACAGTGTCCATGAGATAGAAATATAATATTGCAGTGAAACCTCTCTAAACCGGACACCCTGGGGTCCCAGCATTTGATAATTCTGAGTCATAGCTGTGTGCTATACGATCATAAACAGACATTATCCCCGGAGATAAATGACAAAGAAACACATACAATATAAGATCACAGATGTTTTCTTGTGTTCGGTTTATAGAGGTTCTACTGTATAATAATGAGATTTTCGCAATAGAAAAAGAAGGAAATACAATGTATAAGAAAACAAAACTCAAGCCAGAATAGAAGGGACGACATGGCCAACTTGTAGTACTATAACGGGCTCCGTCACCAGTCCAATGCGTCAATGCATACTTACAATAGACAGTGACTTCCTAACAAATAAGCACTTCTACGTTGAAATTGTTATTTCGTGGGAACGAATTGTTAAATTGAGGGAACGAATTGTTATTTCGTGGGAACGAATTGTTATTTCGTGGGAATGAATTGATAGCAAAAAAGAATTATACGTCCCCTGCAGGGCTCCGTATTATTATTCACCCGTTGCGAACCACATGTGCTTTTAGCGTGTCTTTGACAATGGTAAATTATTGTTTGTTCATACAGTGAAACCTCTCTAAACCGAACGTCCAGTACATCGCTTTATTGGTAATTTTGTGGATATTTTGTCATTTGTCTCCGATAATAATGTATGTTCGTCATCGCACAGCATGACAGCATATATTGGAGTGGTCATATGCCTGATTTACAGCGGAACATCTCTAAACCGGACACCCTGGAGATCTCCCAGGGTGTCCGATTTAGAGACGTTCCACTATACACGAAACATAGTCAATTATTGTTTGTATATAGTTGACTTTCCAAGACACGCTAAAACCCCTGTGGCTTGGCATAATATGTAACAATCAGCAATGTGTATGTAGATTTTCGGACACCAATGGAAGCCATTGGTCCCGGTTTGCGAATCGGTGAGATACACTGGTTACGTGTGTACGAGCTCGAGGAAGTAGGTATATCTATGGTATATACATGTACTACTGTACATAGATTAGACCATCCCACGCCCTCATCCGTTACAAGCTTAAAGACACCGTGTCTCATCAGACGATGTGTCAGATATTCAATTTGTTGTTTCCAAGGTGTATGATGACGTGATTACAAAAACAAAAACAAGTACGGAAACTTCCAAAAGCCTTGCGATTCAAAGTACGTATTATTTTACTTTGTCCTTATTATGTAACGTATTTTGATGAATTATGGCGCATCAAACGCGTCTTGTTCAGCTGCATTTGGTGGCCTCGGTACTTTGGCACAAACCTCTGTCGTTTTTGCGAAGAATCGATTTCCGTGTCTATTGACACGGAAATCGATTGTTCACAAATGCGACATATATATGTGCCGAACTCACGGGACCACCAAATGCAGCTCATGAAAACGCATTTGCTGCACCATCCGTTGCCTATTAAAGGTACATGCCCACTCAGTAGGCACAACATGTTCTTTATAGGAATTACATAAAAGTATAATTGTGTCACTATTCCACCAGTTCTAAAATATACGAGTGACCGCTATACAGATAAAATCATTTGATAATATTTATTTTACCGATAGTGACGCGCGGTGGTATCAGGCTATTTTCATATGCAAATGAGGTATGATATTTTGTTAATTATTTATACTAATTAAATGTGTCACCTGAACAAAATAATATTTTCGACAGATTATAAAGTATGATCATTGCACATCAAAACATAAATACAGATACTAAATAGTAATGGCCGTTACAATTTTAAGGAAACACGGTTATAGCCCCTGATATCAGTGTGGATATTTACATCTGATATAACATGTATAATAATGCCAATCAATATGTGGGGTAATGGTGAATGAATGTTTATTTTGCCACAACTGTCTCAGATGGTGTCTCTGATATAAAGAACAGTTTGTGCCTACTGAGTGGGCATGTCCCTTTAAGAAAAATATCAAATAATACTTATTTTGGGGTGTGCGCGCTGTAAACACTTTCAGCTATTGTTGTTGTTGTTGTAACCACGTGATCATGCACCTTGGTTTCTATTCATCACAGTTTCTGGAACGAATTGTTATTTCGTGGGAACGAATTATTATATCGTGGGAACGAATTGTTAAATTGAGGAAACGAATTGTCATTTCGTGGGAACGAATTGTTAATTCGAGGGAATGAATTGTTATATCGTTGGAACGAATTGTTAATTCGAGGGAACGAATTGTTAAATTGAGGGAACGAATTATTAATTTGTCCATGTCCCCTGTGGGCTCTGTAGTTTTGCTCACATTTAATCCATATGTGAAATTAACGGTAGAGGTTCATCCTTATATGAATCACGATTTGCCTGGTTTGGCCCTCAGGTACGTTTTTATCTTTGGCTCTTTAGTTACCTGGGAGGTGAATTGGGTTATTGCCCATTATAAAAGTACTAAGATTATTACTGATCCTACTGCTTTTGGGAGGGGCCAAGTGTTTCTGGTGTGGCGAGGACCTGGCATCAGATCAGGATTATTCTGATTTCAGTGCTGAATATATAGCTTTTTTAATGCAAATATTCAGTTCTGATTTTGGGATTTTCCCCCCATTTGTACATATACTTGTACAGGTAATATATGGGGATTTAGTACTAAACCCATTGACCCGGCCTTAAATGACCTTAGCTGTTGATAGGCCGTTAAACCCCAACAAACAAACAAACTCCGAGACCAATGGCCTTTAAGGACCCATTCTATACCTGATCATCGTTTACTTCAAAGATAATTGATTCGTAAATGTGATGGAATATATGTATAAAATATATGTGAACACTGCCTCGTTACTGTGTCCTATACGGAACATAGAGTGGCCAAGTCGGCCATCTTTATGTGTTCCAGCCATCAGCCAGTTTCACCTGTTCTGCCGTTGACAAAGAACGCAAAATGTGAATTAGAACATATGATATATTGTAGCTAATCACATGTAGAAAAGCCAGGAGAACGGACTCCAATCATTTATATTACACCAAACTGTAAAATTCTGGACAGGTTTGTGCATGTCTTTTTTAACAACATGAACCACCATTATAAATAGCCTCATACACAGAAAATCGCACAGTGGCTCACTTTACCTGGCAAACCACACAGCACATACCATATATACCCACTACTGTACTCTGTTATTAGCTGTCAAATCCAATGACATATAAGTAGTTACCCGAGTGTATTGTCCCTGGTGTCTACTATGCGAGTAAATATGGCTTTACCTATGGGTAAAGTGTACACTAACATAGGCTGTACATCAGATTGAAAAGTTTACACATTACAATTTATTTTGAGATTGATGGGAGAAATGCTCAGATATCCCGTCTTTTGTACAGTTTGCTGGCATAATAATGTATAGCACGCCGTTGTCATATCTGTCTATTATGTATTGCACCAAATTTTATTTGGTTTACTGTCATATTATTTTCTGTATGTGTCAAAAGCACGAAGTGGTGAAACTGTACGATGACTTGTACAAACAAATGGTGGCGGAGATGGCAACTCAATGTGCCATATAGTATACAGTAACAAGACAATATTCACTATTCATCATGTTCATATACATGTATCACATCAATCTTATGAAGCAAGTGTCATTGAAGCCAAGTGTATCTATCTGTGACCTAACACCTTAATGTCATTTCCAATTCCAAGCGCTTGCGCACAATGTACTGTGCATAGAGCCACATGTGGAAGACTTGGACCTCGGACCCAGCAAATGGCCCATTATTGGCCATTTACTATGTCCTAGGTCCGAACTTTACACATGTGTTGAGAGCAGTTACAGGAACTTCTGTTTCGCGTGCATGACTCATATTTGTATAGGTACTCGTCCGAAAAAATACACGAAGTCAATGAGCTCTACATCAACGTACATGTTGCTGTGACTGGAGAAATAGGGCTTATGGGATGTGTGACCAGTGAAGCTCCAGATTTAATAGTACCCTCGTGTAGCCTGATAGCAATCCATATTGCTTACTAGAAGCATTGCGAGTGTTTCATTGTTGGAATGGCGATTAATGCAGATCCTGATCAGACTGTGCGGATGCACAGGCTGATCTGAATCTACACTGGTCGTAAAACCCATAATCCCCATATCTCCAGTCACAGACAAAAATGATGGTTGCTTGTCGACTTTGTATATGACCCAGTCCCTCAATACATGTATTATGGTAAGTATTACCACTTACGGGTTTGGTGGTTGGGGTGGGGGTATGCTACAAATTGCGAATATATTTTATGGCACGGTATATGTATCTCTAGTTATCGTTTCCGCAGTTTGAATCTGATAGCTAAACGATTTTATTGGCCTAAGTGGACCCCTCAGCGGACACATTTAATTGTGGCTCATAAATCCTGGTTTGACCCTCACATATATTTTGGCTTTCTTGTAACATGTGTACGTGATAGTTAAATCTGATTACACCCATTATCTTCAATTGTCAGGACCTGGCACCACTGCCACCGACCCCCACCCACCCACCACCATCATCCGTACATTTACGTGATTCGTTCGCCGTTAGTGGGCGGTTGGCTGGGAGCATGCGAATGGGAAATTTAATCCCGATATCCGGCTCCCAAAATCACAACAGAATATTTACATCAAAATAAATATATATACAGCTCTGAAATTAGAATAACCTGACCAGATTCCTGTTCCACACCAAAGTCACTTGGCCCCTTCCCATAAAAGTAACATGAGTACGAATAATAACTAGAAATGGACGCTTGTCGACAAGCGCATGTGTATCCCCCTCCCCAGATACACAAGTAGCTTGAAAAAAGGGTGTTCGAGTTATGCTCCGGAGACAAAATCAGTGACGGAAAAACAAAAGGAGATAACTAAAGAATTAGTGATGCAAGAGTTGTCATTCTTGCGGGACACGCCTTTAGGGTCGTGGTCTATGCATGTGTGAAGTTTCATGAAAATATTCCAAAGGGTGTTCGAGTTATGCTCCAGACACGAAATCAGTGCACGAAACAACAAAGGAAGATAACTAAGAAATTAACGACGCAAGAGTTGTCATTCTTACGTGCGACACACCTTTGGGTCGTCTTCTATGCATGTGTGAAGTTTAATAAACTAGAAAATGTGTTCATAGAACACGGATGTCCCACATATCGCTTTGATAATAAATGAGGCCAAATTGCAAGTCAAAATTTTCTTTTACCTGAGCGTTAAAGTTTTTGAAGCACCAAGTATGTGACGTTGACCCTGGGCTTGGCGGGGGCAGGACGAACGTGGATTTGGTACAGGGCGGTAGAGGACCATTAGAGCAATGCGTATATGAAATATGAAGATGATCCATGAAAGAAAACAGAAATTATTATAAGATATTTACCCGAGCGTTAAAAGTTTTTGAAGCACTAAGTATGTGACCTTGACCCTGGGCTTGGCGGGGGCAGGACGAACGTGGATTTGGCACAGGGCGGTAGACGACCATTAGAGCAACGCGTATATGAAATATGAAGTTGATCCGTGAATGGAAATAAAAATTATAAGATATTTACCTGAGCGTTCAAAGTTTTTGAAGCACCAAGTATGTGACCTTGACCCTGGGATTGGTGGGGCAGGACGAACGTGGATTTGGCACAGGGCGGTAGAGGACCATTAGAGCAATGCGTATATGAAATATGAAGATGATCCATGATCCATGAAAGAAAACAGAAAGTATAAGATATTTACCCAAGCGTTAATGTTTTTATTTTTGAAGCACTAAGTATGTGACCTTGACCCTCGGGCTTGACGGGGGCAGAACGAACGTGGATTTGGCACAGGGCGGTAGAGGACCATTAGAGCAATGCGTATGCGTGTTCGAGTTATGCTCTGGATACAAAATCAGAGCACGAAACAACAAAGGGAGATAAGTAAACAAGAATTCCGCGGAATCAGATGCCTCGCCTTGTCGCCTTGACCTCGCCCGCCTTGACCTCGAGCCTGGGCCCGAAAGCAATTTTCACTGGCCCGAACATATTATACAATTATTGACTAGTGAACCATAGAATATCAGATTATATTCTATGGCTCACTAGTCAATAATTGTTTTATTATATGATAATAGTCTGTATATAGCACTTACGACCTTATGCTACTAGACAAAAATTGAAAAAGAATTTGAAAAAAAAAATGAAAAAAAAAAATGGAAAAAAAGTTTAAAAAATTAAATATAATAATGCTTGCTACTGGAGCCCAGAATTTTTTTGTAATAGTCTATATTTACTACATATATCTGCACAGGTCCACATAATGCCACAATATTTTCAACACAGTTTACGGAAATGTAATATAATCATTTACCTGTATAAATTACCTGTAAGTGGTCAGTGGTCAGTTGCACATGCTAGCACATGCACAGTTGAATAGTCTGTATATAGCACTTACGACCTTATGCTACTGGACAAAAATTGAAAAATAATTTGAAAAAAAATATGAAAAAAAAAAATTAAAAAAAAAAAATGGAAAAAAAAAGTTTAAAAATAATAATGCTTGCTACTGGAGCCCAGATTTTTTTTCCAGTCCAAATGAAAAATAATTTGAAAAAAAAAATGAAAAAAAAAATGAAAAAAAAATGAAAAAAAAATGAAAAAAAAAAGTTTAAAAATAATAATGCTTGCTATTGGAGACCAGATTTTTTTTTAATAGTCCTATATTTATCTACATATATCTGCACAGGTCCACATAATGCCACAATATTTTCAACACAGTACCCAATGTAGTAATTTACCTGTATAAATTATCAGCAGTGGTCAAGCACTGGACATCTGCACATGCTAGCCCATGCTTAGCACATGGTTCTCCCAGTTTCTATCGTTCTCTCTACAGGTAAGGTGTACAGAGCACACGAGAAAAGGTATGCAGAGCAGACGAGAAAACAGGTCTTCATGCATTATTGTCCAGTTTGTAGCGTGCGCAAAACAAAAAAGGGAGATAACTGAAAAATTAGCTACGCAAGAGTTGTCATTCTTGTGCGCGACACACCTCCGGGTCGTGGTCTATGCATGTGTGAAGTTTCATGAAAATATTCCAAAGGGTGGTCGAGTTATGCTCCGGACAGGAAATCAGTGAGCGAAAACAAAAAAGGGAGATAACTCAAAAATTAGCTATGCAAGAGTTGTCATTCTTGTGCACGACACACCTTCGGTTCGTGGTCTAATTGAATGTGTTAAGTTTCATAAAAATATTCCAAAGGGTGGTCGAGTTATGGTCAATCAGTGCGCGAAACAAAAAAGGGAGATAGCTAAAAAAATTAGCTATGCAAGAGTTGTCATTCTTGTGCGCGACACACCTTCGGGTCGTGGTCTATGCATGTGTGATGTTTCATGAAAATATTCGAAAGGTGGTGGAGTTATGCTCCGGACACGAAATCAGTGCGAGAAACAAAAAGGGAGATAACTCAAAAATTAGCTATGCAAGAGTTGTCATTCTTGTGCGCGACACACCTTCGGGTCGTGGTCTATGCATGTGTGAAGTTTCATGAAAATATTCCAAAGGGTGTTCGAGTTATGCTCCGGACAAGAAGTGTCTGCGGCGGACGCGGACGCGGACGCGGACGCGGACGCGGACGCGGACGCGGACGCGGACGCGGACGCGGACGCGGACGCGGACGCGGACGCGGACGCGGACGCGGCGCGCTGTCAAATCCATAGTATCCCCCGACGGAGTCCGGGGGATACAATAATACTCACATATCAGGTATAACCAGATTCAACTGTTACAAGAATGCCAACGACGTATGTGAGGGTCAAACCAGGTCTCCAGTCGTGATTCCGGTAAGGATGAACCCCGATCGTTAAATTACCCATCGCAGGCTTTCACCTGCCACCCACAAATCAAACCAAATAGTTCGCCGTTAACCCGGTCTAAAATGCATATATGACAAGAAATCATGGCAGATTCCCTGGTAGGCACCTTTTTAGAACATTAACTCATTCATCTCTGATACAATGCAGACTCGGTCAGGGATAGGTTCAAAAATAATAAACTTCATGCTGTGAAACTGACTTAATTTGTGCTATGGACTCCTGGCTACAGGCGTGTACGCCGGGATGAAGTTGTCCTTAGTCCGTTACACATTGGACATACACGACTAACAATTTCGTATATGCTCAAAGGTCACGAAGGTGAGCCGCGTCCATGCAGCGCAATTACCGTGAAACACACCCTACTGTACTGTATATTAAGTAATATAAATTCGATAAGCTTAATAGATAATGGATTAAAAGCACAAAAGTCCACAACATCACATAACATTACCCCAAATAGTGTTATAGCAAACCATTCTACATATACAGACTAAACACTCAAACTATACCAACATGTATGCCACTCTGGAATGGTCAACAGACAAACGAGTACAGGCTTGGAACGGTCAGTCATGAAAGTTGCTTTATGGCACAGGGGGAAAGGACAAACATTGTTTTCTGAGTGCTAGTGTATTGGTACTAGTATACCGATGTGCGAAAACAATTCACTTACGCCTAATTTGGCAAATGCTGGAACAGTGTTGCGAGTTCGCTCCACTTACTCGAACTAGAGCGGGGTCGGGTCTGACCGGCCGTCGGCACTAACCGGCCCCTCATCAGTAAACACGTTTAAACCTAAGTTGATATCTTATATGGCGCATGTGCCGAAAGTTAATTTCCCCGTGAGTTTTAAATTTGCAGTGCAGAAAGTATTGCCAATACGAATCAAATCGTTTTCCATAGAACGACATATGTAAACCAAGACTTTCATAAATATTATGCAATATGTACGTAACAAACTGTTGTATACATGAAATGTACCTGAAATTCGATATTGTAAGTTAATGCTTGTCACGTTCAACTGAAGGTTATCGTGACATAGACAGCAAACATACAGGTGGCCGAGTACAGCCGACATGAAACTACCTAGTCGATTGTATTCGGCCAACAAACCACACCCATATTTTCTTTTAATTTGTATAAGCTTGATGTCAGATCAACGGTTTTCCGGAGAAAAACAATATTTGCCGATTCGTCTTAGACAGATTACATTCAATTACATTCTGTGTCAATTACATTCCCATCGTAAATGCTATGTGGAGGAATAGAGTTTTATTTTGGCTGGCCTTCGGTTTCTTCCGTCGGTAGGTGTATGAAGTTTGTGTCTCACCGACTTTAAATAGTGGAAAGGGAAACATAGCCGTTTCCCGCGGTATCTGCACTTCAGCGATTCAAGATTGCTTCAGTAGTTGATGAGATAGTTTGGAAAATGTAATACAAAGTAGGCTTAATTGGCAGGTGCCCTTCACGTTTTTTACCCAGCCCTGACATTGCTTTACTGTATGTCACATGTCCGAATCTTCCACCTGTGGGCATGTGTACCCACTATACCAGTGGGTCATCTGTTTTCATATATTTGGTATCAAGTTACGCTTATGCACTCGTCAGCACGGTATTATAACAAACGCCATGTTGATTTTTAAAAATAGCCTGTGTTTACAATACAGGCGCGGATACGGGGGGGGGGGGGGGGGGTCCAGGGGGTCCGGACCCCCCCCCTGCTCCCGGCAAAAAAAAAAAAGACGAAAATCTACAATACTCGAATAGTTGGATGACTTTTTTCGTGGCCTAGGTGTCAGGAAATCGCATCTGCGGCGATCTGGCATCTAAAATTTTCATGGGGGAGGACCCCCAGACCCCCCTACTTTACGATTTCGCGCTCGCGGAGGTCGGCTATGCCGAATTTTAATTACAGACCCCCCCTGCAATTATTTCTGTATCCGCACCTGCAATACTATACAATTGTTCTCGCCAGAATTGTGTTGTCGTAGGTGTAATATAGCAGGCGCGGATACTGAAATAATTGCAGGGGGGGGGGGGGGCATTTTTAGATGCCAGATCGCCGCAGATGCGATTTCCTGACACCTAGGCCACGAAAAAAGTAATCCAACTATTCGTGTATTGTACATTTTCGTCTTTTTTTTTTCCCGGGAAAAACAGGGGGGGGGGGGGGGGGGGGGGGGGGGGGGGGGGGGGGGGGTGGGGGGGCGGGGGGGTGGGGGGGGGTCGGGGGGGGACAATTTATGAATCATGTGAATCGGGATATTCCATTCTTTTAGGCGTAAGAGTCAAGAAGCTCGTTATTATGACAGAGATATCAATACAATAGATGCTGTAGGAAAACTATGTCTGTGGCAAACATTTGATTATATTATGTGCATGCAGGTTCAATTTTCTGTGTGCGACTTGATGTGAGGGTGAGACGAAGATTTCAAAAGTGAAAGTAGATGGTTCCGTCAAAAAGGGAAAATAACTCCTGGAAATCAACCCGGATGAACCCGTGTTTGTATAACAAAATTGACAATATGAATCATGTGATCGGGATATTCCATCTTATGCGAAGAGTCAAGGTCGACGGCAAGAAGCTCGTTATTATGACAGAGATATCAATACAATAGATGCTGTAGGAAAACTATGTCTGTGGCAAAAACTTGATTATATTATGTGCATGCAGGTTCAATTTTCTGTGTGCGACTTGATGTGAGGGTGAGACGAAGATTTCAAAAGTGAAAGTAGATGGTTCCGTCAAAAAGGGAAAATAACTCCTGGAAATCAACCCGGATGAACCCGTGTTTGTATAACAAAATTGATTTTGCCGCAGATAGTTTGTGATTGTCATGTCTGTGTGAATGTGGGCCTGTAGGAAATCAATTTCCTGCCTGTTTCCTATATAACCCAGGAGCAATAGGGTTTAAGGTCAAACAAATTGATAACAAGCTGAACATTTCAGGATATGTTCAGAATCATGTCTACATTATCAGAAAAAAGGTCCACGTAAATCAACCTAGTGCCAACCTGGCAATTCAAGATGGCGTCCAAGATGGCCACCATCTTTTGGTTTTTGCTTATATCGTCGTATTCAGCTATGATAACTATACATAAAAACCATCAGAACATACATAAGTATATAAATATACCAAAACGCAGTATAGATAGATAATATTCATAATCACAATTCAAAATGGCCGCCAAAAGATATCCACAAACGGCACCAAAGTGTCTAGCATTAAAATGTTGATGGTCAAAATTATTTTTTGACACGCCTAAATGGCTTTCCAGATGTTGAGTATTATTTTTCAATGTATACTAGAAACGGATTAGTTGTGACATGCTAAATATGATAAATCTAAATATAATATGGCTTAAAAACCCTTCCGCGACAACGCAATATTAACTAGCCACGCCCTCGTTGTATTGAAATCCGTATAAAATGTTAGGAGCAAACCGCGTGCCATGTCGAAAGTCAGTCAGAATAAACTACATGCATTTGGATTGATACAAGAGAATATAGAAATTAAATGTCTAAAACCAAAATGGTGTTTTAAATCCTAAAAAGCATGTGAAAAGTTCGTGAATTTGCGTAGAGATTTGTTGAACATATGACGTCACAGATAACGTCTAACATTGATGTTTTGGTTGTTGCGCTTAACGACGTCGGGTAAAACGTCCCGTCTAACATAGTTTTAGACCACGTCATTGATAAATTCAGTCACCTGACTCGTATTAATATTAATGAGGTCTCATGAATATTGATAAGATGGTCCGTTGGAGAATTTGATTTTCTTTCAGTAATTTCTCTCAAATTCAGGTTAGTTAGCCATATTAGATAATAATTAAACATTTATTTAAGAATTTAATTCTTAAGTCTAGAGATAAAAAAGTGCGCATCCGAAATCCGGAGAGTTATTGAATGTTACAACACTAGTTCCAGATTCGCTAAACCGTTTCCTACACTGTCTTTTAGATCAGAAAAGTAAAAGTTCTCCTACAATAAATGGGAGAACTACCGCTATAGCGCATACCATAATTTCTTCATGTCGTCCAAGGTCATTAATTTCACCACTGTTGCTTGCAATTGCTGTGTATATACATAGAAAATATGGTTCCCGTGAACTGGTAGATCTTCTGAGCAGATTCAATTACTCAGATGATTACAGAGAAGTGCACAGGTTTGAGGCTGCACTTGTACCACACAATAGACCACTCGATATATTCAGTGGTTTCACCCAATTTGTGTATGATAATGCAGACTTCAATGTAGCTACAGTGACTGGTGACAATACTTTCCACAGTATGGGAGGTATAGCTTGTGTTACACAACAGGGTACTGTTGGTGAAGTGCATATAAAGCGCACAGTCAATGTACCACCGGTGGAAATGGTTGGTGCCTTTGTAAACGTTCCCATAAAGACATATAGCAAACCTGCTGTTCCTGGTCTAAAGTCTGTTATTATCGGACCAATGAAAGCACCTGAAAAGGAACCTACATATGTCATCTCTGCCAAGGCTTTAGACACACTCTGGGTTGCAGGTTATGTGCTTGAACTTTCCCCCTGTCCATCATGGAGTGGCTTCATGAAAGTATCACATCAAAATGAAATTTTTAACAAAACTAGGATTGAAGTACGTCCCTTCATCAACTTGGACCGGGGAAATCTGAGCACAATATATACAGCATTACCGTTTGCCCAAGACCAGTGTCAGAAACATGGTATTGGCATATGTCTAGTTACGTTGACCAACCGTTGTACATAAAGGCGGTAGAAATAGTGACTGCAACAAATGATCTAAACAAAGTCATTGTTCGACTTGGTGGCTTCCATCTACTTATGTCTTACCTAGGCAGCATTGGGTACATCATGACTGATAGCGGACTGGCAGATCTGTGGGAAATGGTGTATGCCAAAGGATCTGTTGTGCATATGCTGACAAGTCATGCATACTAACGTGCGCACCAAGCCCACATGCGTCCCTTATCTGTGTGCTATTAAATGCTAATCCAAACTGGATGACATTGACAAAGATCATTGACAAAGATCATTGAAAACACTCCATCAGATGGGCTTGCAAGGTGTTCATCCTGCTGATGTTATGGCATAATATCATAACTCATTATAGCTGTGGCAAACAAAAGCAGAACTGGCAAGTTGTGGGTATAGTCACTTGACCAGGTCGCCCTCCTTCGTCTGTTCATACGTGCTAAGAGAATGGGCAATTGGGATCTTCATCTCCACTTTGTTGAGAAAATTATTTCATACTTTCATGCTAATGGGCATCTCCACTATGCCAAGTCTGCCCGATTGTATCTTCAGCAGATGGGGTCCTTGAAAAAAGTGATGCCATCAGCTGAATATGCCAAATTCACGGAACATGAATATTTCACTATCCGTCGTACTGACGAGTACTGGAGTGGCAACTTTTCTGACCAAACGATAGAACAGGTCCTAATGCGAATTTTAAAAACATCCGGCGGCATGACACATGGTAGGGGCATCACAGACAGTACATTGGCAAAGTGGGTGTGTGCAATGCCCGGTTGTTCGCATATGTGTAGCCAATTGGAGAAATTCGCATCAGTACACACATCTACCTCTGAACAGCACAAATACCTGAGGGTAAGCACGCAATCAAGAGATACCAAAGACATTGGTCTCTTTGTGGATTGGCTGCATACATATTCACCATTCTGTGAATATGAACCATTTCGAGTTGTATCTATATCCGCTGGACTAGTGGCCGACTCGTCAGTGAATTGTGACCAAGCAGACGACATTGGTACCGCCGCAGCTGCTAAATTGACAGGTAAGTGTTTCACAGAGATCACTCTTCACAGAAAATATAAGGTTTAGACAATCAATAGTATGCACATAACTGTCAAAGTCCGAGGACATGATACGACAGTTAACCCCACTCTGTTGTTTCATAGGATCATGTGTGTTCTCAATGATAGTACTGAAATGGATGGAAACATTCCTGACACACGCAACCCCCAGCACTATTCATTGATGGTATAATGCGGAATCCCATGAATAGTACACTAGGTATATTGTTGAAGTCATTCGTTACACAACAACCAACTATCCCAGACAATGCAATATCTGTTGTGGACGGAGGGCACCTACTACACACAGTTGTATGGTCAAATGCATATACATATCATGATGTGTTCCAGTCATATATCGCATACACACTAAAACATTTTGGTGTTGGAACAGTTGTTGTATTTGATGGCTATAATGTCACCTCAACCAAAGCCATGGAGTAGAACAGAAAGGCTAGCAAGGTAACATCACGTTCCATCATATTTGATGTAAATATGAAAATCACGACTGCACAATCAGCATTCTTGTCAAACAGCAGCAATAAACGTCGATTTATTGACTTGATGATTCAAGAGATGCAAGCCGCAGGCATAAGAGTGAAACAGTGAGAGGCAGATGCAGATTTCCTGATAGTTTCAACAGCCTTAGCACTGGCTGATGATGCCGAGAAGCCAGTGGTGGTTGTTGGAACTGCCACTGACTTACTGGTGATGCTTTTTGCACTAGCGGTTACTTTGGTGGAAATATATATGCTTTGTTATATGTAACCCAGTGACCCTTTACAACATCCAGGATCTTCAGCATCCTATAGGAGACACCAACAAACACTTGTTGTTTATGCATGCTGTAAGTGGTTGTGATACAGTATATGCACCTCATATACAGGGAAAACGCAAGGCTTTCAATACTGTACACCATCATCAGGACAAGCATATGCTAGAAACGTTCAGAAATAGTGAAAGCACACATAGCGATATAGAACATGCCGGTGAACAGTTCTTACTCAAATTGTATGGAGCTGGTCAAGTAAAGACACTTGATAAATACAGACACATTGCATACAAAATGGAAATCGGTAGGTCCTCCCATAGCTCATCATTTCAGCTTGCATGTCTCCCACCGACAAGTGCTGCGGCCAATTACCATTCATATCGTACATATTTAGCTGTTCAGCAATGTATGGGTAACTCAATGCCTCAATAGAATGGGGATGGAGATTGCAAGATGATGTTCTGTTACCCATGGAGATTAACCTCCCAGTTGCACCAGATAAGCTAATTAAAATGGTTTCAGGTGGCTGTAATACTGGATGTGGAAAGTCATGTGGGTGCAGGAAGCTTGGGTTATTTTGCACTGAGATGTGCAGCCAATATATGGGACAAACATGTAATTTGTCTACCATGGTATCAAATTCCATACTTCTTAATCCACAAGTCACATTTTATGTATGATCATACACTGTTATTGCTATAGTGATGATGCTGTAGTGGTAAAGTGGTATGGATTTACATGTATGTTTACTTACAGGACTGTCACTATTCATAATTATACGAGACACGAGTACATATCAATCTGTATACACCATGAATAGTGATAATGAATGCATTTATAATGTCCAATGCACTATGTATTAAGTACTGCTTGCCATATATTGTATAATATATACATTAAATTGAAAATATTGCTATCTACCTCGCGTCTTTTCTTACAAAATATCATAAAATCCATCAATTTGGCAGTTTTTGGCGGCCATATTGGCGGCCATCTTGAATTGTATAATTTCAGAAATAACAAAACTGCTTTTAAAATGTATATCTAAGAAAATCCAGGTAAGAGTATAAAAAATCAACACTTTTTTATGCCTAGTTGCCCTTTTAGCTGAACATTAAAAGATAATAAAAAAATGGCGGCCATCTTGGACGCCATCTTGAATTCCCAAGTTGGCACCCGTTGGATTTGCGGGGACTTTTAGTATGTTATTCTACATACATTTATACAACTTTCCTGAAAATGTCAGCTTGTTAACAATTGTTTTGGGGTTTGGTGTTTTTTACACCTAATACTCCTGGGCTAATAGTCAAGTAGAGTTTTGGTAGATTGGGGTCTTAGTAATTCGAAACTGAATCGACTGAATCATAAGTTAGGTACCAGTCCACCAAGATTTGAGACTTTTTTAGCAATTCTTGGCCGAGCGAGCACTTCCGTAATTTTTTTTCTCAGATATCCTCTTCACGTTCATGCCATGACGCTACCACTGGTGCATTTGTTTTATGTATATGTATGTACACATATGTATACGTGTCTATTTGTACGTATATACACATGTAATACTATACCACATTTAGAAAGAAGATATACATGTATATAGGTGTGTATATGTGCGTATATGTGTGTACATGTATGTGCATGTATGCATGTGTGTGTACATATGTATTTTTATGTATATGTATGTCTATTTCTCATTTATTGTTAAAAATAATACGAGCTATAACACTTAGTACACACTATGATCAGTAAGCAGAGACTGTGCGATGTACATGAGTGTGTGATACAAGTACAGATATATGTATTAGTGGTTGCGGTATAGTCTGAAATCTATTTGCCTATTTGCCACGATTGTGGTGTTTCTGCATTTATTATATTTAGTAGTTTACCCATGTACGCCATCTTGCAGTGTACGTATATTATACCATAGTCATGTATGTATGCTCATGAGGCAGTTGCCTCGATGCAATAAACTATTCTTTTCTATATTCATAGAGGCTGTTTGCTGTATACACCTGTTACATTATATGTCAAGGAATTTCAGTAGCTACACAAGTCAAATTGGCATACAGCTAAGGTAATTTATAATGTGTAAAAGTTAGCATGTGGTGGTCAATTTCTGCACGTATTCCGTATTGGCCGCTGGACTAAAGGCGCCAGAAAGCTATGTGACATGCGGAGTTTGCACCAATAAATAATGTGTGAATCAATTCTACATGTATACCTGCCCACACTGATCATAGTCTGTACTGGTACTGAGTGATTTGTTTTCGAGCTACAAACCTCTGTTTCAGACTGTTAAAATTGCGCCCCAAACAGCAAACGCACTTTTCGAGCGGAAGATGCTTACAAGTTGAATCTGAATATACTCACTGAATGAACCAGATCACAGTTTAGCACATAATTTTACAAATACTTGTTTTTGTCAGCTGAAAATAGCATAGGATGCTAAGTATTTAATTTTAAGTCACATTCAATCACCACAGTCAGGCAGTTTTGGAATATTCAGTAAAAAGCTCATAGGAAAACTACGAAACTAAGCCTTTTCAAGTCGACTGGTACCTTATATGCATTTCAGTTTGGTACATGCCTGACAGCGGCCATCTTGGAAAATGGCCGCTCATCGACTCATGCTATGGATTTTGGAATTCCACCTAGTAGATTCTTGGCACTGGAGGTATCCCATATTCGAATCAACTGTCAAAGTCTATGCCAATGACAATGTACACGGGTCTTTATGGCAGGGCCAGGACTATATAGCTACACCTATCGATCCCGCCCCGCGTCGATGAATGGAATGAGGTCCCAGGCATATATGCATAATTAGACAGACATAATTAGAATTGGACAGTAAACGAGTCATGCGGAGGTATTATTAGATGTCCACGTGTCTGTTCGTACACATATGTATGCATAAAAACCGTAGCTACCACGTTAGTCAGCCACGTCCAGCATATCATGCCCGTCGGAGTATGTGATGGTCCCATTATTATATGTATGTATTTGATTAGAGCAATCGGATTGTGGAGATATTAGGTACTGGTACTTCCATAGTTTAACGAACATTTGTGTACCTTTACCATGACCTTGGACATGGGGGCTGTATGGGTGGGCTATAAAATGAAAATATGGATGGTGATAAAGAATTATGCCCCACTCCCGAAAAAGTAATAGGATTATTACTGATCGTATTACTTTTATAATGGGTAGTATATAGCTAGATTCATGTAGATATATCATAAAGTAAACAAGAGTGCCGAATGTCGCAATATACGCCCGTCGAGAACAGGCCAGTCAACAAGGGGAGATAACTCACTGAAAATCAATAGGGTCTTCATCTTGAATTTGGTTACGACCCGTCAAGTATAACTTGAGTTCTTGTGTGGACAAGGGCACCGAGTGCGAAAATTAAAAATGGCCGCCAAGAGGCGATAAGTCATGCCGTGATAAACATGTATGCTGAATTCGGTTACGATCCGTCAAGTACAACTTGAGTTGCTTGAACAAGGATAAAGAGTGCGACTTCGACTTGACGTGATCTACGGAAGATCACTTGATGAAGATCTATTTTGATCTCAATAATCCTGTTAGTTACGCGGGGCCAATCACAATCTACAAATATTTGAAGAAATAAGGAATATAAAAAGTGACCGTACACGCCATTCGAAGGTGGTTACAGAACGTCGACGCATACAGTATTCAGCGCCCTCTACGCCACAAGTTCAACCGAAGAAGAGTGATATGTCAGGGTCTCGATGCTCTGTGGGATGTTGATTGAGCTGATGTTTCCAACATCTCGGAGGAAAACGATGGAACGTGGTATTTGTTCGTGGCCATCGACGTATTTTAAAGAACAATCGATAATTGATAGATTTAAGGATATATTTCAAAGTGGACGAAAGCCTAAAGAAGTTAGATCGGATCCGGGCTGCGAATGGAAAAACAGATGGGTGAAGGCGTTTTTGGACAAGCAAGGGATTGGCCATTACTTACCCACAATGTCACACACGCAAATTATGCTGAAAGAGTGATCAGAACATTGAGAGTACTAATATACCGTTACGTTACGCATGCGCAGACATACCATTATCTGGATGTGCTACAGAAAATTGTAAACAATTACAATTCTAGGCCCCACAGTGCACTGAAGGGGAAATCACCCGGAGAAACTAACAATGGAAATTAACTATGACATGGAAACACATGACGTGTACGTTGATACTTTGAACGTGACAAATAAGAGAAATATTAAAGCTTTCAAAGTGAGAGATTTTATTTCAACGCGATTACGAACAAAAATGGACTGAGGAAGTGTTTGTTATAAAGACGAGATACATGTGTCAAAGTATACCAGTATATACAATTGTGGACCATGACGGAGATCCGATAGAAGGCACTTTCTATTCGAGTGAACTGCAGAAGGTGGATAAAGGGCGAGACGACCTATTCAAGGTTGAGAAAGTGTTAAAGAGGCGGAAAATAATGGTATCAAGGAGGTATACGTGAAATGGCTCGGGTATCCCAAGAAATTTAACAGCTGGATCAAAGAACATGATATGCAGCATATATAAACAGACTTTTTGAAATGTTGTATCATTCTTCCATGAACCGCAGAGCAGTAAACATGAAGTTCCAGTGTTATCAGTGTGACAAATAATACGCTTAGATGCATGATTTCTGAGGAACTTACTGCAGGAACAGAGAATACAGCCGGCGGTACAGAGAATATTTTTTCTGTACAAACGATGGCAGCCACTCTATGACGTAATTAAAACAACTGTCTGGCGGCCCAATGTCGAATTTATTCAAGGAATACCCTTGGCTCTGGACACAAGACTCTTTCTTCGACCCGAGGGTTAGAAATATGGTTATTTTGGATGATCTCATACGGGAGAGACTTGTTTTCTGGACAGTAATAATGTACTGCTGGTGGTCAAAACTACGAATCAAATTCATAGAGTGACGTAATGAGCATTGTTTTTCGATACAATCAATATACATGTCATGCTTCAGTTACTTATTAACAGCACATTTATTCACTCCCTTAGCTCTGTTGTACATTGTTATTTTCCATGTGTTCAATCCCGTATTCATCACTTGCAGTCTCCGTGTGACTATATAGCAGGCTGTACATTTTGGGTCTTAGACCAACAAATTGCTCGACTATTTTTCCGCCGCATTCAACTTCCATTTTCCCGAGAACTTTACTGTTTGTATTGCTATACAATGGATGGTCTGTTTCATAATTACTTGTGTCGAACGTATCCTGATTTTCCCTCATGTCCTGTTATCTGTTTCTATTTCATAACATAGGGAGTAAATTGAAGTTGTGCTTTTTCACCATAGTGTGGCTTTATGAAGTCATAGTGGAAAGTGCAAAGTCCGACGACAATGGGACGGCTCAAAACAATGTTTCTTTTCTTCATATGCGCAGCTACAAAATCTTAATCAAACATCTTGAAAGAATGGAAGTTGGGTTTTGCACATACTTTCCGGAGACGTTTCGGGGTGTTGAAGAGTTCAACGTTAACCCGTATTCTCATGTTCTCAATAGTTTTCCCGAAATAGCATTGTTTGCCAATCTAAACAGGTCCTTCTCGAAGTTATTTTTGCCAACTTTCGTTTGTCTGTGTTGTAATCGATGTAGGGTTTCAGCAAACAAGACTGCGTAAAACCGATAGTTCTGTGAACTGTCCTAAGTACCAGACCTTTTGACAAGTAATATTTTAAATTTCGATATTGCACGACATAATTTCGTTCGGATTCTAATGTTGGCACTAAATTTGTTGAAGCTTTGCCTTTGATGCCTAACAGTTTCTTTATTTCCTTACTATGGAGTGGGAGCATTTCCTCGACGATCGCGAGTGATTTCGGACATAATGGATAGTCATTGTGTTCATCGTGTAAAGTCGCGAGGTAATCCAGGTCGACTTTTAAAATGTATCCAGTGCTAGCTTCATCTGATATTTTTGAAACGTCCAACTGTTCTGTTTCTGTTTCGTCAAGCAAATAAAAATCTTCCTCGGGGAGGGGTTCGCACGTTGCTGTGCCGTAAAGATTGTTCATGTCCAGATATGTCAACCAGGTATTGGGTTAAGTGTCGTCATAATTGGAAGCTCCTGGATTGTTAGCTTGCGCAAGTTTCTTTGAAATCATTGCTATTCCACAGCTGACTCGCTTGTCAATTAAGTTAACTATGTATATGTCATCCAACAGCTCTAGATGCACGCCCGTCATTTTTAATAAGGCGTCCCAACTGTATCCAGGGAGGGTGTAGTAGTGAGCTGGGTCTAACTTATAATACTTCAAACAAAGCGAGCGGAAGTTGTCGAACACCTCAGACAACAAGATAACATCTGTATTGACGTACAATCGTGCAGCTCACCAAGATGTTCATGCCAAATGTCTCCCAAGCGGTCTGTGCATGGTCATAATCGTCGTAAGATACATGTAACTCGGTGTCATTCAATTTATTATAATATTGCTGCATGCCTTGGTAGCAGGCATGTTTCCTCAAATTTGTCAGGGGAGGTAATTCAGTGATAAGGATAGACGCCTTTGCAGGAGATCACATTCATTTTTGTTTGGAAAATGTTTCCAAATTTAGAAACATCCTACTCTTGTCGCAGATTTGTTACCAACGTGGCCAATGAAGCATTCATAAACTGCAAGGAATATATAAAGCGAAGTCTTCCCAATGAAAAGGAACTCTACTTTTCCATGTTGTTTGGAATGCATGATATTGGTCTTGATTTGTATTTTCCTGCCGACTCCATTAAGAGATGCATGTTATAACCACGTAAATTGTGAAAGATTACTGGTATGAAAACTTTCGAGTCATATTACGTTTTCCCCTGCCGAAACTGATACTGAAAGTTACAGTTGTTATGGGCCGCCCCTCTGTATTGTCACTTAAATGGACGTGGTCTCTCACCCTGTCTGCTCATAATTCATCGCAAATGTGAAATGTTTCCTCTTGAAATGAACGTTCCTGGTCAGGAGTAAGCTTCATAGGTTTTACTTCACTCAGAATTTTACAAATCTGCTGTTCTTCGTTCAACAAACGTTCGAAAAAGGTATCAATGACACTCGGTCCCCGGTGTACATGTGCTGGTTTTGAAAATTTGTCATTAGTGCATGTTATCATGTAAGAAATCCTGACGGCTCGTGTTTTTGATACTTCGTCGCAGATGATTTAGTCGGATCTGGGTCACAAGTGTCTATGGGCTTCACAAAACTTTTCGGCATAGACAACAAATGGAACAGGAAGTTGTTTCCGTACCTGATTAAAGTATACCCAGTATTTGTCTTCCGTCGTGGGAAAGCTAAGTGTCTGAGGGCCATGTCGGGAGTAGCATGGAACCGTACACGAGAAATGTACTTTTAGACGGTATTGCGTAGTGCGATTATATGTTAATGGCTTGACGATATATCAGTATATGAAACGATTAACTGCCGCTTACGCATTTATGGTGTTAAACTTAAACTGCTATGTAGATAAAAATTTCTGTCAATAATTCGACAGCATTTTAAACAAATCGATTAGTTCACCTGATCAAAAAGCGTCGCTCAGCGATGCGTAAAATAATATAGCAAGGTACAGCTACGTGTTAACCGGTCTCTCGCCAGGTCCATAATGAATACAAAGTAACCAGGTATACCATAAGCGTATTTTGTTATCGCGAATGTAAACCGGTTAAACTCGTCTGCTAAAACACACATTTATTACCTATAAATCTATTACCTGTAAAACACTGCCGATGTAGAAATATCTGTGATAAGTCGTCTGCTATATATATACACGGTTATATTTATAACGAGTGGAAGTCCCACGAGTACGCCGCCCGTATTGAAGAAACGATTTATCAGAAATCCGAGAGCCCGTAATCTGTAACAACCTGTTCTAACTAGCTAGACTAAAATTACGCACAATGAGTGTCCTGCAATTCTATTTTTAGTCTCGGGGATTCTAACGGGGAAATCTCATGCAAGTCTATTTTTAGTCTCGGCGATTCTAACGGGGATACCCCAGTGTCAACGGGTGCGCGCAGGCGTCACTGGAGTCACTGGCGCAGAACCTCCATTTCTTACTCATCAGAAATTTGCCCCTATATGACCCACCGGGCCTCGCCCATTTTGTTCCCGGTTCCACTTTCTGATCAGGCTCTACACTGGTCGTAAATGTCAGAGGCACTATTGCTGAAGTCACACACAATTATTAAGAAACAATGAAATAATTTCTGTCCATTCTGGAGAAGTATTTATTTACATTCTGAAATGTACAAAATAATTGAGACACGCCATGAGATTTTGTACCTTCGAATATCTGCGTAATATCATGTAATACGCTTACAAAATTTACAATATTTTCGGTAAATAGCGTCAAAAGTTTTGTAAGCATATTTAATGAAATTACACAGATATCCGAAGGTACAAACTCACATGGCGTGTCTCATAAGTAATGTATATCTAACACACATGAAAACAAATCGGTAATATTTTTCAAATGTGGCTGTGACAGAAATGTGACTTATAGAAATGTGTGACCAGTGTAGCTCCTGATCAAATAGCACACTTCTGTAGCCATAAAATACCTATATTGCTTGGTGGAAGTGTGACGGTGTTTCATTGTTGGAATGGTGAACAGTGCAGATCTTGACCACATTGTTTGGATGCACAAGCTGATCTGGGGCTACACTGGTCGCAAAACTCATAATCACCATTTCTCCAGTCAAAGCCACATATCTGTCAAATGACAAATGAGTGCCAGTATCTCACAAGTGAATCCACCCATAACCGTATTCACACAGGGTCCAATTGATCTGTAGCCGATTTCACCAAAATAAAATTGCTTAGCATACTTATCTTGCTAAGTGCACTTTGAGGGAGAACTTTTCTATTTAAGGATAAATTTATTAATTTTGCATACTTAATCATCAAATATATGCTGTGATTAGTTCTATATGAAATAATCCATTTCGGGGGAAAATAAATGATTACTCTCTCAAAGTAAACTTTGCTAGATAAGTATGCTTAGCAATGTTGGTGAAATCGGCTACTGGTGTGGTATTACGGGGCGCCATGCAGGACAGGTTAATTATGTGTACAAAACCAATTTTGTCCAGACAAAATTGAGTTTTGTAACACTAAAAATCACAAAATTCAATTCTGTGTCACAAAATTCAATTCTGTAAATTCTGTGTCACAAAATTCAATTCTGTGTCACAAAATTCAATTCTGCATACGTTTCGTATACAAAATTCATTTTTGTTATAAAGGATTAAATTTTGTAAGACAGAATTGAGTTTTGTGAAGAAAATTCAGTTTTGTGGGACAGAATTCATTTTTGTCCACAAAAATTAGTTTGCGTAGGATAGTCTATGTCATCTCTACGTTGATTGGTTGAGATCGGTCTTAGTCCATTTTAGTGGAGTACACTTGCAGGCTTAAATATTTCAATGTGAAAATATAACCCAATATAACAATATTATACTTCATTATGGACAGTTATTTTGGTTATATTATGATTACAAATGAGTGGTCACACCATATAAGCATATATACTTTGAAGGAGAAATAAGAAAAATATTCAGAATTTTCCCTCAATTATGTAAACAGGGTCAAACATAAAGTAGCCGGGACATAGCTAGACCTGAGAGCATGCCCATATATAGAGAATACCAGGCTAGTGTATTTTGATATCAAGTTTATCAGGCAAGGCTAGGAAACGCGTAGGAATTCCGAGGCTTGCCGAGGAATTCCTACCGTTTCCGAGCCGAGCCTGATAAACTTGATATTAAAATACACTAGTAACGTTTTATGCTCGAAAATGACATTAGATGACGTCGTATTCTATCAGTAGATCTAACCTTGTGAAACAAATGGTATTGGATCTGTGTCTACTAGTTGCGAAGTTACGTGTTCGCAACTATGTGTCTACATGCATTATTTACAGTATACACCATCTTAGTATCCATGGTATCTACACAAATACTACAAATGGTTTCCTCAAATGGCCCAATACACACATTCTGTTTATAAACACAGACAGCAGTCAGATCACAGGTCACAGCGCGTGTATTATTGATTTAACTGGGGCAGATGTACCATGCGATACACAATAAATGAGGTATGTACTCGCGGGAGATCTACATGTACATGAATTGTGTGTACAATTATAACGCAAATGAGTTTAAATACGAATGGGTTTGTCAACGTTTGACTGTTTGGAGATAGTTGAAGCAAAATGGCAGAATGAGAAATGAATCATCGGCAGAATGAGAAATGAATTATCGACATTGAATGTGTAGATCGGCGACCGTGACCCATTTCTCCAGTGCAGTTTCTGACCAATGGTAGTCCTTCTTACATGCGTATGCAGAATTGAATTTTGTGACACAGAATTGAATTTTGTTACACAGAAATGACAGAATTGAATTTTGTGACACAGAATTGAATTTTGTGGCACAAAAGTGAATTTTGTAACACAGAATTGAATTTTGTGGCACAAAAGTGAATTTTGTGACACAGAATTGAGTTTTGTGGCACAAAAGTGAATTTTGTGACACAGAATTGATTTTTGTGGCACAAAAATGAATATTGTGGCACAAAAATGAATTTTGTGGCACAAAATTGAGCCATGTCCCACTTGGCGCCCCGTAGGTATGGAGTAATGACACCAGACATTGCACATGTTGTACATGTAGTTGCACTATTGTAATTTGTGGCTGTGACTGGAGAAATGCTGCTTGTGGGTGTTGTGACCAGTGTAGATCCAGATCAGCTCTGCGGTGCTCATTCGCAAATATAGTAAACTATTTCAATTAACTCTGCATGCTAGCGGTGAAAATAACATCCAACAAATTACGAGTATGTTTCTTATTTCACTCTATATAAATATGTCTTGGAATTTCATTAGGATTGCGTCCTCTCTTGACGCAATTCTAATGAAATTACAAGTCATATTCATGATATTTATTGTGAGAAATAAATGAACCTACATGTATAACGAATTGTTGTCTGCTGTTTTTTACCTATTTATAGCCCAAAATATTCCCAGCATGCACAGAGTTAAGAAGATCCGCTGCCCCCGCTCCACCCTACCCGATATGCTTGATCCACGCCTAGGATCTGCACTGTTCACCATTACTTCAATGAAACACCCGTGATGCTTGTAATCAGCAATATAGATTGTTATCAGGCTTCAGGAGTGTGCCATTTGACCAGGAGCTAAACAGACCACAACAAAATCCCATACGCCCCGTTTCTCCAGTCACAACCACATTTCACATACGAATACAGATGTACTTAGTGTATGATTTCCAAGTGATCTTGACACAAGGATACATGACACACAGTTAGGATTGTTATTGTTGAATGCAATTAATAATCCAATCAATCAATCAATCAATCAATCAATCAATCAATCAGTCAATCAGTCAATCAACATTATATTGTGGTTTCACATGGATTTTTATTTGTCACTGACAATAACAAGGTGTATGATCACGTGGTTACAACAACAACAACAACAACAAGTACTGAAACTTCCAGAAGCCCTCCGATTATTTTATTGTGTCCTTAACTCTTTACATGCTGGGAGATTTGTGGGCTATTAATAGTTAATAAATAGCAGATGACAATTCATAATTTTTGTTATTATTTCTCCTTATAAATATCATGAATATGTCTTGGAATTGCATTAGAATTACGTCCGCAGGAGGACGCAATTCTAATGAAATTCCAAGACATATTTACAGAGGTAAATAATAAACATACTCGTAAGTTATTATATAACGAATTTTGATGAAGTATGGCACATCAAACGCGTCTTGTTAAGCTGCAATTGTTGGTTTCGGTACTTTGGCACAAACTTCTGTCGTTTATTGCGAAGAAACGACATAAGTATGTGCCGAACTCCCGGGAAAACCAAATCTAGCCCGTGAAGACGCGTTTGCTGCCCCATATTTCATCAATATCCGTTGCCTATTAAGGAAAATATCAAATAATACTTCCTTTGCAGTGGCGCGCTTTCAACACTTTCAGCCATTGTTGTTGTTGTTGTAACCACGTGGTCATGCACCTTGAATAATATGCGAAACAAAAAACTGCATCGTTATTATTCTGAAGCTAATCCCCTCGCTATCAGCCTTGATAATAAAATGAAAGTCCTCAGTGACCTTGACCTTGGGTATACAGATATGGGGTGTGAATCAAAGTACCATCCCTAGACACACCTCGTGGCCAAATATTATTACAAGATATCAAAAACACTGATGGATGTAGACCTAAAAACTTGAACATATAAAGAAACTTTAACGCAAACGTCTAAGTTATTTGACCTTGCCATTGGGCACAGGGGCTACATGATTGGGCCGCAGAATGACAATATGGATGATCACTAATATACATATAACGCACATCTCGGACTGACGGACGGACGGATTGACCGGGTGACGACTATATATACCTTGAACATTTTGTTGAGCTATCACAGAAGTGATCATAATACCCCCACAAACATTGCTTTGACAAATGAACAGGTATAATATCAGTTGGAGATTCATCGGTCACAATCAAAACTTGACTTGAATTCTTACGGATTGATTAATCGTTAAAGGTATATGCCCACTCAGTAGGCAAAACACGTTCTTTATAGGAATTAAATAAGTGTATAATTGTGTCACTATTCCACCAGTTCTAAAAATTACGAGTGCCCGCTATACAGATAAAATAATTTAGTAATATTTATTTTACTGATAGTGACGCGCGGTGGTATCAGGCTATTTTCAGATGCAAACGAGGCATGATATCGTTATTAGCCGTTCTATTTATAGATTGGCTAATATATTGGTCATCCATCGAATTCTGAAAAAGTTTGTAGCAACTCTTTTTCTCTGCTATTCGGTAATGTACGAACGCGAATTTTGCTGTATCACTTCCAAATTGCATCAATCGATAAAGTTTGCATTTTTGGAAATTATCTCCGTTTAAAACTTTAAATATAGCCAAATAACACAATTTTGAATACGTAATGAGCTGAACGCCGGAAGAGATTGGACCCAGAAGTTGTTGTTGTTGAAGTCCATAGTTGGCTCTAATGGCCATATACGCCAACATACGCCGATTATTGGGCTAATTTAAAGCTTTTATTTATTAAACAGAACAAGTTTCAGCCACGTATAATCGCGTAAAATGTGTTTATTCGGCTAATTTATAATCGACCTCTGCTCAAAATCTCCTCCGACTAGCAACCCCAGCATCTCGGTTTTATCCCATTGGATCGCGTATGCGCGTCATTTGACGCTAGTTAATATTCACAAAATTTTCCACCAATCAAAACGAAGAATTGCCCTTCATAGCGAACTTTGATTTGTTTACGTATCATGCAGGGATGGCAGGAATGCATCCAGCACGCGCGATTGCGGCAATCCCCCTTAATTATTGTCAATGCCGCAAATTATTGATTGTCTTGCGCCCGACATCGCGCAAAAAATCACGGATGGGCCCCTTTTTAAATGACCAGTGCGCACATTAAAAAAACGTAATTGACTATTTAAACGCGCTGCCTATTTAAATCATTGGAAGGCGTGCAGTTCAATCGAGTTTGTGCGGCCGTTGAACGTAAGCTTCGAGTTGATTTAAACCATTTAAATCGATAAACAAGGGATAAACAAGTGAAAACGTTAACCTGTTATGCTCCATTTTACGGAAACAGGGTTATCGCCCCCGATATCAGTTTGTAAATTTACGTCTGATATAGAATGTATGTCAATAAATGCCAATAAATATGTGTGGTAATGGTGAATAAATGTTTCTTTTACCAGAAAATGTCTCAGATGATGTCTCTGATATAAAGAACATTGTGTGCCTACTGAGTGGGCATGTACCTTTAAGACACCCAATCCACAGTGGGAATACCCAAATAATCCTAAATATTTGGACACCATTTGCTTGGGGAAAACCCCTACAAATACAGTAAAACCTCTCTAAACCGGAGGTCCCCAGGCTGTCCGGCTTAGAGGTTTCACTGTAAATCAGGCATTTGATCATTCTGAGCCATATGTGTGTGCGATGCGATCAAGAACAGACATTATCACCTGCGATAAAAGACCAAGAAACTCATCAAATATAAGACCACGTGTGTTTTCTTGGTGTCTTGGTTATTCGTACATGGTTATTGTGATAGATAAACTACTCTAGTCAGGCGCGGATACAGAAATAATTGCAGGGGGGGGGGGGGGGGGGCGGTCTGTAATTAAAATTCGGCATAGCCGACCTCCGCGAGCGGGAAATCGTAAAGTAGCGGGGTCTGGGGGTCCTACCCCAGGAAATTTTTAGATGCCAGATCGCCGCAGATGCGATTTCCCGACACCTAGGCCACGAAAAAAGTCATCCAACTATTCGAGTATTGTAGATTTTCTTTTTTTCTTTTTTTTTTGCCGAGAGCAGGGGGGTGAGGGGGGGGGGGTCCGGATCCGGACCTGGAGCCCCCCCCCCCGCCCCCCCCTACTGTATCCGCGCCTGGGCAGCTTTCGCGAAACAGGCAGGAGTATGGTTTGGTTGTACTAGAATACTACTGTCTGTTTCGCGAAAGCTGCCCAAATTGTGCGGCTATATAAACAATTAAAAAACATTTGTTTTTCGATAATATTAAATTAAAGGAATATTTAAGAATGAGCCTTCTTTCTATTTTGTGAGATTTGGTCAAATATTGATTTTATTGCAAAAAAACAATTTCCCCATGTTAAAGCCCCATAGACATCTTCAATCAAACATGGGGACATTTTTTAGAATTTCAGAAATACTGGGCCGATTTTTTAAATTTAACTTTTGTTTTCTTAGTTAGATCATTTCCAAGCTATCTAGCTAGGTTTCGGAGTCAATTTCCATTTATTTTTTTACTCCAACCACAACTCCTCTACCTCTTTTCCCCCCATGTTAAATTCCCATAGAGAAATCTATTTGTCATAATAAAACCAATATTTGACCAAATGTCACGAAATAAAAAGAAGGCTCATTCTTAAATTTTGATAAAATTTAACATTATCAAAAAAAAGAGAAAAGTTTTTGCATTGTCTACATAGCCGTAAAATTTGGGCAGGTTTCGTGAAACAGACAGTAATCTCAACTATTCGGACACTCCTTGTTGAGGGAAACCACACTCCATCATTTCTGAAAAGTGAAAAGAAAAAGTAAAAGGGTTTAACGTCCCACCAACAGCTAGGATCATATAGAGACGGGACCACAGTTGAAAGTCTCATCCGACAGACAAGTGGGATGGAAATACTATGCAAGTATTTTTGATACCTAAGGCAAGGTTTGAACCTACAACCTCCAGATTGGAAGTTAGGTGTTCTAACCCCTAGCCCACAATCCACCACACCCCCATTATTTCTAAAGCAATTGGGTATTTTAATTGGGAAAAATAAAATCACACTACTGTTTACACATCAACAGACAGCAATTATTGAATAGTTTGCTACGAAATGAAAACATGTCTTGGCATTTCATTAACATTGTCTCCTTGGAGACAACTCTAATGAAATATAATGATGTGTTTTCATAGAAAATAAGAAAACAAATTGTGGTCTGTTTATTGTTTTCTGCAGCATGATAAAGGTACCACAGTTTTCTGCAGCATGATAAAGGTACCACAGTTTTCTGCAGCATGATAAAGGTACCACAGTTTTCTGCAGCATGACAAAGGTACCACAGTTGTTTGTATTGCTTGTTGATCCTTGCCTCTTCTGATTTCAATTGGGTGTTTGGAAAATTTTAATTGGGTATTTAAGCAAATACGCAGCTCATTTGGAGCTCTCAATATATACAGAAATAATGATGAAGAAAGTAACAAGCATGTATCACAATTGTAATACCACCATATGTGGCACGCCATAACAAAACAAGAGTTGTCAGAAGACAACGAAGCTCGCCTGTTGGCAGCATTCACTCAAAATTGGCACAGTTGTATAAAAAACATGAATATTATATAACTTGACCTTGGGTTAAGGGGTGTGCGGTGGACCTTGACATTGGGGTCAGTGGTGCAAGGCGGGTCGTGGATTTGCGATAGCATGATATAGCATATTAAGATGAATGCATGTATGAAATATCAATCCGCTCCCTGAAAACAGAAGTTATACAAAATTTAACACAACGTTAAGTTTATGAACTCACTAAATTGGTGATTTTCTACAGCCTGATAGCTATTCACATGAGGAATGCATGCATGAATGTGCTAAGTTTGTGACCTTGACCTTGGGGAAAGGAGTGGGGGTTGGTGTCATGAAGTTGCTGTAGCACAATAGAGGATCATCAGATGAATGCATATATGAAATATCAAAGCGCTCCCTGTAAAGAAACAGAAGTTACACATTTACCCCAACGTTAAGTTTAAGAAGATGCTAAATTTGTGACATTGACCTTGTGGTAAGGGTTGAGTGGTGGGTCGTGGAGATTTGCTACAGCATGATAGAGGGTCATCTACGGAATGCATGTATGAAATATCAAGGCGTTCCATGAAGGGAAACAGACGTTACAATACATTTACCCCAACATTAAGTTTATGAACATGTTAAGTTTGTGACCTTGACCTTGGGGTAAGGGTTTGGTGGTGGGTCGTGGATCTGCTACAGCATGATAGAGGGTCATCTGAGGAATGCATGTATCAAATATCAAGGCGTTCCATGAAAGTAAACAGATGTTATAAGACATTTACCCCAACGTTAAGTTTATGAATGCGCTAAGTTTGTGACCTTGACCTTGTGGTAATGGAAGGGCGGTGGGTCATGGATTTGCTATAGCACGATAGAGTATCATCCGATGAATGCATGTATGAAATATCAAGGCGTTCCGTGAAGGGAAACAGAAGTTACACAACATTTACCCCAACGTTAAGTTTATGAATGTGCTAAGTTTGTGACATTGACCTTGGGGTAAGTTATGATAGAGGGTCATCTAAAGAATGGGTTGGGTGGTGAGTCATGGATTTGCTACAGCATGATAGAATGCCATCTGAGGAATGCATGTATGAAATAACAAGGTGTTCCATGAAAGGAAACAGAAGTTATAAGACATTAACCCCAACATTAAGTTTGTGGACGCCGACGCCGACGACGCCGGGGGTATGCCATAAGCTCTTCTGCACTTCGTGCAGGCGAGCTAACAATACTATCAATAGTGTTCGTTAACCCATTGCGGTCTAAGAATAGAATGTTGTCTGTCAAAAATAAATAAAGACTAGAAATGGCCGCGGCCAGCATATCGCGCCCGCCGAGGAATAGAATGGATAATATATGCTTGATGTTTTATGGCTCATTGACTTGTAAATTAAGCCATTTAGAGCTGAGAATACACCTGGGGAGAATGCCCAAATTCAGCAGTTGAATTTACAATATCCCAATTTGTTGACAGGTGATCTTTTCCACAGCAAAATATCTTGGCCTCACCACATTTTACTTGGCTCCTATGAAAAGCAGGGTATACTGGTTAAGACTTACAAGAATAAATTTCCATGGTCTCAAAAGAAGACTAGAAGACTATATTTGAGTTGCAGTAAACGATTCCATGGATCTACAGATCGGGTTGCTGAAGTATCCAGGTATCGCACACAATGAATATTTGGACACTTTAACGCAAAATTTATAAAAAAAACTTTAACGCAAACTTCTAAGACATTTGACCTTGACCTTGGGCATGTGGCAAGCATGGGTATTGTGCACAATGAATATTTGGAGGATGGTAAGCATGCATATGAAGCTTCAAGTCAATCGGTGAAGTGGTTGCAGATATACAGTATCGCTTTTCTGCAGGTCAACTATACGTACTATACCAATACTATACGTATACTATACAAATACGATATGTTTTCTATACGATATGCATATACTATAAACGTACGGTATGTTTGTACCGTACATACCCACCAATATCGTATAGATATACCATTTAAATCGTACGTTTATACGATTTGTATACATGTGTATAATTCTGGTACGTTTGTATCGTACAAACATACCAGATTATGGTATATTCATACCATATCCGTACGGATATATCGTATATACGAACGGATATCGTATGTTTGTATAATATTCGTATAGTACGTTTGTACTATACGATGATACGGTACAAACATACCAATAATATATGATCATACGATATGCTCATTAAATATACCAATACTATACGATTGTGATATGTATACGATATTAGTATATACAAATAGGTAAGGAGCAGAAAAGCGCTACTGTAATCTGTATAGCATATGTATGTAAAAACTTTAACTCAAATCCGGACGTCAAAGTGCCGACGATATCACACTGTCCGCAAACGGACGCGACAAAAATATAGATAGACGGAAAATGTCGTCTGCTGTTTTTCATGTTTGCCTTAATTTCTTAACAAAAAACCTGGTTTGACAGCACATGAGAATCGTCTCCAGTGGAGGCGATTCTCATGCGCTGTCAAAACAGGCTTTTGTAGAGAAATATTGAAATTAAAACAATTCCGGCAGACGACAAAAAAATAATTCAGCGTAGTAAGGTTTAAACACAACAAAAGTGGTATCCTAACTCAATAGCAAACAACATATGCCCTGATTAGATTACAAGTATGTGAAGCCTGACCTGGATCTACATTGGTCACAACTCAATAAGCCCCCTTTAACCATGGCGGATCACACAATAGGTGCATTGTAATCTATATTTCTAATGTACATGTATATTTACTTAAACAGATTATATCTCAATTTAAACTTCTAAGTCGAAAAGGGGGATCGAAGACAAGGGTAGCACTAAATGCGTCCCCCACTATCGTGGTGGAGTATAAAAAAGAGGAAATAATCGGTGGCCTGGTGTCGAATAAAATATCGAAATTCACTTTGACATCCACATACCATAAAGAAACTACACACCTTCCCTAGTATTCATTTACTTTAGGGCAGGTTAATGGGGTTGAATCCCTATGATAGTCTGTAAATTACACATTAGTAAAGTTTACTTATATACTATTATTGGATTTACATTTATTGAGCATAGGCTGCATATACAGCCTATGCTTAATAAATGTAAATCCATCAATTGAAATTTTCAGACGATCCTAAATTTGCAATTACGAATATTTTGGTCGTACGAAGTTTAGTGAAACGGGCCCCAGAACTGAAGATTTACAGAAACTAGAAATGTGGCATGTCGGCGCACGAATGACCCCGCCAAAGAAAACGAGGGCACATTCGAAAACACAAAAGGTCAGAGGATGGTGGATTTGTCACAGCATAACGGAGGATGTATGTGAAATATGCAGCAGTTACGTGAATGGAAAATGATAAGTTTCGACGTATGGACACTGGTAAATCTATCGGACCCCCTCACTTTTCGGTGGCAGGGTCATAAATAGAGGATTTTACATGAGTGATGATTTAATATGATATTGATTGAACAAGTTTACTGATTTCATAAGAAACAAGTGTTATGCCCCGTTTCTTATGAAATCAGTTACAGAGTTTACACGAGTTCATGCTGAGGATATGCCATTATGTTTGCGGTAATGTTCTAAATATTTTCTTTCTGATCACTCAGAAGTACAAACGGTTCAAATGAGTGGTAACAACATATACTTTCATTGAGATACAATAAAATTAAAATATTTAACAAAATTCATACCCGTAATGGTCTATTCCGCATGTCATGTGTTAATAAATAACATATAAAACAATAATTGGCACAGTTAAACGAAGCGAACCCCCTAGCTGGCATCCTTGTTAAAAGTCCTTAGTGACCTTAACCGTGGGCGGTCGGACGTGGGTCGTATGCAAAACAAAGCACGATCCCTAGACACACATTGTGGCCATATATTATCCAAATCGGTGAAGCGGTTCACAAGTTATTGAATAAACAAACAAGAAAATGTGGCCCGTCGGCACACGAATGCCCGCGGTTGAGAGAAACTATGGCAAAGTTAATCAGCCAAAAGCGATAAGTATTCATCATAAGCACAGTTGTGAAGGTCAATCGGTGAAGGTCATTATTAAGAGCAGCATGAATGTGTGACATTTGTGCACAAGTATGATGTAGTGAAATATTAAAGTAATCTTTCAAGGGATAAAGAAGATATGACAATTGCGAAATTCCGGCGAAATTGTGAATGTGTGAAAAACTTACGAGCCTGAGTAATTTTATTGATTTTTTAACACTCATCTAGAAACATTTTATAATGGTGCATATTGTATTTTTCAAGTGGATTGTCTTACATTTTCCACCGGCGCGGAGTGCAGCACCAGTGTAATAATGATAATTAAGATGTGCCATGTGTTTTGTACCTACAAAAATGGGCGTAATTTCATAAAAAAATTAATAAAAATACGATATTTTCCTGGAATGACACCGAAGGTTGTCGAAATTTTCAGAGCAAATGCGGAATTCTATTCCGCATTTGCTTTGAGAATTTCAGCAACTTTCAGCATATTTATGAAATTGCGCAACTGTTTGTAGGTACAAAATCACATGGAGCGTCTCGATTATACAGCCAGTATATCTGCATTGGCAATATATACATTGAAGTTCACATACAGTACTTGCACACCAAATTAATCATCTTTTTTACACGCTTATTTTTCTTAAATTATGGCATCTTTCTACAGTCTGGGCAATAGGTATATATATAAGATTCCGGCACCTCGTGTTAATTTATGGCACCCGGTATTTTTTATAAACTTGAATGTATAAGGTTTCCAAAAATTCCGGGTGCCATTTTCTTTAAACCAAGTTCAAGGTCATTTCAAGATCATTGAACTTTATGCTTGACGGAAGTCGAAAATTGCCAATATATGAGCCAATAGGTAGGTCATGGTCCTTAACTTGGAAATTCGTGTAAGTTGTTCAAAAACATTTCAGATGGATATATTAAATAATTTACGTAAACTACACTAATATTCAGTATATTATTATCATATTTTCAAGATGCCCGCCAAAAATCGGGTATTTATGAGATTTCGGTTGACTTGCTACATATTTGTGTAATGCTAAGCACCTTCACCTATATTCAAAGGTTAATTCTTTCAACTGGAATAATATTGCAGTTAATATACTCCATTGTCAGAAAACTCAAAATGGCCCCCTAGTAAATGGCAAATCCATAGTAATTTACTAAATATAACTGGGAGAATTTGGTTGGGGAGGAAATCAACACTTCTCTCACCTTTCCCTGAGATTCTGTAACTACTAAAATGTGGACATATATTGAACCCTGATTTGATCGGCTAATAACATCATGCTCTGCATGACTTTTCATTTTATTTTTTGCAAATAATTTAATTTGATAATATGAAATAAATGCTGAAAACCGCATGTACAAATAACAAATATTAAAAAAGTTACTAAGATTTGAACATTTTAATATTAGCTGAAATATGTGTGTTCCACTATGAGGTCATAGAAGAACAATTAGTCTAAGTGATTTTTTTCTCATTGTTTTATTACATGAACATGATAATTTATTATGGAATAAAATGAAAAATTTAACTTTATTTATAGGAATTTTCAAAATTTTGTTGGAAAAGAATTGCATAAATTTGCATAAAATGTACAATTGTGAAAACTTATAAGTTTGCATGGGTTTTTCTGCATGTCGCTTGTATTGTCATTGTCTATCAGTAGACAAAATATATATATTTTTTTTTTATTTAGTCATATGACCTTCAAGCATCTTCCCTTTCCAGAGCCTGTTCTCCAACGTGAGCCCTTACACGAACGATGATTTCAGCATGCTTCACAGCTTCCTCATGTTCATCACAGACACCGTGGTCTACGACCAGGTCTGACTGTGCAGTGTATGTCCTGACAATCATGTGTAACCATTTAGTCTAGATCAACAGAGGAACAAAATGGGGACACAAACATCATCCGATTAACTGACTGGGCGTAGGCCCTGACCAAGCAGCGGAATTTAACATTTATTTGTCTGCTATTTTTCCTTATTGTCCATATTTCTAAATAAAACCATGTTTTTTTTGAATGCTCATAAAACTTGTCTTTATTGTAGATGGTTATCATATGCTTCCAAAGCATGTTTTATTTTGTTATGAAAGAAATATGTATATAAAGCAAGCAGACGGCATTATTTATTTCCCACCTTCTAAGGATTAAGAAAATTCCACAATATCCCAGCCAGGGAATGGCCGAATTAAGCGACAACTGATTAGATAATACATTAACCCTTACACTACTGAATTAAATTTTGTCGTCTGCTGTTTATTTTTTTATTTTCCATTTTTCTAATCAAAAACATGGTTCGACACCACTCTAAAATCAATTCCATTGGAAATGCTTCTAAATTGCTGTCAAACAATTTGTTTTCATTGACATGATTGAGACAGAAAACAAAACATAAAATAGCAGCATATGACAATTTCTGTTTCTCGCATTCTAAAATGCTGTGAAACTATGTTTTCATTGAGAAAAAGTGAATGGGTTTAACATCCCAACAACAACAGCTAAGGTCATTTAGGTACGGGAGAACGAAATATAAAATAACGGCATACGATAATTTACATTTCCCACATTATCGCATATATGAACGCTGTATGCAATCCACAGCCACAGCGGGATAGAGGCAGAACCTAGCAACCGGAAAGTGGGCGTGGCCTTACGAGACCTGCGGAAAGTCTACGCCACCGGCAACAAGGTGGCTGTCGACGGGCTCACACTCAACTTCTTTGAGGGACAGATAACTTCGTTCCTCTGGCACAATGGCGCCGGCAAGACGACCACCATGTAAGTACCGTAGAAACCCTAAATATTCAGACACAATTTATTCATGGAAACACGCATTTAATATATGGTTTCTCACAGCAAAGAATGTCTGAATATACATATACTTGAAATAATTATTTTGCACAACTTTAAACAACCTATTTTCATAGTGGAAGAACAGAACAAGTCAACATGTTTGTTACAATTTCACGATTTATTTAAACAAAAATAAGAATAAATCTCTAAAATTAACAATAGAAAATAAAAAAATATATATAATTACATACATGACATGGTCTGACGAAACCATGCTCATGTCCAGTGAGACCAGCGTAGACCCAGACCAGCCTGCACGTCTACACTGATCACAAATTAAATAAGCTTGGTATTGTCATATTAACCCTTAGACCGCTACACACAACACTTGTCGTCTGCTGTTGCTTTTATATATTGCCTTATTTATCAATAAAAACATGGTTTAACAGCACTCCAGAAGATTGCTGTCGAAGCATGTTGTAAATTATTCTAAAGTGCTGCCAAAGCATGTTTTTGATGATTAAAATGGAAAATAAACAGCAGACGGCAAAACATTAAGATAACTATGTAAGGGTTAAACTATTTTTAACAAGAATCTCAATAGTTTGGCTAAGGCATTAACCCTTTCAACACCACATACCTGCATAGTGGTATTGGCAAATAATGTAGATCCAGATGAGCCGGCTCGTGACGAGCCGTCTTATCAGGATCTGCACTTTTTGCAAGTAATGTTCAAATTCTTGAGAACAAAACATCCCCTTTTCATAAATGGACTAGTCTGAAAATCATTTTGTGACGATTGGGTAGGTCAGGAAATTAACATATACAAATCCATTCCAGTTACATAGGGGTGAAAGGTGTAAATACATACAATGTGGTCACTATATGTAGCCTGATACTAGAAACACAAATATGTGTTTTTATACAGATATGCATATCACGCTGTATGGGCGGACAGCCAGCGGTGGGTACTCACAGCTTGTCCTCTAGTTGCGAACAGTAACTCTTCAGTAACTCTTGCAATGTATGGGCATACAGTCCGTAGGCAGAGTTACGATTCCACTCATAGGATTCCTCTTCAGAATAGCGAATCAGATTCAATGTTCCACCAATATCGAAACATACTTGTATAATGAAAAATACACTAAAATGAATATATACAAAATGCCTGTTTCTAATATAATTTACATCATTTTGTATATCAAAATATTATTCTAGTATATAAATATTGACAACGTCATGGCCGCCTGAAGATGTTATGGAAACCGGTCGTGGCCATAAATTAAAGAATTTCGAGTGAATCTATTCCATCTTCACTCTATAAATATATATGTACATGTACATGTTGGTACTTTTCAGACAGTGACAGGCACCACTTGCAAGTACAAGTAATTACTTGTAGACAATTACACGTAATGACAGTTACACGTAATGACAGTTACAACAGGGACAGTTATCTATGGAAACAGTTACTTGCGAGTAATTACTTGTAGAGAATTACACGTAATCACAGTTACAACAGGGACAGTTATCCATGGAAACAGTTACTTACAAGCAATTACTTGTAGACAATTACACGTAATGACAGTTACAATAGGGACAGTTATCTATGGAAACAGTTACTTACAAGTAATTACTTGTAGACAATTACACGTAATCACAGTTACAATAGGGACAGTTATCCATGGAAACAGTTACTTACAAGCAATTACTTGTAGACAATTACACGTAATGACAGTTACAATAGGGACAGCTATCTATGGAAACAGTTACTTACAAGTAATTACTTGTAGACAATTACACGTAATCACAGTTACAATAGGGACAGTTATCTATGGAAACAGTTACTTACAAGTAATTACTTGTAGACAATTACACGTAATGACAGTTACAATAGGAACAGTTATCTATGGAAACAGTTACTTACAAGTAATTACTTGTAGACAATTACACGTAATGACAGTTACAACAGGGACAGTTATCTATGGAAACAGTTACTTACAGGTAATTACTTGTAGACAATTACACATAATGACAGTTACAATAGGGACAGTTATCTATGGAAACAGTTACTTACAGGTAATTACTTGTAGACAATTACACGTAATGACAGTTACAATAGGAACAGTTATCTATGGAAAACGTTACTTACAAGTAATTACTTGTAGACAATTACATGTAATGACAGTTACAAATAGCGACATATATCTATGGAAACAGTTATATAAATGTACACAACCGCCTGCATTAATCTTGTCCTGTAGCCTATTTCACCAAAATTGCAAAGTACATGCACACTTTTCTTGCTAAGTACACTTTGAGGGAGTAAATTCAATTTAAGAATAAATTTATTAATGATTACTCCCTCAAAGTATACTATGCTAGATTTTCGTGAAATATGCTACAGGTAATCAACGTTTATAACATGTACTGGCAATACAAACTCGCAATCAAGCAATTTGATTGTCTGAGCCTGAGATGTAGCACAGCTCAGACTCAGCCAATCATACTGCTTGATTTCAAGCACAATATTCAAGTAAATTGTACGGCCATATAAACAATGCAAAAAACTATATATTATTTCGATAACATTAAATGTTATCAAATATTGATTTTATTACGAAAAATGAGAATTTAACATGGAGAAAAAAGAGGTGTTGAACCTGGAGGAGGAGTGAAAAAACATCTGAAATCTAGCTAGATAGCTTGGAAATGATCTAACTAAGAAAACAAAAATTACATTATGAACATCGGTCCCCAATTTTTGAAATTAGACACATTTCCCAATGGTAAATCCCCATAGACATCTTCATATGTGGACATTTTTTCGCAATAAAATCAATATTGGACAAAATTTCACGAAAAAGAAGAAGGCTCATTCTTAAATTTTGATAAAATTTAATGTTATCGAAAACAAAAATGTTTTTGCATCGGTTATATGGCCATAAAATTTGGGCAGCTTTCGTGAAACAGACAGTATACATGTATTAAACTACATGTATTTACAGAAATTAATAATATGTGACACATCAAAATTAAGCTATCTACATATAAAATCAAGTTCTTAATATCAACATTTTAACAATATTGGGCCAAAATCTAACAAAACAAGACATATCACCTTTGCATACACTGTAGAGCCAGATCAGCTTTTGCTTGCGCACATTCTGATCAGGGTCTACAATGTTTGCCATACGATCATTGGAACCTAATTCGATAGCAAGCAACACAATCTGGATTATTATTAGGTATCTGGCTACACATTGACTAAATACACGCCAACCGTTAGCTGAAGAAGGACATTCTTCGCTGGCATTCTTCATAATAAAACAAGTTATTGAATAAACGAAAACAAACTTTACAACGCATTTGCCTTACAAACAAGGTGAACATATCAATGACCTTGACCCGTGGGCAGTCGGATGTGGCTCATAAAAGCATCCGTAAACACACATTGTGGCCAAATAGTATCAAAATCGGTGAAGTGGTTCATAAGATATTGAAACATGAAAGATCTTACTAATGTACGCACGCACGTACGTACGCACGTGCATGGACTAACGCTACAATAAGTACATCATATGGCCTAGAGAGGATAATAATAAACTTTAGATAATTAAGTCTCTTAGGTATCCTTATAATATGATCTCATAAACTATTTACATACATCATTAATATTCGACACATGCAATCAAGCTATTTACACATACCAAATAAGCTATCTACACGTATATAGAAAATTAAGCTCCATAATGAACATTTTTTACATAATTGGGCCACGATCTGACAAAACAAAGCTTATTATATGATAGCTATTGGAAATAAGAAAAAGCATTTGACAATTGACAAAAGACAATTGTAATGCTATTATCAAAGGAAATATTGCACAAAATGAGTACCGTGCACATTTTACCCACCAAATAGTATAACAGATTTTATTGGAGAAGTTATTTGATATTCATAATGTTTAGTTGTTTACTGGTGTTTAATGGCCTATCAACAGCTAAGTTAGTCTAAGGCCGGGTCAACGGGTTTCATCCCGCATTTAACCTGCTGTACTGGGGTGGGGGGGGGTGGGGGGGGGGGGGGTGGGGAATCCCAAATTCAGAACGGAATATTTACATCGAAATAAATATATATTCAGCACTGAAATTAGTATAACCGGACCTGGTGTCAGGTCCATACCACACCAAAGTCACTTGGCATCTTTACCTAAAAGTAATACCGGTAGGATTACTCTTATAATGGGTATAACCAGATTCAACTTTCGTGGTGATTCTACAAATCACCAACTTGTTTACATATACAATGACATTCGTAAACCTTAGATGAAGGAAAAGAAATTCGGGTAGTTTTCAGTGACATCTCAAAGGCTTTTGACAGAGTTTGACACCGAGGATTACTAGCGAAACTCTCTACAGTAGGTATTAGTGGCACCCTTCATATATGGTTCTCATTCATCGCGAAAACAGACTCATATTGGACAAACATTAATGCTGGTGTGCCGCAGGGTTCAATCTTAGGTCCCCTCTTATGTTTTATCTATATCAACGACATAGTCAATGAAATTCAGTCCAACATTAGAATATTCGCTGACGACACAAGTTTATATTTCATAGTCGACGACCCAAGCACTGCTTCACGTATTCTAAACTCTCACCTTGATAAAATACACAAGTGGTCGAATGATTGGCTTGTAGATTTTAACCCAGATAAAACAGAAACTATGTTGATATCCAGAAAACAAAATAAACGACCACATCCTCCCATTCTTATGAATAATATCGTAATTAAACAAGTTGAGTCTCATAAACATATAGGCGTCGTATTCTCAGACACTAGTAAATGGCAGCCACACATTTCATCAATCATCAGTCGTGCGTGGCAGCGTATTGGGATGCTTCGCTCTCTAAAATGTTCACTAAATAGAACATCCTTAGAAAAAGCGTACGTCTCTTTGATACGCCATTGCTCGAGTATGGCGATAGTACTTGGGATAATTGTTCAATAGAATTAAAGAATGAGCTAGAATAAATCCAAATTGAGGCCGCGCGAATTGTTACTGGGGCCACAAAGCTCTGCAGTTTAGAAAAGAAATATACAGAAACCAAATGGGAAAACCTCGAAAAACGAAGAAAAAAGCATAAACTAATTATATTCTACAAACTGAAGAACAACATGACACCACCTTATCTAACTAACTTAATCCCGGAACAAATGCAAACTCGTTAGAGGTTAAGAAACGATGGAGGTATTCCAACAATTCAATCCCGTACTAATCTGTATCAAGATTCATTTCTCCCTTCTACCATAAAATAATGGAACTCCTTACCTTTGAATACAAGGAATAGTCCTACATTGAATTCATTCAAACATACACTAAATGCTAACATTCTTAAGCCACCATCCTATTACGCAGCTGGCGACCGACAATGCCAGATTATATTAACTCGCACCAGGCTAGGGTGTAGAGCTGTACAATTCGACTTATTCCGAAAATCAATAGTCAATAGTGCAACATGCGCCTGTGGGTTAATCGAGGATGCAAACCACTACATTATCTCATGTCCGCTTTACACCAATCAAAGACAACGATATTTATCATCGCTGCATTGTCCCCCCATTCTCAATAATCTAATATATGGTAGCGATTTCCTAAGCGATAATGAAAACAGTCTTGTATTCCGAAGGGTTCAACAATTCATCATTGCCTCTAATCGCTTCACTGCATGATGGCAGACGACTCGGACTGATCGGTTTGACATAGTCAGTAATAGTACTTGAAGTGTCTATTAGGTCAACGACTATCTACAGAAGATAACACCAATGGTTTGAGATGCATGCCTGGGATCTTAACTTCTTTCTTTCTTATTCAATAATTAACCAAACTTGCCTATGTATACACTGTATGTATTCCTGCCACATTACCATTTACTGATGTCTTACTTAAGGAGAATAATTCACATAAGCTCACATTGAGCTTGTTTTCTAATCCTTATTCACAATATCTGTCCACGAATGTGGACGTATGTATACATGTATTCAATCTGAAATAAATATTGTTTAAACTAACTCTCACATACAAGAAAGCCAAAGACGTACCTGAGGGTCGGGATTATGGTAAGGATGAATCCCGATCGTTAAATTACCCACAGTATGTGCCCCACCAACCACCCCATATCCATAATGTACATCTATCTATACATGCATATGTAAAGAAATACAATGTGCCCGCATACAATTTTCAATTAGATTCCATTCCCTAGATATGCGGCTGTGACTGGAGAAATTGGGTTTATGGGATTTGGGACCAGTGTAGATCTAGATCAGCCTGTGAATCTGTATAGTCTGATCAGGACCTGGCGGCTGTTTCATTAAGCTTCGTACGTCTAAAATGTTTGTAAGTACAAAATTATGAGTCTGTAAATTTCACATTACCGGTAACAGTGTTTTCGTGTAAACAATTATTGGATTTACATTTAATGAGCGTAGGCTGCTCTCAAAAAATGTAAATCCATCAATTGATATCTCCAGACGATTCTAAATTTGCACTTACGAACATTTTAGTCGTACGAAGTTTAATGAAACGGGCGCTAGCACTGTTTGCCATTTCACCAATGAACACCATTCATGTTTCTAACAACAAATATAGATTGCTATCAGGCTATCTGTACTATCTACACTCGTCACCGTTGCAATAAGCCCCATTTCTACAGTCACATCCCCAAATATAGAAGGCAGAGTTAACATCGTCAATCTAGCAATTAAGGTACAAGATACAATTATTTACTGTTGATTAGTGTAAAACATATAGCATTAGCTCCAGAGCTATTTCCAACATACAACATGAAATTAAATATGATAACAACAATGACAGCTGAAATTAAAGCACATACATGTATTTTGTTACGATAATCTAATCGCATAATATCACAAGTCATATGAGAATACATCATGTACATACAAAAGGTGATTGTTCCAAATAAGAATACTATATTCAAGGTGTGGGATCACATGGTTTCCAAACCCGAGTTTCGGATGTGACATAATCTGTGACATCATTTTTACAGTAGATATCTAACTATTGCCGATAAAATACCATTATTCCTAGTGCCTACATAGAGGTAAGGCCCACGTGCGCATATTAAAACCATCATAAAATACAAGTGAGCGATCTAATTGGTGAACATTTACAAGGAGAGTGATGAAATATACTACAAGTGTGTCTACTTCGGCCTGTAGCGCACCAAATACGATGTCATAATAGTATGTGTTTTATCGCTGCTCTGAAAGATTCGAGTACCGTTTATATCTTACATTCACGTGCTTTAGTTTTTTCGGCCACACAACATAATTATTAGACTAAAGCCGCGGATACAATTGAGGGCAACGTGTACCACATTTGCTGTGGTACATTTCATAAAGATATGTCATTCCATTAGAAAGATATTAAAGGAAATGGGCGCACCCTGATTAGCCTAGCTTAGTTTTCAGACTGGTACGGACTCTACATGTATAATACCGATTATCTGATGGTTGTATTATGCGCATGTGGGCATTAGCTCTATGTAGGCACTAGGAATAATTGTATTTTATCGGAAATAGAAAAATATCACTTCTTAAATCAGGTGAAGACGAAATTGAGGCACATAAAGCTATTGTCCTTTCAAATAAATACATTGACTATACATGTACAATGAATACACATGTTTTTGTTTTCTACATGTCTAAAACAGTATATTTATTACACATGTCAACCGCCTGTGCAAATGTATATACATGTATAGGCTTTGTAGACCACGTTGCTGAAACTGCTAATCGAGCTGGTCAAAGAAATTCTTGGCCGACATTGAATGCTGGCGAGTCATTTTTCTCGCAGCAGACGTCATTCTTGTGCGATCGTCCTGGTCTGCTGTCGATGTTGTTGTCTCTTTTGACGTGTTCTCTTTGGTGGAAACGTGTCTGCTGTTTTAATACAACCACGCTTCTCGTAGTGGTGGACCAGTTTTCCAAACATTTCATCACACCGCAGTAAGTTCAAGTTGCCTATAAATGCAAGGAAGCAATGTGTGACTAGCAGGATGGCCACAGAATTTTAAATAAATAAATCCCTGATTTTTAGCGATTTGCCATAATTTTCCCTGATTATATTTTTGTGACTGGCTAAATGTATTAGCCATATTATGCAATTGATTGTATTGCTATATAATGGCCATACAATTTCATAAGACATTTGCAGTTTAACACGTACAATACCCACCACCCCCCCCCCACCATCCCCCTCTCATTTTTCTCATCCAAAACCAGTGTCATTATCCAGTAGCCTATTTCACCAACATTGCAAAGTATTCTTATATAGCAAAGTAAACTTTCAGGGAGAAATTTTCAATTTAAGGATAAATTTATTAATTTTTATTATACTGAATTTATTACATTATCACACCCATTTTGGTATAAATGTATAATAATTCTGCATACTTTTAATCATCAAATATATGCGGTCGGTAGTTCGATATGAAGTAATGCATTTCGGGAAAAATAAATGATTACTACCTCAAATTATACTTAGCTAGATAAGTATACTTTGCAATTTTGATGAAATCGGCTACTGATATGAAAACAAATCTCCAACCTTTTCGCCATTTCTCCTGCCATACATTTTCATTTCCGGTTTTAAATGTTCACCCCCTGATCTTTTACAATCTTAAGTCAATTCTGAATGCAAATGATATAATATTCTCAAGCAATTTAAGTATGTGTCATTGTCATTTTCACACACTTGGCATAAAGTCTGGGTTTCAGAACACTGGCTCCATGATTAGAGTGTGAAATTAAGCTGAACATTGTCAAAGTGTCATTTGTTTGCCCATATTGGCAGTTGTCGGAGATAGTATGGTATAGTATTGATAGGATACAATGTATGTCTAATATTTGATGAAAAGTACCATTAAAATGTTTTGACGAACGGCCTGCACTTTCACATTCTGTGTCACTTTTTGTACCAGACTGACAGAGCGTGCTAGCAGATCATGAGCCAGACTGGTCGCAAATGCCATAAGCTCCGATTAGTAGCCGATTTCACCAAAATTGCAAGGTATACTCATCTTGCTAAGTACACTTCGAGGGAGAAATGTTCAATTTAAGAATGAATTTATTAATTATTAAATTTTGAAAGAAACTATTTTCTGACCAGATTATTATATTTAATTTATTACATTAGCACAGCCATTTTGCATTGCGGTCTCTCACGCAGGCGGCCTAGGTTCGACTCCAGCCGCCGAAAATATATTTTTCACTTTATACACATTCCCCTCCTACTACAGTGGTGTCAATGAACCAGGATAGATTACCCTTTGAGCCAATAGGCGAAGTCTTATCTCGTATCAAGTCTTCCGTACAGAATAAAATAGGGAGTCTATGAAAGAACCTGGAGGGAGATATTTAAGAAACAAATGTCTATTTGTAGGAAGGAGGAATGTAGTAGTACGGCCATAGTAGGATCGAACATTTTTACTGCCTTGCGGTACAAGCCGGCTTTTGTAGCGACGTGGTAGAGTGTTCGTCTCTCACGAAGGCGGCCTGTGTTCGACCCCAGCTGCCGACAAGACATTTCTCACTTTATAACACATTCCCCTCCTACTACACATGTATATGTTCAGAAAACTGATACAAAACCAACGTTAAATGCTCTTTTACCACCTGTTTATCTCTCAGTTTATCCTCATATGAGGCCCGGCAGTACCTTTAAAGGTGCATGCCCACTCAGTAGGCACAAACGGTTCTTTATGTCAGAGACATCATCCGAGACATTTTCTGACAAAATAAACATTCATTCACTATTACCCCACGTATTGATTAGCATTATTATACATTGTATATCAGACGTAAATTTCCACACTGATATCAGGGTCGATAACCGTGTTTATTTAAAATGTTAACGGACATTATTATTGACACTCTGTATTTATTTTTTGATGTGCAATTATCATACTTCATAATCTGTCGAAAATATTATTTTTTAAGGCGATGCATTTAATTAGTATAAATAATAAAAAAATACCAAACCTCACTTGCATATAGCCTGTTACCAACGCGCGTTACTATCAGTAAAATAAATATTACTATATTAGTATACCTGTATAGCGGCCACTCATACTCTTTAGAACTGGTGGAATAGTGACACAATTATACACTTATTTAATTCCTATAAAGAACATTTTGTACCTACGGAGGGGCATGTACCCCCTATAAATACAAATTGTACCCAAATGTATCGTTATTGCGATAACCCTGTACAACTATACTAACCCTCAACATTGGGAGACTTTGTTGTGGGAAACCAGTAGCAGATTTCACCAACATTGCTAAGAAAACTTATCTTGCCAAGTACACTTTGAGGGAAATTTTCAATTTAAGGATAAATTTATTATTTTATTATACTGAATTTATTAAATGATCAGTCATTAATTTTTGGCTATGATAATGTAATAAATTCAGGATAATAATTCTGCATACTTTTAATCATCAAATATATACAGTCGTTAGTTCTATACGAAATAATCCATTTCGGGAAAAATAAATGATTACTCCCTCAAAGTACACTTTACTAGATACGTATGCTTAGCAATTTTGGTGAAATCGGCTACAGATATTTCTATGTGCCTATTACTGGAAAAAAATGGGCCTATGGGTTTTGCGATCAATGTAGATCCAGGATCTACACTGATCGCCATTCCATCAAAGAAAAACTCGTCATGCTTTCTAACAAGCGATATAGATTGTTATCGGGGCTACAGGAAGGTGTTATTAAACAGCAGATACACTGGTCACAAATCCCATAAGCCCCATCTCTCCAATCACAGATTTTGTCAGACATGATTGGATTTAACATATGTTTGCACGGTAGTGTTTTCTATTGATCATGTGGCAAATATGCAGTACAGTTTTATTTCTCTATGCCGATAAAATACTCGACGCGCAGGCATTTTTCTGACACGGCGATATCTGAGAGCCAAAGTACTTTTTATGGCCTAATATGGTTTGGATGCAAAATGACTTACCCACAATAATGAGGCCTTTCCTGGCGCGAGTCAGGGCCACGTTTATCTGGTGGGGGTCAGTGATAAAGCCAAGGTTGCTCTTACACCAACCCAATGTCGGGTTTTTCTCAATCTTGTACTTGGGCAGAGCGATCGAACAAGTGCTGCAATTACTCACGTAGTTCCCATTGTCCCCTCCTTGGATGAACAAGTGCACATGGCTGGTCAACCCTTTCACCCCTAATTAACTGGAATGGATGTTGGTATGTTAATTTTGCAACCAATCCAACCGTCACAAACTGATTTTCAGATTAGTCCATTTACGAAAAGGAGGGTGTTTTTGTTCTCAAACATATGAAAATTACTTGAAAAAAAGTGCAGAACATGATGAGTCGGTTCGGCACGAGCCGGCTCATCTGGAACCTACACTGTTTGCCAATACCACTATACAGGCCTGTGGTGTTGAAAGGGTTAATATCAATTTCTGTTAGACTCGACTGGATATTGTCTTTCTACAACATATGAGTATGTACATCACTACATGACATCACTGTACTGACTGTGACATTGAAATAAATGGAAAGTATCTACAAACTTTGACATGAAACTTCTGTGTTAACGTCGACATTCACATATTTACAAATATCACTACATGACATCAATGTACTGACAGTGACATTGAAATAAGTGGAAAGTCTGTACAAACCTTGACTTGAAACTACTGTGTTGACGTTGAAGTCAACAAGACCTTCCTTCTTGAGAGCTTCGCGAATCTCGTGGCACTGGGCGTTGTACTGGGAGATGATGTTGATCTGATTACTTTTCACATATTTTGTCATTTCGCGATACAATTTCACCTGTAAAGAAGTACATTGTATAAATATCACTGTGAAAGAATAATTGCGGCATTACATAAGTAAGCAGCTCTTATATTGGTGTCAACCCAACTGTTGATCAAATTTCCCAACTATTCTGATAAAATGAAAAGAGTGAATTTTTAAATATAATACAAGTATACAGTGCGGTCAGCGTGTAAGTGCACACACGTATGGCAAGCCAAATGCACAATAATTCCTTAAACCATGGTTTGGAGCTCAAACCCAAGTCTAGGCTCTTCGAATGCACAATAATTCCCTAAACCCCAGTTTGAGAGTCTAAACCAGGATTTAGACTCTCAAACCCCAGTTTGAGCAATTATTGTGCATTTGGCCAGAAACTGCCGTTTGAGGTCGTAATCGAATAAAAAGCCTAAACCCTAGTTTGGACCCAAACCACAGTTTAAGAAAAAACTGCCAATCATGATCCCAAACGGTAGTTTTCTTAAGCCCTGGTTTGAGCAATTATTGTGCACTTGGCGGCAGAAACCACCGTTTGGACGCTCAAACTAGGATTTCTGATAGCTTAAACCACGGTTTGAGCTAAAACCCCAGTTTAGACTGCCCAAACCCTAGCTTAGGCTCGCCAAATGCACAATAATTCCTTAAACCCCAGTTTGAGAGTCTAAACCAGGGTTTATGCTTTCAAACCCCAGTTTGAGCAATTATTGTGCATTTGGCCAGAAACTGCCGTTTGAAGTCGTAATCGAATAAAAAGCCTAAACCCTAGTTTGGACCCAAACCACAGTTTAAGAAAAAAACTGCCAATCGTGATCCCAAACGGTAATTTTCTTAAACCCTGGTTTGAGCAAGTATTGTGCACTTGGCGGCAGAAACCACCGTTTAGACGCTCAAATTAGGGTTTCTGATAGCTTAAACCACGGTTTGAGCTCAAACCCCAGTTTGGACTGCCCAAACCCTAGTTTAGGTTCGCCAAATGCACAATAATTCCCTAAACCCCAGTTTGAGAGTCTAAACTCAATCCCCAGTTTGAGCAATTATTGTGCATTTGGCCAGAAACTGCCGTTTGAGGTCGTAATCGAATAAAAAGCCTAAACCCTAGTTTGGACCCAAACCACAGTTTAAGAAAAAAACTGCCAATCGTGATCCCAAACGGTAGTTTTCTTAAACCCTGGTTTGAGCAATTATTGTGCACTTGGCGGCAGAAACCACCGTTTGGACTCTCAAACTAGTGTTTCTGATAGCTTAAACCACGGTTTGAGCTTAAACCACGGTTTAGGCTCAATGTAAAGTTTTCATTGGACGAAACATTTCTCAATGTCTAGTTTTGATTGGCTGACAGAAATTCCTTCCCGCTGGAAGCGTGGTTATCATTGGTCGGATAATTTGGAAAGTCAGGTTTTCATTAGCTGACGCATTTTCGCGAGTCTGCAACAACAATTGAATGCTGAAATGGTGACGAAAATTAACAAAGGATATTTTAATAATTGCAAAAATAATGTTGTCTTATCATAAGACGAATATGAACATGTTTTCTTACTCTCTTGCCTGTCATAATCAGCATATTTTCCCAATTTATGAACAGCATCTGCATACTATAGGTGCGAAACTGTGACGTCAGTTAAGAAGAGTGACCTTAGAACATATATGTTTGCAGTGTATACCCTACTCATAATAATTATTTTACTTTTACATTCAGCAGATTGTTACTAATAAACAGAGCAAATGCTGTCTCGACTCAACGACCACCAGCGTATGGCCTGATCAGACAGCCGGGGAAGCGCAGTGTGATATTTGGCTATACTGGTGGGCTATATCGTAAGGTACTAGTTGTATAATCACCAATTAACAATAAACATCCGGGTATCACACCTTGGTGCAAACAATGGATTAACATGTCACAAACGCAGTAATTATCAATACACGCTGATCAGAATATCGACAATCGGTAGATCAGTATAGTCCCTGATCAACTGGAGTAGTATATAGGGAGTCAGTTCGTTACCGCGAAGTGTGGGAGACGAATTGAAAGCAGTGGGTAGCCCCATAGGTACCAAAAATAGTAAAATTTCCTGTTAATTTAAAGCGAAATAAATACAACCCACAGTAAAAAAATAAAATGTCATACTGTAGTATAAGGGAATGGCGGTTCTGGACCACTTTTAATATTCCCTCATATAAAGTGCGTGAGCCCTTGTTAGTCATTAGGTATATAAGTAGCTGTAATCGCGTTATCGTTATAAGCGGTCTATGGTGTTCGTATTTTTCATAACCAGTTTATAACGTATACCTACAGGGTCCTTATTTTAACCTAGGTGGGTACGCATGGAAAAATTAGAATAGTTATCAATTGGGAGCTAGGTGGGCGGGTACGCATGAGTTTGGTGTAGGTAGCTGAAAACATCCGCAATTTGGGGACCAGTGTTATGTCATTGAATTAATTAATTTTGTAGAAATTAGATCCATTTCGGGGCACGTCAAGGTCAATGCTGGTTCTGGCTCAAATCGAAAATAACCCTAACCAATGACTTTAGTTTGGTTTAATGCTCTCTAAACGTGTCAGTTCGTTACCGCAAAGTGTGGGAGAAAACAGTGGGTACCATAGGGTACCATAGGTACCTTTCCTGTTAATTTAAAGCGAAATAAACACAACCCACAGTAAAAAATTAAATGTCATACAAAATGTTGCAGCGGTTTCGGCTACCCAACGAGCAGCGACAACAAATATACAAATTTTTTTTAATTTTTTTCCAAAATGGCTACTGCATGTAGAACGGGTCGCGACTGCCAGAGTGCTGGTGTACGGAGTCGCTAGTTTCGTTTTTCCCATTCGGCGTACCGGACTGTTTTGCGGAGTGCACGAACTGGGTGTCGGAATCTGGTTTGATCTTCCAGAGTCTACAGGTCTCTAGAGTCACGAATGGGAACAGTGGTCTGCATACCGCGTACGCCACAAAAAACAACCCAAACCACCACTTTGCATTCTCTACGGTTCTCCAGATGTCGTGCACCTCCAGCTCGTCTTTCTTCGGACACTCGGAATCGGTCGTGCGGGCATCGTTGAAAATTGCGTCCAACAGTCTGCGTTCCAGCGCGTCCAACCGGTTCTCCAAACGTCTCTCCATGTCGGACAGGTGCGTCGACCCTTCGAACGAGCTTACGTTTCGTATATCTTCTAGTAGATCCGTGGGGAACTTGGTGGGAGGGCCAGGGGTGGTTACCCTGTGTACTACTGGGGTGGGGGTTTCTAAATTTGTTTCAAATTTGGTTTCTTCGGGTTTTGTACTACGTTCCGCATCGACGGCGTCCCATATTCTTCGAAGGCGAGTGGTACCGATTCCAAATTTCTTCTTCGTATTGTCTGCAGACTCTATACCCCGAAGATTACGGATATCTTCTATATCTTGTTCGGACAAATTTTGCTTTGGTGGCATATTTTTTTTGTAGGCACATATAAATATATTTTGCCCAATGTTCAACATGATTTGCCTAGGTAAAACCAGGCATACTAGCACCACAATTAGGCATACCAGCACCACAACTAGGCATTCTCGTTACCAGGCCTAGGCATACCAGCACCACGCCTAGTCATACCAGCACCACACCTAGGCATACCAGCACCACACCTAGGCATACTAGCACCACGCCTAGGCATACCAGCACCACACCTAGGCATACCAACACCACACCTAGGCATACCAGCACCACACCTAGGTATACTAGCACCACGACTAGGCATACTAGCACCACACCTAGGCATACCGAATGGGGAAAAACGTGCCTAGCGACCCTTTCTACATGGAGTATCCGTTTGGAAAAAAGTAGCCGAAATCGCACTAGCCCCTACGAAATATGCGCCTTCTAATGTATTAAAAAAGGTAGTTGAAAACCCTTGCAAAATCGTGGCCGAATGTTAGCATTGTTCAGTAATTGTTAAGCATTACTCAGTAAGAGTTAATAATTTTTAGTATTAAATAATGAAATATGTGTATTTATAATAATAAAATATGTCTACGTGTGGTGAAGAAATAAAACAATTTTCACAGAAAATAGATAAAACCTGTTTGTAGTGATAATTCTAAAGAATTAATTAATGAAGAGAAAATAGATAAAACCACATGTAGTGATAATTTTGAAAAAATTAATAATAGTTTCCGCACGCCGTATGGATGAGGAAAAAAGGAATTAAAGATATTATGATCCCCATGAGGGGTGTTCACCCGGATCTGTTCGTATGTGTAATTTGATAGAGACCTATTTAGAAGAGGGGTATGATGTAGTAAGTGCACAAGCGTTAGTTGATAACCCACATGTGTTTGGATAGATAGATCACCTTCAATCAAAAACCTGTCTATTATAGAAAGCGCTACCAAGGTTTTTCGGCTACCTTTTTTTAAGAAAAATTAATCTGTAGCTGCACCCGGTTTCTACATTGAAAAACAAAATATGCGCTTTCTTCAAATATGTATTGGATTTATTCGACTGGGGCTCTAGCAGGTTTACTTGGTGGTGCGTTCAAATTCAACAAGATATTAATTAACCCCTCGTACTGCCGGAGATATGGATTAATTCGCCATGTAGGTTTTTTCGAACTGTTTTATAATGCTTCAACAAGCGGGCTCATCATCGAATCTTTGCAAATTTCAACAACAGGTTTTCGTTTTGTAGCGGCTTCTAGCTCCCTCTCTTCCTCGTGTAACTTATTTAGACGTTCTATAATTCCGTCTTGGAGACCTAAAATATCCTCATAGCAAGCCTCATCAAATTTTGTTTTTACGTCTTCTTCTTTTGTAAACATATTTTTATATATATAACTACATATTATAAATGTTTAACATAAAATCACAATTGGAAATAAATATGTTAGACATTTATATGTAGTTATATAAAGTAATTCTTGATGAATTATGCCTAAATCGGTTATTACGCAGGAAGCGCTGATAGATATTTTACAATCACGTGGAATTGTTCCTGCCTATGAAGTTAGAAAGAAACACCATATTGGCCCCAAACGCCTTACAGATCTGTGGGAATATGATAAATTTATAATGGGATTATCTAGAGATAATTGGGCAAAACCCCGTGATAAGCCCCGACCTAAGATACCTTCAAAAATTGAACGGGCTGCATAGTTTTTATTTTCTGAAAGTTTAAAGGGGTTCTGTATGTATGCCATCGTCTAAAACCCTTCTCTTATCGTAGTAAGCGGACAGTCCTAATTTGTTTTGGGTATATGTTTTCATAACACCATTTCTCATTCTAAACCCTCTGTTTGTTCCTCTATCCGTTCCAACCTGGTGTAGGGCCTCCATATACCTTCTCCATGTGAGAGGATTTTGCCTGGCAGACAGCCCCTTCGCCGAATGTTTTACTTGGGTTGTGTCTACTTTTTCAACCACATAACACTTGCTGCATAGTGCGATTGCACGATCTCCTTGGAACTCTGTTTTGAATAGCCCTGGTTCTCTATTACTCCATTTATCCCACGCTAACCATTCTTTTTTATGTTTTTTGAAATCCTCCACCATTTCTGGTTTTATCATTCCATCCAGCTCTCCACCCTTCATGCTAACCCCCATATACAAACTATCAGTATCCATCTGTATTAGTTTCAAATCTGCTCTATCTACGTATTTATCCATAAAATCGTAATAAAATTCTAACATTCTTAGTTTTGCATATTGGTATACAGCAATCCCACAGTGAAATGGACGAGTCATATTGGCATTTACTTTTCTTGAGGATATTTCGTAAGAATCTCTTATTTCCTCTAAATCATCGAAATACGCTGATCTTAAAGCTTTGTCCACACATTTTTCATCTTTTGTATACGTTGTGTTGAGGTGTCTTTTTTTTTTTTTCGGGGGATTCTATCATTTTCCCGCAACATGAGTTACCTAATAGTTTCATTATATCCGCAATTGGGGACTTGGAGCTATCAACATCTCCGGATCTCCTGGCTGAAGTAACTTCTTTAACAAACCATTCAAAGGGCTTACCTGCTGTATAATTTATTACTCTGTGAATCCCTGTAATTTCTAAACCCTGCTTCAAATACCATTTTAATAATGGGGCAAATAGTAATATATATGAGCAGACATTGCTCCTACTAGTTTTCTACCATCTCCTCTTGCGCGGTTAGTTTCTTGTAAATACTGTAACATCTTCTCTGGAAACTTCCTCCTCCTCTACAATCCTATTTATAAATATTGGGGACATTTCCGAAAACTTCTCTTTTAAACTGCTGGGAACCTCTATATCTACTTCAGCAAAGCCAAACCACTTACCATTTAAAACCGCCTTGGAAAACTTATTTATTTTAATAGGGTCGTGAGGGCTGCTTTCCTCGTGTAGTTTCCCACCCTTCGCCACATGCATTTGTTTGTTTAATGTTGATAAATATAGGGCGTTTGCATCAAAACCAAGTACGGCTTCGCAAAGCTTTCCATTTCCATCAGGGGCTGACCTGATTCTCGTAACACCTGCTTCAGTGTATCTTGTAAACACAATTGATGGACCCCCAACTAATGCTCCTTTTAACATTTCATATATTTCCTCACCAGGGGCATACAGTGGCGGACATATCGCGTCTGGTATCTTACTCTCTTTGGTTTGGTAAGGTTTTATATGGTTTTTTATCGTTCCTCTGAGAATGTATTGTAAAGCAACTCCCGTAGGGTAACTGCATCTTTGAACATATCTATACCTTTTGTTTGATAACATTTTGTCATTTTTCCGATAGCTTCTAAAAAGGGGCCAACATCCAAGTCGTTTATAGTATTTTAACCAGTCTTTGAAAGACTTCATATTTAATCTGCTATAAATGTTGTTGCACTCTTCCAACTGCTGTTTGGTTATCGTTTTATTTGGAGTTAATTTATTTGTCCAATTTGTAAGCGGTGGTAAACCCTCATACGCTAGTTTATCGGGAGAATCGAACCATTCGTATGGGAAGAAGGATTTTTCACCTTCGCATCCATAAGCCTTAACCCATCTATCGTAATCGATACCAGGAGCAAGATACAAGTTTTTACATCTAAAAACCTAAATTCTGGTGTAAATATAAAAAAATTGGTTGTATTGGCTTTCTTTCCTACTAGTACCTTAGTGGTTTTATCCGTTAAAAACGTCAACTAAATGCTTCTTTATTAAATTAAGATCGTAATTACTGGAATTAATGAAAACCCAATTACTGGGACTTGTGAAATCCAACGGGTAATTTCTCGCTGCTGAGAAGTGTAAAGATACTCCATTGTCTGCAGGGTACCCATATGTATTGTTGCTCCCCACGACCTCTCGGATATGTCTCCCCTTCTCTTTACATCTTCCATAAAATTAGGGTACTAATTGTTTTGGAGAAGTATCAACATATGTGAGTTATATTGTTGGATAGAGTATCCCCTATACTAACACTTATTGGGACATGTTCGTTTATAAAAACTCTAGATCTTTAGTTGGGTTCCTCGATTTTCCAAATCGTTCTTTACTTCCGTCTAAATATGCTTCAAATCGTATACAATATGATATGGGTAAATCACTGTAGGAGGCTTTTTTTCGAGTTCCTTTACATCCTCAGGTTTACAAATTGCATCATACTCGCATTCAAAAATAGTTACTAATTTACACTTACCCTCAATTGCTTCGTCTCTCTCGTTGGATCTTCTAAGCTTATTTTTATAATCTTTACAATGTTTGGGACACCCGTGCCAATAATCAGCCGTGAAATTGATAAACGTATCAGTCTCGGGGCAATACCCATCAACTGGGGCACCAGCGATTTATTCTTTCTCCTTTCCGCCGTGACCGCATACTGCAGTGTGAATATGGGGCCCTGGTAAAGAGTTATCCAACTGATCGATTTGTTCTTACTACAAACCGGTTTTGGGTGGAAAGCTTTTTCAAACGCTGATAGTGGGCGATCTATTTTTTTTTCTCCTTTACACGATACTTTGTTAATCCCTTCATGCAGGTTAATGCGTGCCTGGTTAAATTGCTGGACTTTGTAAAGCGTTGTTTGCAGTCGAAGCAACAATAATTGTTTTCAGCGGCTTTATTCATATCCGTAATAAGGAAGGCGTGATCGTTATAGATGCCTATTTTTTCATCTTTTTATTACCAATTCATGTCGTATGAAGCTGCTACTTTTTTTCTTAAATACCATGTTCCCTCTTCTGCAGGTTCGTACGCATTCAATACCTATTTTAAAACAACTCTTCTATTTTCTTGATATCTCCAAATAGTATGGGGCCTTCTGGTTTCGGTAATTTATGGGTTTTTACAAAACTGTAAATATTGCTGCTAGGAGCTCTTTTGGTCAATGTTAAACACCTATCAGCCATTAAACTTCGAAGTGTGGAGGGCCAAGCATCTAAATAAAACAAAGATCATCATTGAAACTATCCAGGGGCTTCACCCTCCCTTTCTTATAACGCAACCACTCAGGCATTCGACCTCCTGCCACTTTTTCGGATTGCATTCCAGCATCACCTTAGGAGCATTTTATTTAAAGCTGTTCCCATATACTCTTTTAACGCTAACACCCATCCATGTTCTTAACAAACCAATCCATTTTGTACTTGGCCTATCTATTTTATCTATGTTTAATCTATGCTGTTCTTGTTATTAATCCACTCTTCAAACCTCATCGTAACCCCTAAACCACGGACTTCCGGATAAATTTTTTATAAATAACCAACGTTGTCGGCTTTCCTCTCGCGTCTCTCCTCCTCTTGGTGAATTAATTTGTAAGAAAAAGAGAATAATCTTAGGTAAAAACTGTCGGTTAACAAAGGCTCTAACATCGCCTATTATCCTTTTGCTGTTATTTATTTGAAGTTTTCTTTTCAGGGTTAATTGTATTATCCTACGCCCCCTTTTACTATTTATTTTTCTTTTTTTTGTTTATAATCTTCTAATATTTCGCTAACCTTCCTCTATTAACTGTTGTAATAAACGCGCTTTCTGCACTCGTTTTTGAGGTTTGCCGATGTTCCTGCTTCTAAAACTGAGGGAAGCCTCATCGGCTATATCTGTGCTATCTTTTCTATATTATTTTTTTCCACCCCTTCCCTTAAATACCCCCCGAGACATTGCACAGGCCATTCTTTTCATAAATTTCATCATTTTTTTCCTTATTTATTAGTGTAGTTAACCCCCTTTCCCTCAAACGGTTTGAAAAAGGTATACCCATTCTTATTAATTCTGATCTTAATTCCCTAATTCTGGGAGCAAGAACTTTTAGATGGTTTTACAACCCCTTTTATCGCTAATCATTTTTGCGAGTTAATTAACTAGGGCGAGGCGCTCTCGTAACTTTTTTACGTATATCTGTCATTTTTCTAATCGTGGAAGTTTATTGTTTTATATAAAAACCTGTATGCTTATGTTCAATAGGGTGTTTTTTCATGTTTGACAATTAATTAATTATAAACACCTCATATAGAAGGACATATTTTATTTTGTCGGGGCTAGGGGGCGTTTCTGCTAGTTTTCTCGTGTTAAAATCCGTGGCAAATCTTGTACTGGTTTCAACTACCCTATTTCAACTACCAGACTATAGCACTCCACATACGATTGTGATGGGTAGCCGAAACCGCTGCAACATTTTGTATGACATTTTATTTTTAACTGTGGGTTTGTATTTTATTTCGCTTTTAAATTAACAGGAAAGGTAACCTATGGTGCTACCCACTGTTTTCCCCACACTTTGCGGTAACGAACTGACACGTTTAGAGAGCATTTCTAAACCAAACTAAATGTCATTGGTTAGGGTTATTTTCGATTTGAGCCAGAACCAGCATTGACCTTGACGTGCCCCGAAATGGATCTAATTTCTACAAAATTAATTAATTCAATGACATAACACTGGTCCCCAAATTGCGGATGTTTTCAGCTACCTACACCAAAACCTCCCATGCGTACCCGCCCTCCTAGCTCCCAATTGATAACTATTCTAATTTTTCCATGCGTACCAACCTAGGTTAAAATAAGGACCCTGTAGGTGTACGTTATAAACTGGTTATGAAAAATACTAACACCATAGACCGCTTATAACGATAACGCGATTCCAGCTACTTATATACCTAATGACTAACAAGGGCTCACGCACTTTTATATGAGGGAATGGATTAAAAAAGTGGTCCAGAACCGCCATTCCCTTATACTACAGTATGACATTTTATTTTTTTTACTGTGGGTTGTATTTATCGCTTTAAATTAACAGGAAATTTTACTATTTTTGGGTACCTATGGGCTACCCACTGCTTTCAATTCTTCCCCACACTTCGCGGTAACGAACTGTGCATCGGGAACGTATTTAACTAGGTAGTCTGAAAATATGGGTAGCCGAAACCGCTGCAAATCGGGGACACATTTTACAAACTTTGGTGGTATCATTTTGTTTTACTGTGGGTTGTATTTATTTCGCTTTAAATTAACACGAAATTTTACTATTTTTGGTACCTATGGGGCTACCCACTGCTTTCAATTCGTCTCCCACACTTCGCGGTAACGAACTGACTCCCTATATACTACTACTGGCATATACACACGGGCTGCTTAGAATATCACCAAATTGTAGACCAGTGTAGTGCCTGATCAGCATGCTCATCAACTTGGGACGACCACACTATCGCTAATATGTACAACAGTGTAGTCCCTGAGCAGCCAGTGGCTAGATTGATCTAGCTAGGTTGATCGGACTATCAGTAATCTGTACACTGGTCTAATCCCTGAGCAGCCGGCATATCCAGCTGGGTTGATGAAATACTACCATATATATGTACACTTAGTGTAGACCTGAGCAGTCCGGCATAAACCAGTTGGGTTGATCAAAACTATCAGTAATCTGTACACCGGTGTATTCCCTGAGCAGCCGGCATATCTAGCTAGGTTGATCAGACTATCAGTAATCTGTACACCGGTGTATTCCCTGAGCAGCCGGCATATCTAGCTAGGTTGATCAGACTATCAGTAATCTGTACACCGGTGTATTCCCTGAGCAGCCGGCATATCTAGATAGGTTATCCATACACCGGTGTAGACCTTGATCAGGCGGCATATCTAGCTTAGTTGTTCAGACTGTCGGTAATCTGTACACCAGTGTAGTCCCTGAGCAGCCGGCATATCTAGCTAGGTTGATTATACTATCAGTAATCTGTACACCGATGCAGTCCCTGAGCAGCCGGTATATCTAGCTAGGTTGACCAGACTATCGTTAATCTGTACACCACCGGTGTAGTCCCCCGAGCAGCGCATATCTAGCTACGTTGACCAGATTATCGGTAATCTATACACCGGTGTAGTCCCTGAGCAGCCGGTATATCTAGCTAGGTTGACCAGACTATCGGTAATCTGTACACCGGTGTATTCCCTGAGCAGCAGGCATATCTAGCTAGGTTGACTAGAACATCGGTAATCTGTACACCGGTGTAGTCCCTGATCAGGCGGCAGCATGTCTAGCTAAGTTGTTCATACTATCGGTAATCTAATACACCAGTATAGTCCATGAGCACTCCGGCATATCTAGTTTGGGTTGATCAGACTATCAGTAATCTGTACACCAGTGTAGTCCCAGAGCAGCCGGCATATCCAGCTAGGTTGATCAGACAATCAGTAATCTGTACACCAGTGTAGTCCCAGAGCAGCCGGCATATCCAGTTGGGTTGATCAGACTATCATTAATCTGTACACCGGTGTAGTCAAAGAGCAGCCAGCATATCCAGTTGGGTTGATCAGACTATCAGTAATCTTTACACCGGTGTATCCCTGTGCAGCCGACATATCTACCTAGGTGATCGACTATCGGTAATCCGTACACCGGTGTAGTCCCTGATCAGGTGGGCGCCATATCTAGCTAGGTTGATCAGGCTACCGACACTCATATATTAGCCAATATATGAATATTTGTTGTTGTTGGTATTATGATATTTTTTTTTTTAAATTTTAGTAAAATAATATCATCAATAATAAGTAGCAGCACACATGTTAAATTCATCCCGGGAATTAATGAATAAGGGGGTTTTGTCCACCCTGTAAAAATCATGGAAGGGGGTTTTGGGGTTCCACCCCACCTGTCCACCCTATATCATGAAGGGGGTTGTGTCCGCCACCCTATCCAAATCAATGAAGGGGAGGGGATTTTGTCCATGTGTCATTTTGACACGAAGGGCGTTATGTCAAAGGGGGTTTTTGTCCTACATTTCATATAGTATACGAGCGTAGTCCCTCCCTGATCAGGCGACATATTTTCTTAACTAGGTTGATCAGGCTACCGACACTATGTATATCAGTGTAGTCCCTGATCAGGCGGCACATCTAGTTAGGTTGATCAGGCTATCGACAATTAGGTGGACATCAGTGTAGTCCCTGATCACGCGGCATACCTGGCTATGTTGATCAGACTACCGACACTGTGTATACATGTACCAACGTAGTCCCTGATCAGCCGCCATATCTAACTAGGTTGACCAGACAACCGACACCATGCACTGCAGCACATGCACTAGTAGTCCCTGATCAGCTTGCATATTTACCAAGGCTGATTAGACTACCGGCAATATGTACATCAGTGTAGTCCCTAATCAGTCTGGATACAGTGGGGATTCTACTTATAAGAGTAAGTGAAATATTTTTGACTGACATAAATAATTAATTTTTATGGCAATATTTTGCAAAAATTATGTTCGGTTTGTAATTAGAGTTTTCAACAAGCTGAATAAGATAATCAAATTATTATGCTCTATCGATATGCTATGAGACTTCACAAGTTACATTTTTTGGCGGTGACCAGACATGTTTTTGTATGTAAATTCAGCGGTAATTGCCAATATATATTAAATAGATGCTTAATTACTCTCTGCAACAAACCAGAAGATCATTAAAATTATACTTGGTTTGTAAGATCAGAGACTTACAAATAGAATATTTTGTACGTCGACATAAATCATTAATTTGTATGAATGCGATATTTTGCAAAAATTATGCTTTGGTTTGTAAGATTTTGAGACTTCACAAAATGAAATAGTTGTCGGCTGGCATAGTAAATAATTCATTTTTTATGAATATTTAGCCAATAGACATTAAATTGATGCATAACTAGTGTCTTCGACTAATGAAATTCAGTTGTTGCGTAATTAATTTAAACTGTTGCTTAATTAGAGTTTTAGACAAATTGAATAAGATAATTCAATCTTCTGGAAATATAATACTATATAATATATACTAGGATACATTCACAAGATTATATTGTTTGTGTCAGAAAAAAAACAACTCATTTTTCATGTAAATTTAGAAGTTTGCCAATATAAATTAAACAAATGCTTAATTACTCTCTGCAACAAACTACTGAGAAGACGATCATTAATTATTTTGCAATAATTATGCTCGGTTTGTAAGATTTGAGACTTCACAAATGAAATATTTAGTTGGCAGGCATACATAGTTAATTTTTCAGTTATGAATGCGATAATTTTTCACAAAAAAATACTATTTTTTTTAGATTTGAGTGTTCACAAGTTAATATTTTGTCGGACGACATAAATCATTTTTATGAATGCGATATTTTGCAAAAATTATGATCGGTTTGTAAGATTTGAGACTTCACAAATAAAATATTTTGCCAGCTGGCATGAATAATTAATTTCTATGAACATGATGAATGTGATATTTTCCAAGACTTTTGCTCGGTTTGGAAGATTTGAGACTTCACAATAAAATATTTTGTCGGCCGCCATTCGATATTCGGCTAGTCAAAATTAAATGTGTTCAAATTTAATTATACTCGGTCGGTATAATATCAGATTTTGCAAATGAGTTAAAAATTTTGGCGGTAAGCAAAAATAACTAATTTTTGGGAATGCTACTAGTACCTTGAAATTCAAGTTCATGGAATTAATTATTCAGCTGTATTCAAATTTAATTATGCTCGGTCGGTATGTAATGAGATTTTGCGAGTTCCATTTTTTGGCGGTCTGCAAAATTAAGTATTTTTTGGGACTGCTAACTTGAAATTCAAGTTAATTCAATTAATTATGCTATGAATTTAAATTCAGCTGTATTCCAATTTAATTATGCTCGGTCGGTATGATATGAAATTCCGCAAGCCTGAGTTAAATTTTATTTTTTGGAGATCAACCAAAATATGAGTAATAGTTAGGAATGCTAACTTGAAATTCAAGCTAATTCCATTAACTATGCTATAAATTTAGGTGTATGCAAATTCAATTATGATCGGTCGCTACGATATGAGATTCCGAAAGTTAAATTTGTTGGCTGTCAGCAAAAATAAGTATTTTTTAGGAATTCTAACTTGAAATTCAAGTTAGTTCAATTAATTATGTAATAAATGTCACTGTATTCAAATTTAATTATGCTCGGTCGGTATGATATGAGATTTCGCAAGTTATATGTTTTGGCAGTCAGCAAAAATAATTAATTTTTAGGAAAGCGAACTTTGAAATTCAAGTTAATTCAATTAAGTATGCTATAAATTCAGCTCTATTCAAATTTAATTATGCTGGGTCGGTATGATACGAGATATCGCAAGTTAAATTGTTTCGCGGTCACCAAAAATATGTCATTTTTAGGAATGCTAACTTGAACTTCAAGTTACTTCAATTAATTATGCTATAAATTCAGGTGTATTCAAATTTATTTATGACCGATGGTATGATATTTCGCAAGTTCAAGTTAAATTTGACGATCAGCCAAAATAAGTAATTTTTGGGAATGCTAACTTGAAATTCAAGTTGATTAAATTAATTAATCAGCTGTATTCAAATTTATATGCTCGGTCAGTATGTAATGATCGAGATTTTGCGAGTTACAGTTTGTGTCGGTCAGCAAAATTAAGTAATTTTTGGGACTGCTAACTTCAAATTCAAGTTAATTCAATTAATTATGCTATAATTTCAGGTGTATTAACATTTTATTATCCTCGGTCGGTATGATATGAGATATCGCAAGTTAAATTGTTTCGCGGTCACCCAAGATATGTCATTTTTAAGAATGCTAACTTGAACTTCAAGTTACTTCAATTAATTATGCTATAAATTCAGGTGTATTCAAATTTATTTATGATCGATGGTTTGATATGAGATTTCGCAAGTTCAAGTTAAATTTGTTTGGTGATCAGCAAAAATAAGTAATTTTTGGGAATGCTAACTTGAAATTCAAGTTGATTGAATTAATTAATCAGCTGTATTCAAATTTATATGTTCGGTTATTATGTAATGATCGAGATTTTGCGAGTTACAGTTTGTGTCGCTCAGCAAAATTAAGTAATTTTTGGGACTGCTAACTTCAAATTCAAGTTAAATCAATTAATTATGCTATAAATTCAGGTGTATTCCAATTTAATTATGCTCGGTCGGTATGATATGAGATGTCGCAAGTTAAATTTTTTCGCGGTCTGGAAAAATAAGTAATTTTGAGGAATGTTAACTTTAACTTCAAGCTAATTCAATTAATTATGCTATAATTTCAGGTGTATACACATTTAATTATCCTCCATCGGTATGATATCGCAATTTAAATTTTTTGGCAGTCTGGAAAAATAAGTAATTTTCAGGAATGTTAACTTGAACTTCAAGCTAATTCAATTAACTATGCTATAATTTCATGTGTATACACATTTAATTAACATCGGTCGGTATGATATGAGATATCGCAAGTTAAATTTTTTGGCGGTCTGGTAAAATAAGTAATTTTGCGGAATGCTAACTTGTACTTTAAGCTAATTCAATTATTTATTCTATAATTTCAGGTGTATACACATTGAATTATCCTCGGTCGTTATGATATGAGATATCGCAAGTAAACATTTTTCGCGGTCAGGAAAAATAAGTAATTTTTAGAAATGCTAACTTGAACTTCAAGCTAATTCAATTAATTATGCTATAATTTCCCCCATTACGCCGTATTTTCACCTTTATCAAAATAATCGACCATTACGCCATTTAGTGACGCCGTGCATTTCCATACCTCCAGTAACCGTAGGCTAAATCGATCATCCAATGGTATCTAGGCTTTGAGATCGATGAACCAATCGTAACTCGGGGTGTGACGGATGCCAACAACATATTTTAAGCGATCAGCCAATGATAACCAGGCTTTGTGATAACTTTAACCAATCGTAACTCGGGGTGTGACGGGTAACAGAAACCACGGTTTATGGCGATTTAGTAAATTAACTACCGATTACGACCTCAAACGGCAGTTTCTGGCCAAATGCACAATAATTGCTCAAACTGGGGTTTGAGAGCCTAAACCATGGTTTAGGCTCTCAAACTGGGATTTAGTGAATTATTGTGCATTTGGCGAGCCTAAACTAGGGTTTGGGCGGGAGTCTAAACTGGGGTTTGAGCCAATCAAAACTAGACATTGAGAAATGTTTCGTCCAATGAAAACTTTACATTGAGCCTAAAACCGTGGTTTAAGCTCAAATAACCGTGGTTTAAGCTATCAGAAACACTAGTTTGAGAGTCCAAACGGTGGTTTCTGTTTTCTTTCTTGCCTGCAAGTGCACAATAATTGCTCAAACCAGGGTTTAAGAAAACTACCGTTTGGGATCACGATTGGCAGTTTGTTTCTTAAACTGTGGTTTGGGTCCAAACTAGGGTTTAGGCTTTTCATTCGATTACGACGACATCAAACGGCAGTTTCTGGCCAAATGCACAATAATTGCTCAAACTGGGGTTTGAGAGCCTAAACCCTGGTTTCGGCTCTCAAACTGGGGTTTATGGAATTATTGTGCATTTGGCGAGCCTAAACTAGGTTTTGGGCAGTCCAAACTGGGGTTTGAGCTCAAACCGTGGTTTAAGCTATAAGAAACCCTAGTTTGAGCGTCCAAACGGTGGTTTCTGCCGCCAAGTGCACACTAATTGATCAAACCAGTGTTTAAGAAAACTACCGTTTGGGATCACGATTGGCAGTTTTATTCTTAAACTGTGGTTTGGGCCCAAACTAGGATTTAGGCTTTTTATTCGATTACGACCTCAAACGGCAGTTTCTGGCCAAATGCACAATAATTGCTCAAACTGGGGTTTGAGAGCCTAAACCCTGGTTTAGACTCTCAAACTGGGGTTTAGGGAATTATTGTGCATTTGGCGAGCCCTAACTAGGGTCTGGGAAGTCTAAACTGGGGTTTGAGCTCAAACCGTGGTTTAAGCTATCAGAAACCCTAGAGAGTCCAAACGGTGGTTTCTGCCGCCAAGTGCACGATAATTGCTCAAACCAGGGTCTAAGAAAACTACCATTTGGGATCTCAAATGGCAGTTTAAGCCCAAACTAGGGTTTGAGGAGCCTAAACTAGGGTTTGAGCTCCAAACTATGGTTTAAGGAATTATTGTGCATTTTGCCTAGGGTTTAGGCTTTTTATTCGATTACGACCTCAAATGGCAGTTTCTGGCCAAATGCACAATAATTGCTCAAACTGGGGTTTGAGGGCCTAAACCCTGGTTTAGACTCTCAAACTGGGGTTTAGGGAATTATTGTGCATTTGGCAAGCCTAAACTAGGGTTTGGGAAGTCTAAACTGGGGTTTGAGCTCAAACCGTGGTTTAAGCTATCAGAAACCCTAGTTTGAGAGTCCAAACGGTGGTTTCTGCCGCCAAGTGCACGATAATTGCTCAAACCAGGGTCTAAGAAAACTACCATTTGGGATCTCAAATGGCAGTTGAAGCCCAAACTAGGGTTTGAAGAGCCTAAACTAGGGTTTGAGCTCCAAACCATGGTTTAAGGAATTATTGTGCATTTTGCTTGCCATACACACGAACGAACACGACAGGTTGGTTTCAACCTGTCGTGTTCGTTCGTGTGTGCACTTACACGCTGACCCTCCACTGTATATGTGGCTGTGACTGGAGAAATGGGGCTTATTGGTTTTTTGACAAGTGCTGATCAGGGCCTGCACTGTTCTCCATTCCATCAATGAAACACCCGTCATGCTTCTAACAAGCAATATAGATAGTTATCAGGCTACACGAGTGTGCTATTTGATCAGGAGTTACACTGGAACAACTTCACCTCTAAATAAGCCAGTATGTAATGTCCGGTTCACGGCTACAATATGGATGTCATATGAGACGCACCATGTGATTTTGTACATCTGTGTAATTTCATGAAATACGTTTACAAAATTTACAATATGTTCCGTAAATGGCATCAAAATTTGACAAAATTTTCAGAGTACATGTACTCTGAATATTTTGTCAACTTTTTACTTTATTTATGAAAAATATTGTAAATTTTGCTAACGTATTTAATGAAATTACGCAGATGTCCGAAAGTACAAAATCGCATGGCGTGCCTCATATATGTAACTGCGACTGGAGAAATGGGACTTACGGGACTTGCGATCAGTATAACTACTGATCAAATAACACATTCCCGTATACTGATAATGACCTATATTACTTACTAGAAGTATAACGGGTGCTTCATTGATGGAATGGCAAACAGTGGCGATCATTATCAGACTGTACCGAAGCACAGGCTGATCTGGATATATAGACACTAGTCACAAAACCCATAAGCCTTATTTCTGCAGTCATAGCCATATATAACTGCTGATAACGTATTCCAGCTATTTTGATAACATTAACAGAGGGACTGTTTACATATAACATACGAGGGGCGTTCAAAATGTTCCAATACGGAATATTTAACCACAGTTAAATAAATACCATATACCATAAAGTTTAAACTTTAAATCATCGCTCATGGAAGATGCTCTATATATATATATAACATACCACAAGCTGCACATCCTGTGTGTTGCTCACGGAGTGGTCATTTCCTTCCTCCGCGGACACGGTCATTTTCTTCTCTTGCCCCTCGACGTGGATCATTACGTGAGGGAATGCATCCTGCTCGTCTCGCGGCCAAATCGGCAAGGTGTCTGTCATCCAGGGACCATACTTGGTCTCAAGTTGACCATCATAGAACTGCATTGATGGGAACATACAAATCTGTGGATTCTGGAAAGGAAATCAAGAATATCTCGGTAACTGTTTATTGCATGAAATGTGTATTCCCGTAAATGAAACCGCTACATAAGGTATTTAGGTGATCGGTGCATCTTCCATGTAAAATGATGTGCTTATGCAATACATATCATCAAATCGTGTTGATTTAACATATTATACGGCCGAACCTGTTTGTTATGATATAATAAAACTTTTTCAATAAATAAACATAATCATAATCGTCGAGACGTTTCAATTGAGTGGTAACAAGATATACTCTTGATGAGAAATGAGACAAATTGCATAACAAAATTGTTTGCATTTTAGGAAATTGTAGTTGCGAACACTAAATTTTGCTATTTATTCCAGATGATATGTGAGTAGATTTCAAGAGTTACTGTTCGCAACTAGTAGGGAAGTTGACGACTATGTATGTTTCATTTTCAATTGAGAATCCACGCCCCCTATAGATCTAAATACTGGATCTGCCCCTGGCTATCATAAAGAGGCATACTTATGAGTATTTCCCCAATTGTGTGTATTATTTGTAAGGAGTTGATTATATAATTACATTGTATATAGTGAAAACAAATATCCACATTGTAACATACCATCCGATACTGTCTGTCAAGCATGGTAAACTTCACATTCTTCGATGATCGAGACAAGGCGTATCTCTCAAATAACGACTTGGATAGGCCGAGCTCGGCTGCTTCCTTGCATTTGATGATTGGTTGAAGTTGTTTGTGGTCACCAATGAGAACGACCTGTTCCGCATTCGTTGCTATAATTGGCACAAGGCAGTGGGGCTCCGGGCACATTCCTGCTTCATCAATTATCACCTGTTATATAGACAATGGTTATGCTTTCTTGATATGGGGCAGTTATCGGAAAAATGGGTCTTATATGTGTTCTGTGACCAGTGTAACTCCTGATCAAATAGCGCACTCCTATAGCCTCATAACGATCTATATTGCCTGGTAGAAGCTAGAAACAAAATTGCAGCCTCGCTGCAATACTCTCCCCTTAGATAAACATATCGTAGGCAACTCCTGTAGCTATGTAGAAGCATCACAAATGTTTCATTGACGGAATGGCGAACAGTGCACATCCTGATCTGACTGTGCGGATGTACAGGCTGATCTGGATCTGTACTGGTCGCAAAACCCATAAGCCCCATTTGTCAAATATCATATCAAGCTTATCAGGTATTGCTAAGAAATGCTCGGAATTTCTTGACTTGCTGAGGAGTCCACTAAATCTCCGAGCCGAAACTGAAAAACTTGATATCAAATGACACTAACCTCAGATTTAATATATTAGGCAATGTTTTATGCTAAAGGATGGAAAAATATATAGTAAATATATGGTTAGTGACGTCGAATATAAACTATATTCGGTTGTGCCTTATACAGCTTTATTGGGGTGAGCTTTAGCGAGCCCCTATAAAGTTGTCCTGGCGAAACGGCACTAACCATACATTTAATTTATATGGCATACTGAACTTAAATGTTTGAATGCGCGTGACGTCATGTTTTGACGTCATTCCCTCGCCATACGTCATAAATCTAGCGATGTCATTGAAAGAAAAATGGCGGAGTCCACACCAGGTAGATTCGGTATTGTATCTCATTAAATCTCCGATTTATTGACGATGAGCTTCAATATTGGCTGGCTTGAGACTCTACAGTAGTCATAATAAGCATTAAAATCATGATGGACAACATTAAGGTGAATTGACAGCGATTTAGATTTTAAAATATGCCGCCATCTTGAATTGTTGAGACTGACAAATCAGAGGCCCCGATGAGAGGTCAAAGGTGAACAAATAAAGACAAAAACGGCACTTCATGTACATACATGCTACTTCAGGTATATTGGGTTACTTCAGACATAAACTGCAGTTATTCAACTCGCTTTGTCATGCAACATGGAGCAATGGTTGCGCTAGAAGACATGTTTTGTTGTTAAAAAGAATGTGGACTTGTTTACATTGCATCATCATATTGGTATCATTCGGTAACGCTATGTGATGTTGAAAGTGATAGGAGTGGCGATAAAAAAAAGTGAACTTTTGCTATAAATTGTTTCTTACCAGGTGCACAATTCGTGTGTAATGTGTTGTTTTTAGACGAACATTGCGCTTGTCAAACCTCATTGAATGTTGAATGTTGAGACCAGTTGCTGAGCTGATCATTGAAGTAGACATATTCCCAGACCCATGGTACAATCCCAATGCTCGGATATAGCTCGAGGATAGCTCAGTATGATCACCCAGGCTCATCGCGCAGCTCCAGCCTGAGACGTTGGCATATGCAAGCTGGGGATAGGACAGTTCAGGTAGATAGCTCAGAACATCGTTGAGCTGAGCAGTTCAGAATGTCACTCAGCTCAGAAAGTCGCTTAGAAAGTCGCTCAGCTAAGTAGCTTGGTATGGTGCAGAGCAGTAGCTACCGGACAAATATCCCAGTAATAAATACCATAGGTTCAGCTTCTATTATGATATACTATGCAACGACATGCAATGCCACGCTCGTGCTTGAGCTAGCCGGACCAGGTGATAATACATTACATATTGTTGGCGCCCAACGTGTGGCTTCCAACTTCCATATACATGTAGCTCAGCGCTCGGTATTTTTATCATTAACTTGTTTACGCTGGTATCGTGCTTGAGCGAGCCGGACCAGCAATATAGAAAATACGCTACATATTTTTGGCGCCCAATGAGGGACTGCCACTTTCATATAGCCCAGTGTTCGGTATTTTGATCATAGCGTTCATAGCTGGTCACATGCTTGAGCTGGCCGGACCAGTTGAAAGACAGATAATACGTTACATATGTTTGGAGCCCAACGAGGGACAGCCATACATTAATATAATATACCTTTATTCTCAGTATTCTGATAATAAGATTGTTTAAACTGGTCTAGTGCTTGGGCTAGCCGGACCAGCGGATGCGAAAAATACCTTACACAGACTTTGTGCAGTGGCAATCTTGGTTCAACAAGAGGAATGAGAGAATTACTCTTACATGTCAGCCAAATGAGCACATTATAAATATAGCTCTCATAAATGTACTCGTCTTTTAGATTTTTGGAAACTATATAAACAAAATGTTTAAATGCTAAAGCAATTGTAATACATAATTTAATTCCATGTTATTGTCATAGAATATGAATTACAATAATATGTAATCTGATCACAGGCAAAAAGGTACTATTTGGCGGCCATTTTGAATGTCTGCATTTTCAAGTGGCATTGGTTGAATCGTGTGGTTCGTTGGAAAATCGGAAACACCCATATACAAAGTTTCATGCTTTCTGCTGAAAAGTTGACATCTTGGTCACATTTTGACTCCTGTATATGTGAGATTAAATGGACGTTGCCAGATCGGAGAAGTGGGTTTTCTCCAGGTACTCCCACATTAAGAACCACTCTTACACCTCCATCTGTGCTAACAAAAGCATTTGTATAAGTTCCCTCGTGATTGTAATCAATGCGAAATTAATAAAGTGTATTACCTGAAAGACGTTTGTAGCCTTTATAACAGTGTGATTGGACCCTACGGCTGTAGTACACAGTATGACATTATGTTTGCGAATTTCGACAATCGATGCCTCCCGAACTAGGTGATTGTATTTTCTCAAAAGCTTTGGGTTTGAATCATAGCCAGTTTCTTCAAACATTTTGTCGATGGATTTTATTTCTTCTGCCTTTGGATTTCCTTTTTTCCTAATGAGATGATGGAGTGCGATGGAGTTCAGTTCGCAATCCGCCCTCGCAGCTCTAGTACTGTTCTTTCTGAGGAATGTTCGGCCGGGAATTGGAAAGTCGGTTGTTTCGATGGAAAGACCGTACACCCGGACAATGTCTGGACACTGGTCACCCAGTCGATTCAGCATCCACCCTGTAATCATAGAGATAGTCAATTCAGCATCCAGCCTGTGATCACAGATAACAGGTCCCGGGATTGTAAAACGATTTGCGTATATACTCTGTTCTCAGGCACATAATCAGGAGGTTTGATCTGTCAATACGGAGCTGTGTTCGTAGATTTAGTAGTATAATACTCTTTACCACATTCTCCACTCAAGTAAAAGAAAATACTGAGGTCTGTTTGAACACAAATTCCCACAGTGGCAGATTGGAGAAACTCCGGCAAACTTCTTAACCAAATCCATGGACACACAGATGGACACACAGTTCAAATAATATACATGTATGACTCCCGGCTTTACCAAGACCGAGGGCATACACAACTATATCAAGTAAGAAGGGGCTCACAATCCCATTTAGGTAAGTTCAGGTTGACCGCACTACAACGTGTCTCAATGTCAGAGAAGACAAAAGTCCACCTACTTGCCACCAGGTCCACAGACTTATTGGACGGCCCACAGAACAGGACCTGTTTTGTTGTGTTGCCCTGTTTCGCCCAGTTGCTGTTTATCTTGTCAAACAAGTAGAGCAGCTTGATTCCCGTGTACGTCTTACCAGTTCCTGTAAAATATCATAGAAGGTTCAAGTTAATTGGAGTTAGGGTTGTGGATATTTTGGGTACTTAAAAACTTTAACCCAGATTAAAACTAGAAATGTGACCTGTCGGCACACGAATGCCTCCGCTGGCAGCCAAAGAAAACGAGGCACATTTTAAAACATAGGGGGCCACAGAAACATGGATCTCTCACAGCATGAAAGCGGACCATCAGAGCAGTGGGAGTGTGAAATATCAAGCAGATCCATGCAAGGAAAGTGACATTATAAGACACTTACCCTAGTTTCGAACACACCAAGCATGTGACATTGACCCTGGGATTAGCAGGGGCGGGACAATCATGAATTTGTCGCAGTGTTCTAGAGGACTATTAGAGCAATTCGTGTGTGAAATATCAAGCAGATCGGTGTAAGGAAACATACATTATAAGTCATTTACCCGAGCGTTAAGGTGTCAATTGCACCAAGTATGCGACATTGACCTGGTCTTAGTGGTGGCAGGACGATTATGGATTTGTCGAAGGGCAGTAGAGCATTATTAGAGCAATGTGTGTTATTGACACCGGTAACATTATATGCCCCCCCCCCCCACCATTCGGTGGCGGGGTATAACTAGCAGCTTGATTCTTGTGTATGTCTTACCAGTTCGTGTAATATATCACAGAACTAGCGTCATGTGTCATGTGAGCCACGTTTTAATTAATAGCAGTTGTTTCAAGTCAGCAGTCACTAATCTTATTTATACGATTTTAAATGTGTATATTTTTAATGAATAAAACCGTGGGCTGTTGTATTATATTTACTGTAGTATGAAAACATCTGGTCGGTTTAAAGTGTGTTAGTCCGAAGAACTCCTCGCAAACTTTAAACATACCACATGTTTTTCATACTACAGTAAATACAGTAGCCCATGGTTTTATTACTTATATTTACATTGCTTTTTCTGATAGTTTCACAAATATAAGCTAGAAATTATGTTTGCAAAACATGGACATGGCACCATGGCATACTGGACTGTAACTAGAGATTGTGTATAAAAAAGAAAACTTTCAAGTTAAACAATTTCGAAGTCATTGACAAACTTACAAACTTTTTAACATAAGAAAATGGCTAAGTGTTTCGGCACCATTTTGAAGGTCACACAGGTCAAGGTCATATCAGTGGTGGGTCGATTCCGTCACACATTTTCAGGTGAATGAACTGTCCAAATATTAAAGCAATTCTTCAAGTAATATTGAACATATTGCATGATGGAGAAACTCTTACAAACTTGTTAACGTAATAAAATGACTAAGTGTTTCAGCACTATTTAGAAGGTCACAAAGGTCAAGGTTATGTCATTCGTGGTGCACGTGTTTCACACATGTTCAAGTGAATGAACTGTCCAAATAGTAAAGCAATCCTTCAAGCAATATTGAAGATATTACATGTACATGATGGAAAAACTCTTGCAAACTTTTCGACGTAAGAAAATGGTTAACTGTTTCAGCACCAATTTGAAGGTCACAAAGGTCAAGATCATGTCAATGGTGTACCATTGCATCACACATGTTCAGGTGAATGAACTGTCCAAATATTAAAGCAATCCTTCAAGTAATATTGAAGATATTACATAATGAAGAAATATGTCATTAAAATGAAGAATCATCTTGTTTTACGTCACTTGTCGCAATTCATAGAACAGCGACGTTGCCGGTCAAATAACGCGACATCATGGAAATTAATGACGTCAAACAAACTTTAATAAATCAATAACGTTTCACAATGCCATATGGAGCTTATGTAATGTGCTGGGATATAAGTGCAATACATCTAAATATAAAGTTCGACCAAGTCCACATGTGGGTAAACGTTTGCCGTGGCATGCGGGAACTGTTTGAACCCCAAAGCCGAAGGTCGCGGGTTCTTACAGTTCCCGAGAGACAAGGCAAACGTTTACTCACGGCTGGACATGGTCGAACGTCATTGTTACATTTCCGTCGGAAATATAGTGTGACCAGAGCGTTGTTTTTCAGACAAAAACATATGTTTCCCCCACACCAACACTGCATGTTATCAGGACTTGATACTTGTTTTTTTCTATGTAATTTAAATAAAAAGAGACACCATATGCAATTTTCACTTGTGAAGGGCCATAGCTCTGCCAATACTACATGAATCCACATCAAAAACCACACGTGCACAACTGCATATAGTGACAAACATTCATGTAAAACTTTGCAACTCTAACTCAAAACACTTTTGGAAATATGCGCGAAACAAATGTGTGATAAAATTTGTGATGCCGACAAAATTGCCAATTTTCTCTAAGTCAAGGGTCATAACTCCATCCTTATTGGATGATTCAGCAAACAAAACCCCAGGTGCACAACTACACATGCTGATTAACATTCCCGTATAGTTTCAAACTGTTTGAGTTACCAGCGACTCAAGTTAAAAATCAGCAATTTTCACTAAGTCAAGGGCCATAACTCCGCCCATACTCTATGAATCCGCATAAAAATCACAAGCAGCCAATTGTAACAACCTTGGTTAAATTTTAATCACTCGTTAAATCCGTGGTTAGGTCAAATATTTGGTTAAATTATTGGTTAGCGATTGTATAAAACTCCGGTTACATTTTAACCATTGATTTTTGTGGTTAAATTTAACCGACCTACAGAAGCCTGGTTATATTTTAACCAAGCTCCTAACCAGGCTCTTCGGAGAAAACAAACTTTCAATCAGTTTCTGTTCAAATTATAAATCCAGATACAGTAGTATTAGGGATAAGGCTTGTAACTTCCCATACCGTCGGGACACTGTGCAATCGTAAGGGCCCAAAGGTCCCGATGTTGCTAGGGGGGTTCCCCGGATTTTTTTTTAAATATCTTAAGAGGCGTATAACGCCATTTGCAGGGCCCAGTCTTGAGGACCCAAATGGCCTGATGTTGCTAGGGGGTACGGGGGTTGAGGACGAGAATATGTACTTTATTACAAAATGATTGAGGGGGGCAGCCACCCCCCCCCCCAACAAACAGACACACCCCTGTTACACACTGCTTGTATACCCAACATTAGTTGCGGGAAGAAACTCTGCAGAATACATTATATTCCCGTGTTGTCCGTACCCAGAGTTACGGTGCGTTCCATAGGTTTCCCATGCAGAGTAGCGAATCATATCTGATTCACACTTTAGCTGTTAATTATGACACATTTTCTGTAGACTAGATCTAGTTTTAAATTGAAAGAAATGTCAGAATTGTAAAAGAAAAACAAACTTGTAACTTATAAATTTTATTATTGTAGATAGTCGGACTAGAAAATTAAATGCCACTGACTGGCTGTCACGAATTTTAGCTTCTTTAGCATCCATTATTTATAACAGAATACTAGTCTAGAGCACAATAATCGAATAATCTGGTATCGACTATCGAATAGTCTTCGTGTGTGAAATATCGCTCCCGTGGAATACACCGCTGGAGAGAATAGCGCTTTATCCGAAACCGTGCACGGACCACCAGTATTGGATTTTGCACCGGTTATATCTGGGTGATTTACACTGTTTATGCAGACTTGGATGCTAGCCTGAATACAGTGTAGGTCATATTTACCGATGACTGAATTATTTCAGATTAGTTCGCCAGATTTCTCATGAGCTAGACTGACTGTTAGAACATTAGTCCACTTACGCAAAATTGTAAGCAAAATGTTGGCACGGTGTTCCTATATTGACAGGCGGGAATTAGAAGAAACTTATGCACTAGAGTATGTATATAATCTATCACATTATTCTAGCAGTCGGACATTCAAACATTCTTGTGAACAATTTGGGTCACATGCCTTCACTGGGAACTGGTAAGTACATATGTTTATTATTTACTTTCAATGCGGCCAATTACGTCTCAATCCAGCCAAGATCGGCAATTCACCGCATTATTATCGTATGCTCGATAATAATGCCCTATTTCATTTATAATTATTTGGACCCATTTCGACCAAATGCTTGGTCAATAAAAGCCGTATGGCATGTATCCGCTGGTGTAATAATTCATGTTTTCGTGTAAATAATAACGATTACAGGTTTCGCATGTGGGAGCATTCCGTGAGTATTGTAATGGCATATTATTCTCATATGTTTTGTGCATGTCACTCCGACTAATTGCAGTAGCAATTTATTCTATTTGTAAACGAAGGGCGAACACGATTGAAGTGTTTACTAAAGTTTTTCTATGCATTTTATATTACTCTTCAGTCCAATATCAGTCATGCGCCATGTACTATACATGAGAATATTGCCAATTTTAACTTGTAACAAATGTAACGTAAATTTTCTGGACGACTTTCATTTACTCTATGTAAACTCCAAACCCAGTCGTCTGTACATTCATTGTATTAAGTCCTGTACGTTCACAGTGAATTGTAAATAGTGAAAATGCTATTGCGACCAGGATAGACCAGATCAGACAGTTCTGCACTGAATGCACTGATTTATACGTCAGTAAGCTGTAATAAGGACATTATGGGAAGCATAATTTATTTCAATCACTGATGCTTTAGGTCAGCCTGTGGAATCATACAGTCTGATTAGAGTATACAGTGTTTATCATTAGTGATGTAATAATGCGAGTCTGCACAGGAAAATACTTGGAATAGTTGCTTTTATTAAATTAGCGTAGTTTCCCACGAGCATTCTGATCAGGGTAAGACCAATCGCAATTAAATGTTTGTTTACTAATGGTAAATAACTGTGAATGACGTCGATATTAACATGTATCTTTGTGAAGATATATATCGTTGGGTACACTAGATATAGTGGCTGTTCATTAATAAGTTACATCGCATTCTCCGACATATGAATTCCATCAGCCCCCTTCTTCCAACTAGTGAAAATATCTTTGTGTACATTGCAATTTATCAGGTTTCATCATTGTATTTTATCATGTTGTTTAGTATTGACATGCAATCACAATATTGATTTCATGTGCACTACTGTGACTATTATGGAGACTATAACACGTTACACTATAGTAACAACACCGTTGGTGTTTTGTAGTCCCAGCCAGTCAGGCAACCAGCGACGGCACGTCTATCGGGTGTTCTTGCGTAGAACCAATACGCTGCACCGATACTATTATGGGGGTCCACTACACGACACCGTGTACCAACGGGGTCTCTGCTCCGTGTGGACCAAGGGCGTAACGAGCGGGGTATTATTCCGGTGACGTCATTCCGTCCGAGGACGAGATGAATCTCGAAGGACGTCCACCCATGTGATATATTGGCCTCATCCGCCCAAGTAGTCTATTATAAGTAATGTAACATAACGACGGAAACCCGAGTTGGATGATAGAAACTTTAAGTCCGTATCTTGAACATGAGGAACATTGTTATACGATACTTACCTTTTCCAGAATCGTGACTGCCTTGGTTGTGTGACTGAGCTTTGGAGATACCATCAAGAGAAAATTGTCCGTAGTGTCTTGGATATTCATATTTGTGTATATCATTATTTGTAAATACATCATCATTGTACTATATACCTTGTTGTCTCTTTCCACAACGTGCTTGGTGTTTCGTCCCACCAATAAACTATCCCGGTGTCACCCTGGCGTGACACTGGCTCATCTTTTTAGCTCGCCTGCACGAAGTGCAGAAGAGCTTATGGCATACCCCCGTCGTCGGCGTCATCGGCGTCCACGTCGGCGTCCACGTCGGCGTCCACGTCCACAAACTTAACGTTGGGGTAAATGTCTTATAACTTCTGTTTCCTTTCATGGAACACCTTGTTATTTCATACATGCATTCCTCATATGACTCTCTATCATGCTATAGCAAATTATCCACGACCCACCACCCAACCCTTACCCCAAGGTCAAGGTCACAAACATAACATGTTCATACACTTAACGTTGGGGTAAATGTTGTGTAACTTCTGTTTCTTTACAGGGAACGCTTTGATATTTCATACATGCATTCATATGATGATACTATATTGTGCTACAGCAAATCCATGACCAACCCACCACTCCTTTCCCCAAGGTCAACATCATAAACTTAACGTTGGAGTAAATGTCTTTTTATAACTTCTGTTTCTTTACAGGGAATGCTTGATATTTCATACATACATTCATCTTATGATCCTCTATTGTGCTACAGCAAATCCATGACACACCCCCACCCCACCCCTTTGTCTAAGGTCAAGGTCACAAACGTAGCTATTCACACGAGGAATGCATGTATGAATGTGCTATCATGCTGTAGAAAATCATCCACTTAGTGCGTTCATAAACTTAACGTTGGGTTAAATTTTTTTTACTTCTGCTTTCAGGGAGCGCATTGATATTTCATACATGCATTCATCTTAATATGCTATATTATGCTATAGCAAACCCACGACCCACCTTGCACCACTGACCCCAATGTCAAGGTCCACCGCACAACCCTTAACCCAAGGTCAAGTTATATAATATTCATGTTTGTTTATGCAACTGTGCCAAGTTTGAGTGAAGGCTGCCAACAGGCGAGTTTCGTTGTCTTCTGACAACTTGTTTATTCTAGCTTAAACTTACAGAACATGCAATATACATCTGTAACTATATGACAGAACAATTGCAATATGTTCATTTCATAATACTAACCTTCATTTATGTGGAATCAGTATATAAAATGTACCATATTATGAGCAGCTAAGTGCGAATCAGATCTGATTCACTACTCTGCAGGGGAATCATATGTAAGGCACCATAACTCTGGGTACGTACGATACAGGAGTACATGTATTCTGCACAGTTACTTCCCACAACTAGCCCAACAGGTTAATTATTATTTAAAACATTTAAAATAGTCTATTTAATGACTATTGTAGATTTCTAATTCAATGCCTATTTCACAGGTCGAGAAAAATGTGCACTGGACCGGGGCCGGAACCCGGAGCATCTTGTTTACCTACCATCGCTCTAACCGAGTGAGCTATCCGGGCACGAATACACATCTTCTCCCCATAGTGAGTTACGTACCGTGACACATATTTGTACTTAGTACCAAGAAGTAACTCTAGAATACTCCTGTATCGTCCGTGTCAGAGTATTCTGCAGAGTAACTTCCCGCAACTAATTTGTACCCACTATTTTGTGGAAAACTGCGTATACATGTATTTTGTTTGTCACAAGTGTCCGTCCGTACGTCCGTCTCCCGTCCGTACATGTTTGGCCGTCCGTGAGGTAATTTATTTTAAACCATAATAGACATGATGTATGTTGGTGGGAACAGCAACTCGTGCAACCTACTACCCTACCATCCGTAGATGGGCGTTACATGAGTAAATTGCAAGGTACTACAGGGCACGAAAATTCTTGAAATATTTACTCGTCCTTGCTTTGACCGGAATGGCAAAATTTAGAAATCTACATTACAACAATTGCATTTACACTCGCTAGGACCAGCGGACGAGTGGAATTTTCGTGCCCTGTACTATTCGCAACTATGATAGATGGAGACTTGAGATTCGGTATGTGGTTTACTTATAATGCAAGTTATGGTTTGTACAATGTCATGTATTTGTAAATTTCCGTGAAATGATTGGGGGGGGGGGGGGGCAATCTTGAGGGCCCAAAGGCCCCGATGTTGCTAGGGGGTCTGGGGTCTGGGGGCATGCTCCCCGAAATGTTTTGAAATCCAAGAGGCGTGAAACGGCATTTCCTGCATTCTCAGGGTCCAGTGTTGAGGGCCCAAAGGGCCCGATCTTGTTAGGAGTTCCGGGGGGCATGCTCCCCGTAAATATAATAGGCGTGAAACGCAATTTCCTGCATTCTCAGGGCCCAGTCTTGAGGACCCAAAGGGCCCACTAGGGGGGTCGGTGTGGGGGGGGGGCATGCTCCAAGGGAAATTTTTTAAATCTAAAAGGCGTGAAACGCCATTTCCTGCATTCTCAGCAAGTTAGAGGATGAGAAATTAATGAGAATTACATAATTATTGAGGGGGCCAGGCCCCCCCCCCAACAAAATTATTTTGCCCCACCCCCTCCACCCCCACTTCCGCAGCCCCTGGAAGAGAGCGATGAAACTCGATATTTTATTTTTAATTTCTACGTAATAGTCTGTCAGGCGGGATTGTTAAAATGCTGCAATTAAAAAATTGGAAACATAGTACGTTCATGTTGATATGCGGCACCTTTAGAACATTTTAATACGGCCCGATATGAGCAAATTAAAATCGAGTTTGAAGACTTAACTTGGGAGCCGCCATTTTGAATTGTACACAACACGTCGCTATGTGCATATTTTAAGAAGACGAGGGCATTAGTGTTTATGTTTACAATAACCCGTTCTGATGCAATTACAGATGCCGCGAAAATACTCGGAACCGGAATTTAAGTATTGCAATGCATTGTGCGACGATTTGCACTGGTTTGCTTAATTTAACCAGTGGGGAAATCTTCCAGAAACTGGTTAGTTAACCATATGGTTAGCGGGTTTTATACAAACGGTTAACCAGTCTGGTTAACTAACCACGCTGGTTAAAATTTAACCAGTTGTTAGGCGCTAACCAGTGTTTAATTTAACCAATGTTTATACAATTGGCTGCTGATGCACAACTCTACATGTTGATAAACATTCCTATAATGTTTCATGACTGTAATTCAATGTGGGACACGAGTTGAAAATCACCAATTTTCACTAAGTCAAGGGCCATAACTCTGCGAATACTGGATGCATCCGCATTTAAAACTCCAGGTGCGCAACTTCACATGATGACAATATTCCTATAAGGCTTCATGACTGTAGCTCAAACAGGTTTTCAGTTATGTGCAACACAAATTGAAAATGGCCACTTTTCACTAAGTCAAGGACCATAACTCTGTGAATAGTCGATGAATCTAAAACCCCATCTAAAACCCCAGGTGTGAAACTTCACATGATGAAACATATTCCTGTAAGTTTTCATGACTGTAGCTCAAATAGTTGTTCAGTTATGTGGGACACGAGTTGAAATTCGCCACTTCACTAAGTCAAGGACCATAACTCTGCGAATACTGGATGAACCCGCATCTAAGACCCCAAGTGCGCAACTTCACATGATGACAAATATTCCTATAAGGTTCCATGACTGTAGCTCAAATAGTTTTTCAGTTATGTGGGACACGAGTTGAAAATCGCCACTTTTCACTAAGTCAAGGACCATAACTCTGCGAATACACAACTCTGCGAATACTGGATGAACCCGCATCTAAGACCCCAAGTGCACAACTTCACATGATGACAAATATTAATATAAGGGTTCATGACAGTAGCTCAAATAGTTTTTCAATTATGCCCGACACAGTTGAAAATCGCCACTTTTCGCAGTTATATGGGACACGAGTATCAATCGGCACTGTTCACCAAGTCGAAGGCCATAACTCTGTGAATACTGGATGAATCCGCATCTAAAACCACAGGTGCGCAATTTAACATGGTGACACACATTCCTATGACTGTAGCTCAAAGAGATTTTCAGATATAAGCGAAAACTTTGTGACGTATCTTCAGCAAATGGTAGTCAATAATAACTATGGATCAGTGAAAGGTACTATGTGGCTCTTTCTTGATTGGTGTCGCATCAAGTTAAATTTAGCATGACATATCCTCGACTTGCTGATTATGACCTCGAATGATGACTTTCAAATGTGATAATTAGCCGAGAATCACAAGTTTATGACAAATGGCAAGTGGAAACTGTATTTATACAAGAATCATTGATATATCGCAGCTCTTTTTGTGAAATGCATCTACAACGAGAAAGGGGCCCAGACGTTGAAATAATCCAATTGACGTGGAAACCTCAGCATAAGTCAGCACTAACCTGATGGACCCTGGATCAGGGAGAATCTCGACTTCAGGGCTTTATCTATATTAACTTGGTCGACCCTGGATCAGGGATAATCTCGACTTCCGGGCTTTATCTATACTAACCTGATGTACCCTGGATCAGGGAGAATCTCGACTTCAGGGCTTTATCTATACTAACCTGATCGACCATGGATCAGGGAGAATCTCGACTTCAGGACTGTATCTATACTAACATGGTGAACCCTGGATCAGGAAGAATCTCGACTTCAGGGCTTTATCTATACTAACCTGGTGGACCCTGGATCAGGGAGAATCTCGACTTCAGGGCTTTATCTATGCTAACCTGGTTGACCATGGATCAGGGAGAATCTCGACTTCAGGACTTTATCTATACTAACCTGGTAGACCCTGGATCAGGGAGAATCTCGAATTCAGGACTTTATCTATTCTAAACTGGTGGACCCTGGATCAGGGAGAATATCGACTTCAGGACTTTATCGAATCTCGACTTCATGACTGTATCTATTCTAATCTGGTGGACCCTGGATCAGGGAGAATCTCGACTTCAGGGCTTTATCTGTGCTAACCTGGTTGACCCTGTATCACAGAGAATCTCGACTTCAGGACTTTATCTATACTAACCTGGTAGACCCTGGATCAGGGAGAATCTCGAATTCAGGACTTTATCTATTCTAAACTGGTGGACCCTGGATCAGGGAGAATATCGACTTCAGGACTTTATAGAATCTCGACTTCAGGGCTTTATCTATACTAACCTGATCGACCCTGGATCAGGAAGAATCTCGACTTCAGGGCTTTATCTATACTAACCTGGTGGAGCCTGGATCAGGGAGAATCTCGACTGCAGGACTTTATCTATACTAACCTGGTGGACCCTGGATCAGGGAGAATCTCGACTTCAGGGCTTTATCTATAGCCTCCTGCTGCTTCCTATTGTTACGGGGCAGGGGTCTTTTCTTCAATTCCATGACGGTGTCTGGGATATACAGGTCCCTCTCACCCAAGTTGTCTGCTTCCTGCCTATGCTCGGTGTCTGCAATATGTTAGTGGGGGATTCAGCACCACAGAATGAAGAAAAGGATGTCAGTTTTGCCGTGTACACTTTGCAAAAACGTGTGGCATTGTGTCTCAAATGTGGGTGTGACTTGAGAAATGGGGCTTATGGGATTTTAGACCAGCGTAGCTCCTGATCAAATAGCACACCCATGTAGCATGATAACCATCTATATTGTTTGTTCGAACTATAACGGATATTTCATTGATGCAATAGCGAACAGTGCAGATCCTGATCAGACTGTGAATGCAAAATCCATAAGCCCTATTTCTCCAGTCACGGCCACAAATGATGTCTCATATATTATATATGTTGTTCATGAGATTGAGGTTTGCAAATGACCTACTAGTATATTAACCAAATGCAGTCCGGTTCACTGCTACAATATGGACGTCACATAGGACTGCCAATACAGTTTCAGACTATTTTATTAAAGACCATGTGTTCGACAATTTAATAAAAAAGTGACTTTAAAATAATGTGTAAAATACAATATTAATGGTGTTATAATATTCAGGATATGGGACAGAAAATGTAAATGTTTCTTGCTCAAAAGTAGTCATTCCTATCAGAAATGGTTAATCTTGTTATTAAAAAATAAATCATCCAAATATAGCAAGACACAGGAGGCCCAAATGGACATGTATCACTCACCTGGCCTACGCACCATAACAGTTACTGTGATATTTGACCATTATCGGTGATCGTCTCTTCGATACCTTCGATTTGATATACAACATTACCATATTTGGTCAAATGTGAAATTTGACCCATGCTTGACCCCCGGCGTCCCACACATTTTTGTCCCGGGGTTATCATTTTCACAAATCTGAAAGAGCATTGATTATCGATCATTCCTGCCAAGTTTCATCGAAAGCGGTCAGGCGGTTCATGAGAAGATTGTTTAAGAAATTGACATACTTTTATATGGGGGCCATTATTGAATATGCCACGACCTCTATTTTAAAAATATGAAAAGGCTTCACCCATGGACCATAACTGTGAAGTTTGACCAGCATCGACCAAGTGGTTCATGAGAAGAAGACGTCTGAAATTTATAATTTATAAAATGATGCCCTTTTGGCGGCCATCATGGATGACGTATTCAACCGATTTTGATAAACCAGATGGCCGCGGCCTGCATGTCGAGCCCGCCGAGGCATCTGGTGATCTCAGGGTAACATATATATATAATGTAGAAACACATACATTTAAAAAAAATAACTGGCATCGTTAAACGAAACTAATCCCCCCCCCCCCCCACGCTGGCAGCCTTGGTAATAACAAAATCAAGTCCTCAGTGACCTTCACCTTGGGCGAACGTGGGTCGTGTGTAAAACAAAGCACCATCCCTAGACACACATTGTGGCCAAATATTATCAAAATCGTTGAATTGGTTGATGAGATTTTTGAAACAAAGTGTACTTCTAACTCAATTGATCTTGACCGTGGGCACAGTGGCTGCATGCATGGGACAGCGAATAATATATGGATGATGACTAATAAGGATATAAAGTTTCAAGCCAATCAGACTTATGGTTACAGAGAAAGTAGGTACCTTAAAACTTTAATGCAAATTTTGACAAAAGCTTTAAAGCAAACTTCTAAGTCCTTTACCCTTGACATTGGGCACAGCGGCCCCGCATGCGTGGGACACAGAATGAATATATGGATGATGACCAATAAGCATACGAAGTTACAAGCAAATCTGACTTACGGTTACAGAGATAGTAGGTATGTGAAAAGTTTAACGCAACGTTTCACAAAAACATTAACACAAACTTCTAAGTCATTTGACATTGACCTTGGGGCACATGGTGCACAGAATGTGAAAAGTTTAATGCAAATTTGGACAAAAAAATTAACGCAAACTTCTAAGTCATTTGACCTTGGGCACATGAATGGAATACAACATGAATCAGTGGATGATGACTAATAAGCATATGTCAATGTGACTTAGAACTGCAGAGATATAAGGTATTTAAAAACTTTAACGTAGATTTTGGACGCGCGGACACCCGGACGTCATTGTGATCACTATGTCTCGCTTTCCGCAAGCGGGCTCGACAACAATTATCGACAGCGATCGTCTCGTCGATACCTTCGATTCGATATATAACATTACCATAGTTGGTGAAATTTAAAATTTGACGCCTAGTTGACCCCCGGGGCCCCGCCAATTTTTGTTCCCGATGCCATCATTTTAACAAACTTAATGAGCATTAACTATCGATCATCTGTCTATCTTCCAATATTCTTGAACCCCTATTGGGGATTTCGAGATATGCGTGTCCAACTGCCAACATTCATCGACATCGATCTGGCGGTTCGTGAGAGGAAGATTTTTTAATAATTTGACATACTTTTCTACAGCGGCCATCTTGTATTATGCGACAACTTTCCATTTTAACAAATATGAAAAGCTTTTACCAATGGACATTCCCCGTTAAGTTTGGTCAACATCGGCCCAGTGTCCGAAGAAGACGTCTGAAAATGTTTGAGGGACGACGGACGAAAAGCGATAACAATAGCTCACTTGATCCTTTGTGAGCACTGTGGTGCAAGTTTTGCCGTGATTGGCTGGTGAAAAATTGTCCCAGTGTTTCGCTTGAATTTAAAGGCACACCAGGTAAACGTAATCGATTTCGATTAATACCTTATATAACGAGTCTCTGTACAAGTCTCTGTTTTCATACATGTATCATACCTAGCGGTGGAATGGGCGCATTGTTCAGGGCTATCCGCTGTCCTAGTGAGCAACTTGTTGAGGAGGGCAACGACTTCAGCAAACATTCTGTCCTCCTTGAACAAAAATAACGTACAGAAATATTAAATACAGAATGATTGCTTATTCAATCACACAGTAAATTGTCCAACTTAAGTGAGGTAGTTTTACTCTTTGCCTGCTGGAAAACTTGAGGGATATAAATAGTTAAAAAAAATAGCTGACGACACTTCGTTACATTTTCTTTTATTTCTCCCTGTAAATACCATAAATTTGCCTTGGAATTCCATGATAATCGAGTTTGGAGGACAAATTATTTACAGAGCAACAAGAGAAATATATATGTGCATGTGTATATGTGTGTATGTATATATTAACATGTATGCATGTGTGTACATAAAGTGTATGTATATATATGTATATATATTTCTCCTTTATTGTTAAAAATAATACGAGCTATAACACTCGGTACTCACTGTGATAAGTGTGATATAAATAGGTGTATGTTACGAGTACAGATACATATATTAGTGGTCGCGGCATGGTCTGAAACTTATTTGCATATTTAATTGTCACGATTGTGTTGTTTCTACATTTATTATATTTAGTAGTATACCCATGTATGCCATCTTGCATTGTACGTGTATTATATAATGGTCATGTATGTATGCTCATGAGGCAGTTGCCTTGATGCAATACATTATATTCTATTCTATTACATCTGTTCGCCTGGTAATGGCCTTTTACTGTTTTAACTGTTAATGCACACGGGCCGCATGGGTGGGCTATAGAATGAAAATATGGATGATGACAAATAGGTATATGCAGTTTCAATTCAATCTGACTTACGATAATAGACATACATAGATAACCACAACTTTCGGACAGACGGACACGGTGGCTACTATTATGTACCCTGACACTTTGTTTGGGGTACATACATGTAACAATTTGCAATTTGTAATGGTGTAGGAGACAAATAGTAAAAATAAATATTTGTTTACACTTTCTTTTGCAGACAGCAGCAGCATGGTACCACCAAATTCACCGAAGCTGGCAATGGCTCAGCACCATGCTAAAATTGTCTGCATGAAACAATGTATTGCATTTTATCAGTATACGGCTTAAATTAACCCTCAGAATGCGGGAACCAACAATGTTTGTCTGCTGTTGTTTTATATATTGCCTTTTTTCTCAATAAAAACAGGGTTTGACAGCATTTTATAATCATTTGAAATTATTCTAATGGAAATGAATTCATTCTAGAATGAATAAAGCACTGTAAAACCATGTTTTTGATGAGAAAAAATGGATATAAAAAGCAGACAACAAAATTTAATTCAGCATTGTACGGGTTAATAGTGATTAGTGTAAGCCCTATTCACACTGAAGATATGCACACTGAAACATAGCTGAAACCATATAGTTAGAAATATATCCCTTACTACGATGAAATAAATGTTGTCATCTGCTGGAAGTGTCTTATTTTCAATATTTCTCGACTAAAACCGGTTTTGACAGCGCAAGAGAATCGTCTCGATTCTCATGTGCTGTCAAAACAGTTTCTTTTTAAAAAAATTAAACCAATAATGAAAAACAGCAGACGACAATTTCCGTCTCCAGCGTAGTGAGGGTTAATTTGGCCAGGTTTGTGGGAGTAAGACATCAGTGAGCATTACCTGTCGACTTCAGTCTTAGATAATATCTCCACGTTGAATTTCCGGGACTTATGTCCCAATATCTCTGACGGTAGGTTCGTTGCTAGACGATGGAGATTGAAGGTCACAATGATCTTCCCATCTTGGCTGGTACCATCTCCGAATGCTTGACCTTTCTTTCTGTTAACACCAGAAACCTGTGCATGTCCAATCCACACCTTGTTGGTTGTCGGTACTGTGCATGCCGATTTAACCTCCTTCATTTCTGTTGCCGTCATGGTGTACTTCAAACACAGCCATGCATATGATTGTGCAGCCGTGTTGGACCGTATTTCCCCATCATTGTCCTCATCTACTCTACCACCAAGTTCAATGTTACGCACCTCACAGAAGCTCAGTGGCAGAACAAAGCTTCCTTTCCTGCCAGTAAATTTGATTGGCAGGTTGTTAATGTTGCACGATTCCTCGTTGGTCACCGCGCCTGTTGCTGCCTCCATCTCAATAAGAGGGATCCACTTCTCAATGTAGACATCTACATTTGTGTACGTGTCCTGTGTAGATTGTGTACTGTATTCAGAGAGCATGAGCACTGGGTCTTGTGTGTGCTGAAGGCAGCACTGAACGTTCTTCGTCATATTGAACAGCTGTGGTCTCGGCGACAGGATTCCTTTCTGTGGTTCAGCTGTCATCTGTACCTTGACAATCTGTCCATGCGTGAATGCCATACTGAACTTTGTGTTTGATTTCATGTTCACTGAGTCCCTGCATTCCGTACTGACGTCATCCAGGCCAGTTTCCCTTTCTACAGCGTGCGAATTCTGTGCACTTCTGCGTAAATCCTGCAAACGATCCTCAACAGCACAGCGTAAAATCCTTGCCCAACTGTGCATTGGCACAAACATGGCTTCTGGGTGTTGATTTAACACTCTTACACGATCTTCTTTTAACTCTGGTGTGCTTGATGAAAACCCTTTCGTATCATAGAGCCGTTTTCGCCAACTCGCATTCACAGTATCACACCCTGTTCTCACATCTGTAGTAACTTCTGGCTTGAAGCCCATGTTTAGCAAGTTGAATTTCACCTCACGGAAGTTTTTGGCAACATGCTTCATTTCTGGTGCACACAACGAAAGTCCTTTGTCTGATACATCATCGATAAAACAGTTTATCATCTTGGGACTTGATTTGAGTTCAACAGCAATCTGTAACGCCTTGCAACTCTCCTCATAGGCTTTGGCTCTTTTCATGGTGGAGTTCACATGCAAGCAAACATTTTCCACCTCTGCCTTGCTATAGGAGCAGGCCCTTTCGTCCAGCATGTCGTGGATCTGTCGATGAACAACCACGTCAATGTAGCGACGAAGTGGCGATGTGAAGTGAGTGTAAGGATACATGTCCAACGAATAATGTTTGCCATCAGCAGATGTCTGGATACTTCCAGAACAACGATAACCAGCTCGCTCTTGTATCGCTAACCAGTGGTTGTATGCCAAGGACTGTAACGGATGATGATCGTCCATTTTTACAAATTTGGAGCTGCCTTCCTTGCCGGACTCAACGGCATGCCAGAGCCATTTCTGGACAAAAACATTTCTCTCTGACTTTGTTTTCAGGGCAGCTTCAATAACAGGTTTTCTGTAGTCTGATATATTCCTGTCCTGAAGACGCAGCATGATATCCAAAACAGGGTCTTCCTTTTTGACAAAATCTTCCATACTCTCTTTTAACGGAGGCGGCTGACATCGTAATGGGACGGTTTGTCTAAATGTCCTGAGCAAGCTTTGTGCTATCTGCTGGTTGGCCATAATCATGAATTCCTCCACAAGATAGTGAGCCTCCAGTGTACCAGTCGGCGAATCATCATCATCACCGTCTCCAGCCACTAAGTCCAAGGCATACATGGAGTTACCGAGCCTCCGTTTCCGAATCTCATGTGCCATCTTGAACAAGCGTACTATGTCCGTGTACACTGTTTCTCTATCCTCTGTCATGGGTTTGGTTTCTATAATCTCCTGGGCTTCTCTATATGTGAATTGTCTATGTGACCTGATGACCGACTTCACTATCTGGAAGTTATTGCCTTCCATTTGGAGGCGGCGGCCTTGACTGTTCATGTAGAAGAACACGGTAAGGGTGAGACGCCTTTTACCTGGAACAAGGCTGATAATATGGTTGCTCAGTGGTTCTGGAATCATAGTCCTGGGCTGCCTGATGCCTGGATAAAAGGTCATAGCGCGCTCTTGTGCTTCAACATCAATGGCATCACCTTTCTCTACATAGGCAGCAACATCAGCTATATGTATACCCACCCTGTATTCGTCTCCGTGTAGTTCGATGCTGAGTGCATCGTCCAGGTCCTGGGAACCTGGAGGGTCGATAGTAAATGTGGTCACTTTGGTCAGGTCAGTTCGGCCCTTCAACAGAGAACTGTGTGGTTCATCTCCAATTCGTTGCTCAATGCTTTCTAGCTTCTTCACAGTAGAAATATTGTACAGCATTGGTACTTCATGTTGTAGATCTAGAATTTTCAAACCAGTTTTCAGGGAATCGCCATATGGCAGGATCTTCAGAACAGCTCCTATGGGGTATACATGTAACCTGCTCCAATTTATGTACGCAACCAGAAAAATATATTTATCACGGTTGCTTGGGTGCACGTCAACAATTTGCGAACATTCTAGTGTCCCATTCTGATGGTCGTAATCGTACAATTCCACTTTGTATTTTTTCTGTTTTGGGCAACTTTTCATGATTTCCTTATTCATGATGTATATTTTGGGCAAAGTCTTACACATTGGGCGCACCAAGTGTGCTTCTGTAGCATCCAGTGTACACACGAATATGGGGTGTTTCACATTCTTCAGTCGGCGGTTTAGTTTACCTAGAACACGTCCGTATCGTTTGTCCTTCTTCTCATGATCACTGTCGAGTAGTTCCACAACAACCTCATCCTCATTAAATACCTGCCCAGCCTTTGAGCGACCAGCAATCTCGATACTCGATATCCTACTGTCTGCGTCTATCGGTGTGCACGTCGCCATGTGTGATCCTTCTATCTGGATCGTACAGCGCTTGTACTTTTCTGGCTGCAGGAGTTTTGATTTCAGCTGAGTCACATCAAGCATCTCATCATAAAACGGTCCCCGCTTGAAGACAGATTCACGTTTATCAGCAAACAGATGCAGGCATGACTGATTCAAGTCGATGCCCGATTGTAGAAGTTTTGTGTCACTTGGAGTGTCAAGATCCTCGTCACTGGCATCTTTGTTACGATGTACCCGACAACTCTGTTCGTAGAATGTTGTGTCTGAATAATCAGTATCATCATCTAAATCTGTATTTGGATAAACATGTTCACCCCCATGATCAGGCAATCTTTCGTCTTCCGAGTCCGACTCATCGTTTGATTGAGACAGCTGGAATGAAGCATCAGTGTGGCTTAATATCCCTGTAGATGTGCTGTATATACTCGAGTCTCTGGATCGGCCTGGCTTTACGTGTTCCGCTTCCTGAAGCCGACTTATTGCGGGAAGCCCAGGCTCAGCTGATTTAGGTGATCGTTGGTGTATTTTAGACAGTCCTTGTGCATTAATGTTACAGTTGTTGGTATTGTCATCGACCACGGACTGCGGAAGAGCTGATCTGATACAGGTGTCCTGGCGGGATGGCTGGTTCACAAGGCGTGGGTCAGGTTTGAGCGACACAAACATCGATTTTTCGGCAGTCGGTTCTCGAGATCTTGCTGAAAAAGAATGTACCGTGGAAAATTTGGAAAATCTCAGTTTATATGACGGAGATTATAAAACTTTCAAATGCATACTTTGTTTTTATGATGAAAATTAGGAATTTTTTACTGGTCGAGGCAGGGTTATTGTGGTGATTTCTGCACAGTAGCATAAAAAGAGAACACCAAGATAGTGACCTTTGATGTTTATAATACAAGGCTAGGAGACGAGTATGAATTGTTAAGGATCACTTACAGTTGTCTAGCTGAGATTATTAATTTTTAAGTTAAGAAATTCTCAGGTATCACATTGTTTTCATTGCAATATTTGATTTAATTTAATGGTGTTCAATGGCCTGTAAACAGCCATGGTCATTTAGGCCAGGTTAACGGGGTCAAATGTTACCTGTTGTGATGGGAGGGTTAATACCAAAATCAGAACCACATATTGGTAGAAAAAATAAAAATTCAGTCCTTAATTAGAATAACCTGACCTGGTGCCAGGTCCTCACCACACCAGTCACATAGCCACACTCCCCAAAAGTAATATGATTATTACTAATCTGATAACTTTTATAATTGGTATAACCGGATTCAACTCTCACATACGAGAAAGCCTAAGGGTCAAACCAGGGATACCGGTATTCCGTTAAGGATGAAACCCATCATTAAATGTACCCTTCGCATACTCCCAACCAACCGCCCACTGCATTGAAAGAAATATGTACATGTTTACATTGTGCCATTACACTGCCATCATTCTTTAAAGGGCCTCGGGGATGCAGTTGTGTTTAATATGCATATTACAGTCCTTGACAATCTGTCACAAGCTATAAGTTATGTAGGTTTAAATATTTAATTAGCTTGGATTATGCAGGACTTATTGTGACATCATCAATGACCCATAAATACTTAGTTGTATGTGTATTTTATTGTCAACATTCTGTCTTTATTAATTTATTGATCAGTTATGCAGAAATACAAAAATAGAAACAATACTTTTTTATTTAATATTATTGGCAAAAACAAACAATTATTTAAATTAACTTTCTGTGATGTCACAGCTCATTTGCAACTATGCAGAAATAACAAGAATTCCACCACTGAGGTGGTGTCGCGCCTGACGAGGCATTTGACAGTAACATGATCATGGACATACGCTAAAGTATACATCACAATCAGATGGCCCCGGTCCGCATGTCGAGACCGCCGAGGCATTTGATGGTTTCAGAGTGTATTTCTTTAAAGTTTGAATTAAGGGCTGTGGAGATATAAGGTATGTAAAAGCTTAGAATGAAAATATGTATTATAATAAAGAATTATTTGAAGTAAACCGGAGTCAGCGTTGTGGAGATATAAGGTATGTAAAAACTTTAACACACATTTCAAAGTCATTTGACCTTGAACTTGGGCATGTGACCACATTGCCAGGCTATAGAATGAAAATACGGATGATGAAAAGGAAGTATTGGAAGTTTGAAGTAAATTGGAGTAACACTTGTGGAGATATAAGGTATGTACAAACTTTAACGAAGATTTTATAAAATGCAATTTGACCTTGACCTTGGGGCACAGGGGCCGCATGAGTGGGACACATATGAGTGGGTTATATATTCTTGATATTGAATTAGTAGACATTTGTGTCCTGGTAAGTGACATTTTTCACACAGTCCATGATACAAATGAACAAGTGAAACAAAATCCATCTTGCAAATGCATAGTTTTCTGGTAGTTGTTGCTGCGATTATCATGACCTCTTCAATTGTTGTTAATGTGATTGTGTGTATTCTTGATTCTGGACAACTGGACACGTCTTCTCCAGCTGTAAGTTTCAGTATGCTCAGTTTATTTTGAACATTTTATCGCAAGCATGATCTACTACCAGTATTAAGTGTGTACAATGTGTAATTATTGTATAATTGACTCCAATATGTAGCATGAGTACTTTGTCGCAGTCAGTAGCACTGTCTGGTTTTAATTTCATCAACAGTCACACTATTAGCTAATTGTATCAGTTTTAATTCATATACATATCCATTAGCCATGATAAATTAAAATGTAAACATTTAATACCAAACGATCCAGCGTCGGTTTTTAATTTAATAGTGATGATATCGTTGTCATTATAACTATCGCTGCCATTATCACTCATGTTCATGATTTCATTTTCGCCTTTTTCTTCCACGTCTCAGTATAGGTAGCTGCCTTTCAGTTATGTCCACAAATACTATTTGCAATATGAATGCATTTTTCTAGTTATATCATGTGGTGTGAATGTTGTTTTGATGAGGCACTATCTTCATGGAATGTGTAGCAGTTGTCTTCTATATTGATGTTTGTGAGTTTACTTCGTTCATGACCTCAGCTTATGAATTATTATTAGAGATGTGATTGGTGCTACATTTCAAAATCTCTGTTGATTGCTTTCTTCTTTATTGTTTTCACTGATTGTTTTGCTTTGCTTTGCTGATATCTGTGTTATATTGTGAAATTGTTGCATTTATTTAGTTATGTTAGTGATTTCGTTTATGTATACTTTATGTATATGTGGTTTTGGGGTGTGTGGTGGACTGTACATCGCTATTCGGAGAGTGCATCTCTGTGCCTGTTACTTAGGGTTTGCTGTTCGCTGGTCGATGAGAAGCTGACACCATTATGTCACTGACAAACATTCCAGAAGGTAACTTACATTTAAAAGTAAACTTATTTAATGGTTTAATGTCACATCAGACACCATATTGCTCACAGATATTTGTCTACGTGTCATGTTTTCAGTCATCATTCAGGCAGATCTGAAATTTATAACAGTTCTAGATACTTACTGTCGTGATAGCTTATGTTATATATGTCAATATAAATAAATTGATATGCATATAAGTTACATTTATTCCCTGAATTTCGTGCTCACATGGTTGGTTTCATCAATTTTATATACATTTTAAAATATTTTGTCACCATTTATTGCTTTTTTTTGGCATTACAACCATGAATATGACACTTAGCAAACAAAATATTTCCATATTCATGTTTAGCCTCCTGAAACACATAGGAAATGATAATTACAAGCATTGTTGTATGAATTGGGTATGCTTGTAGGAAATAAAATAGCATTTGTGGTGGCCATTTTGGATAAAATGACTGATCCAACAGAAAAATCGAGTTTTCATCCAAACTATCAATGTTTTTGTTCATTACACATAAACTGGTCATAGAAATCACCAGTCTTGAAAAAAATGTCGGATTGACCCACCCCTACCAATAAGCATATGAAGTTTCAAGCAAATCTGACTTACGGTTTCAGATATAGTAGGTATCTGAAAACATTAACGCAAACACAAATTCATTAAGCATATGAAGTTTCAAGTCAATGTGACTTAGGACTGCAGAGATATAAGGTATTTAAACACATTAACGCAGATTTCGGAAGGACGGACGGATGGACTGACACACGCACGGACGGACGCACGGACACCCGGACGTCATAGTGATCACTATGTCTCGCTTTCCGCAAGCGGGCTCAACAAAAACCGTCAGAGAAGTGCATGTTTAAAATACGAAAAAGGTCAAGGTTGAATAAACGTTTTGAAATAACCACGTGAAGGTTAAAATGGTCAAGGTCATGTTAATGGCGGCATGTTCCAAATGCTTAATGTCTCTAGTGTCCAAATACTGAAGCAATCCATCAAGTAATATTAATATTATACGATGATGCAAACAATGGCTAACTGTGTCCGCAAAAATGTGAAGATACAAGAGGTCAATGTCATGTTAGTGGAGGCGTGAGTGTGTTCCAAATGCTCACATGTATCAAGTGTCCAAATATTGTCAAGTAATATTAATGTTATATAATGATGAAGAAACTTGTACAAACTTTTTGACGCAACACAAAATGGCTAAGTGTTTCCGCAAAAAAAATATGAATGTGAAAAATGTGAGGTGAAAAGGTCAAGATCATGTTAATGGCGGCATGAGTGTGTTTCAAATGCTCACATATATCAAGTATCCAAATATTAAACCAATCTGTCAAGTAATATTAAAGTTATACCATGATGACGAAGCATGTACAAACTTGTTGACGAAACAATTATGGCTAAGTGTTTCCGCAAAAAAAATATGAATGTGAAAAGGTCAAGTTCATGTTAATGGCGGCATGAGTGTGTTTCAAATGCTCACATGTATCAAGTGTCCAACTATTCTAGCAATCCATCAATTAATATTAAATGATGATGAAGTTTGTACAAACTTGTTGACGTAAACAAAATAGCAATGTGTTTCCACAAAAATATGAAGGTAAACAAAAAGGTCAAGGTCATGTTGATGGCGGCATGAGTGTGTTCCCAATGCTCATATGTATCAAGTGTCCAACTATTGAAGCAATCCGTCCAGTAATATTAAATTTATACCATGATGACGAAGCTTGTACAAATTTTCTGACGCAAACAAATTGCAAAGTGCTTCCGCAAAAATATGAAGGTAAAAAAGGGCAAGGTCATGTTAATGGCGGCGACATGAGTGCGTTCCCAATTCTCATATGTCCAAATATTGAAGCAAACCGTCAAGTAATATTAAAGTTATACCATGATGACGAAGCCTGTACAAACTTTTTGACATTTCATATGTCACTAGTCTTATTAGATTGCCAATGACTATACTGTGTACATGACACATAACTGGGGTCCGTTTACCTAAACTTTGCATGACTAAAATATTCGTAAATGCAAGTTTATGATCGTCTGGAAATTTCAATTGACGGATTTACATTTGTTGAATATGCAGCCTATGCTCCATAAGTTTAAATCCAATAATTGTTTACAAGAAAACATTGTTAATGTGAAATTTACAGACTATCATAAGTGTGCACTTACGAACATTTTAGTCGTACAAAGTTCAGTGAAACGGACCCCTGTATCACAGAGGTTCTTTAACATCATGTGAAAATGAAACATCAGCGAAAGTAACTTAGGAATACAGATCGACCATGATACATTGTACATATCAGTTTAGTGAAAATATGTTTTTTTTTTATAGAGACAAATATAAAAGAACAGCAGATAGCAATAGCCATGTCCCACATTTTAAGGGTTAAAATTACAATCACTGGCTAAAAAAGTAATATTCCCTAATATTTCCCTGGATTTTCCGTAAAGGGGATTTATTTTTGCAATTTTCTCTGTTTTGCCTGTTTTTCAGAGTCCATGACGCCCTTTTTTTCAGTCCAAGATATTGAACAGTTCAGGGAATAGAGGAATGTTTTAACCCTTATAATGCGGGAAACAAAAATGTTGTCTGCTGTTGTTTCGTACTTTGTATTTATTCTCAATGAAAACATGGTTTGGCAGTGTTTTTGTTGAGAACAAATGAAATTAAAGAATAAACAGCAGACAACAAATTTAATTCAGCATTATAAGGGTTAATAGTTTACCGACAAATTAATCAGGAGTGACCAATCAGAACCCAAATCAACTAGGAAATGTGTTCATAAAACACGGAAGCCCCACATATCGCTTTGATAATAAATCTTCCAAGTCCAAAAGGGCAAATAATCCAAAACCCGGTGGTCGGATCAAAAATAGAAATAAACTTTGCGCATCTATTCATCATAAGGAAACTACATACCAAGTTGCAGGTGTGTAGCTATTAGGGTTTAAATGTTTTACGACATACAAGCCAAAATTGAAAAATTCTAAGTCGAAAAGGGGGAGATAATCCATGACCCCGGATAAACTCATCTACTCATCATAAGGAAGCTACATACCAAGCTTCTGGTCTGTAGCTAGTACTGTTTAAACGTTGTATGACTTACAAGGCAATATTGCCAAATTCTAAGTCGAAAAGCGGGAGATAATCCATGACCTGGGGGTCGAATAAAACATCGAAATAAGCTTTGCGCATCTACTCATCATAAGGAAGGCTACATACCAAGTTTCATGTCTGTAGCTAGTACGCTTTAAATGCTTTATGACCTACAAGGCAAAATTGCCAAATTCTAAGTCGAAATGGGGGAGATAATCCATGACCCGGGGGTCGAATAAAAAATTGAAATAAACTTTGCGCATCTATTCATCATAAGGAGCTACAAGTTTCGGGTCTGTAGCTATTACGGTTTAACAGTTTTACGACTTACAATGTTGGCGACGGACGTACAAAAGGATGGACGGACAAGGGTAACACTAAATGCCCCCTCCACAATCGTGGTGGGGCATACAAATATACATGCATTTGAATATTAATTATAAGTGGATACTATATTATGTACGGCGATACAACTTACATAGCTTGTGTTTCTTTGTATTTTTTGGTTTGGGTTTCTGTCTTTCCCGTTTCTGTTTTTCCTGAAAATCAATATAAACCATTTAACTATCCATAAAATGCTTAAAGTGACTGTGTTTTCCGCAAATGCATTTCACAAAAACACTTGCTATATATAAATGAATACTGTCTAAATACAGTCGCATCTGGTCCTAAGTTATAAACATGCGTTTGTCGCCAAATTATTGCATTTTAATATCAGTAAGGTGAGGAAATTCCATGCTAAATTTAACTTGGTCGAATTTCGCCATCCCTGGAAAACCCGCTAGCAGTGACGTAATTCCTTTCAGCCATTCAGTTTTATAGTCAAGCAGAGGATAGGGGAAAGTTTGGTTAACATTATATTATGGTACCACTAACATTTTATGATTGTTTTTGGTAGATTGGGGTGTTAGTAATTCGAAACTGAATGCTGACAGTGCGTCAATCGTCATTCAGTTTTCGAGTATCCACATCATCAGCTAATAACATCAATCAATAAACATGATAAACGTTAGTAGTACCCTACTACAAGGTTCACCCCCAATGCGACTTGACTATTACCATTAACTACTGCTTCGCTGCAGATATGATACAAAAACAAACTCTTCAAATACTTTATTACAAGATATTTTCAGCGTTACACGCTTATATATCATCATCATAAATACTGTAATACTTTAACACACGAAATACGTGCATGGTAAGTAAACAAAAATTGTTTAACAAAGTGAGAACTGAATGTTATTGCTGACGTAGTGTCCAGTGAAAACAAGTTTTGAATAATGAATAGTCATGGCGAGTCCATCCGTGGGAACTTTGAATGCTACATTTAGCAAAACTAGCGTTACTAACACTAGTTATTTTTTTGATAATAAAATAAGTTTTTTCATATGTTTTTTACTTTCTCATATCACTCACAGGGGAAAATATATTCAGGAAACAAATACAAATCTACAGTTAAATATTTTTTTCCTAACTCAATACCCCACTTTCCAACCTCATCTGAGACACAGTACCTTTAATATCGTATCACCCCTATTGAAATGGCATGCCAGTTTTGACGTATGAAACACTCATATGTGACTGTGTCTGGAGAAATGGGGCTTATGGGTTTTGCGATCAGTGTAGATCCAGAGCAACCTGGTACAGGTACATATGAGACAAGACATGTAATTTTATACATAAGGCGCCCTAAATTTCCCCCATGTGCTGTAAACTAACCATATTCGACTCGAATGCATTATCTGTCAAATGGTCAGGCAGCCGTTTCACTAAACTTTGTACGACTAAAATGTACGTAAGTGCAAAATTATGATAGTCTGTAAATTCTTAACTTATACATAATTTGGATGAGCATGTACTAATTTAAAAGTTGTATGCTGTAAACAATTTATGTCCGTTGAGGCATTTTACAAAAACATTGTCGCATATTTGACCATGACCTTTGGCATGGGGACGGGGTGGCGCAGGAGTGGACTATGGCATTTTAATAAGGAAGCATGTGAAGTCAATTGGACAGGGTTGTGTGGAGAAAATATAGTACTGAATAAAGTTAATGCAAATGAGACATTAAACGAACATCACCGTAATATTCAACAGAGATTCTACTTTCACTTTCAAAAGTTGCAAGGTTTTTGTTACAACCATGGACTGAATTACTTTAATTGATATAAATGAAAATGTGAATATTTATAACCTATCTTGGGGCTTAAATTGCCAACCAGCTCCTTTAAAATGCCATCAATTAATATGTCTAGTTTTCATACCCCCACCCCCACCTAGCTTTTGAGGTTCCGTACATCCTTCCGTACCTCTCGTCCATCCTTCTGTACATTTACGTCGAAATATCTTCAATATTATTCTAAGGATTGCTTCAATACTTGGGCACTTGAATCACCTCAAACTTTGTTACAAACTCATGCCAGCATTAACTTGACCCTGACCTTTTTTTACCGTCACAAGGTTGCTGAAACACTTAGCTATGTTTACAGTCAAGTATGCCAAGGGGGTATATCCATGTTTTACAAACATAATGTCTAGTTCAAATGGTGTATACAAAGATGCAGTCACCAACATGATGACATGTACCTCCTATTCCGATGGTGGTAATGAGCACAACGATGAGAATTGTTGCACATACCATAAGGTCCAGGGGGCCGTTTTGCTAAACTTTGTACGGCTAACATGTTCGTAAGTTCAGATTTACATTTATTGAGCATATGCAGCCTATGCTCAATAAATGTAAATCCAAAAATTGTTTACAAGAAAACATTGTTATTGTGAAATTAACAGACTATCATAAGTTTGCACTTACAAACATTTTAGTCGTACGAAGTTTACGGCTGTCCATATTTGGTTTTATTTTATGATAATTATCGATTACATATACCATTTTATTTTATGCTTACAATTATGCAGTAAAGTTCCTGTGTGAGCAAAATGCTAAAAAATGCATTCAAAAATTCTATAAAAGTGATTATTTAAATATAATGTAAAACAATATGTTTTACTAATTTTCTAGAGGACCCATTACCACAAGAGACATGTATGGCATGACACCATGCTAAAACAGGCTCGGGGAAGCACCAATAGAACACCGTAAACAATTGTACCCTGTCTGCCTGCATCCCTTCCAGCCATTCAGCATCGGGATAATTTGAACTCTCATTGGCTGCCACGTTTTTAGCCTCCTCAATGATGCAGACGTCCTTCGCAAGTCGATCTTTGTCCTCTTGTGTCTGTAATACAGGTGACTAGATACAGACACGTGTATCCCTATGACATTTTTGTTGAATGGACGTAAAAGAACACATTCAATCACACCAATGAACCCAGTTTTGTCATATCTCGGCCTAACTGACTGTCTGTCAGGCTATGTAGATGTGATATTGGTTATCAGCCTGAATTACAATGGAACCTCTCTAATATTTATACCCTGTAGCCTATTTAACCAAAATTGCAAAGCATACCTATCTAGCAAAGTGTACATTGAGGGAGTAATCTTTTAATGCATTATTTCATATTGAACATAAATAAATTCATCATTAAATTGAAAACAAATCCCTCAAAGTGTACTTAGAAAGATAAGTATACTTTGTAATTTTGGTGAAATAGGCTACAGAGCCTAAAGGCCACGATGTAACAAAACCAGGCTTATTGGCTTGATTCAATGGGGTTGTAAGCCTGTTCAACAGCAAGGTCAGGAATACAGCTGTATGGGAAAAGATTACAAACATAATGGTGAAAATTTGAAACATATTTACTTTTGCATTGCCAGAGTGGGGGGGGGGGGGGGGGATAATATTCGGCGAATAATTTGCCCCCCCCCCCCACGCTGGCTGTGACTGGAGTTATGGGGCTAATGGGAATTGTGGCCATTGTAGACACTGACAATTAGCCGACTCATGTAGCTTGATAATGATTTGTATTGCTTCACATGTGTTTCATTGATAGAATGGCAACAATGTGTATCCTAAACAGACTGTACAGATGAAACATACTAGCCAAGAGTATTTATTAGACAGCTAATTGACAAAGATCGAAAAGAAATAGACCAAAGTTGAATTGTTCAGAAAATGTCCAGAATATCATTAGGAGAAGTATATAACAAGAGTTGTCAGAAGACAACGAAGCACACCTGCTGGTGCTTTAGTTTAACAAATGTCAAGAAGCTGTGTGAAAGGAAACAAAAATAATAACAAATTTCCCACACTGTTAAGTTTGCGAAAGCGCTAACATTTTGACATTGACCTTGGGGTTAACGGGGGTCTCAGGATCGTGGATTTGACATGGCATGATAGAGAACCATTAGAGGAAGGGCTGCGCATAATATCAAGAAGAGCGATGAAAGGAGAAATCATAACAAACCATTACGTTTATGAAATCATTAAGACAATGACCTTGACATTGGGGTTAGCGGGAATCTGAGCATCGTGGATTTGTCACAGCATGATATAAAATCATTACAGAAAGGCATGTGCGAAATATCTAAACGTTTGTTGAAAGGACACAGAAATTATAACTTATTTCCGCCAACGTTAACTTTATGAAAGCACTAAGACTGTGACCTTGACCTTAGGGTTAGCGGGTGTCTGAGCATCGTGGATTATTCACAGCGTGATAAAGAATCATTATAGAAAGGCATGTGCGAAATATCAAAAGGTTTGGTGAAAGGAAACAGAAATTATAACAAAATTTCCCCAACGTTAAGTTTATGAAAGCACTAAGACTGTGACATTGACTTTGGGGTTAGCTGGGGTTAGAGCATCGTGGATTTGTCACAGCGTGATACAGAATCATGAGAGAAAGGCATGTGTGAAATATCAAAACGTTTGATGAAAGGTAACTTAGAAATAAACTTATATATAAAGTATAACAGATTTTCCCGAACGTTAAGTTTTCGAATATTTTAATATGGACGGACAGACCGACAAACGGACAGACGCTGACTACGACGCCGGAGGTATGTCATATGCGCTAATAACTGCTCATGAATCTCGCTGTAGCTTAAAGGTACATGCCCACTCAGTAGGCACAAACTGTTCGTTATAGTAATTAAATAAGTGTATAATTGTGTCGCTATTCCACCAGTTCTGAAATTTACAAGCGACCACTTTACAGATATATAATCATTTAGTAATATTTATATTACTGACAGTGACTCGCGGTGGTATCAGGCTATTTTCATATGCAAATGAGGCATGATATTTTTTAATTATTTCTACTAATTAAATGTGTCACCTGAAAACAAAATATTTTCGACAGATTATAAATTATGATCATTGCACATCAAAAAATAAATACAGAGAATAAATAGCAATGTCCGTTAACATGTTTATTTTGCCAGAAAATGTCTCAGATGATATATCTCGATATAAAGAACAGTTTGTGCTTACTGTGTGGGCATTTACCTTTAAAGTGACTTCGACTCAAATGGTATCTCTGAAGATACATTCCACAAAAACTGTTGAAATATATCGATGAATATTTTATTAGCACCTTCGCAACTTGTCCTTGGTCATAAACATGCGTTTGTCGGCTTAATCATCGCATTTGTATGTCAACTTTCGATGTCGTTAACAGCAAGTCGAGGAAATTCCATGCTAATTTTAACTTGATCCTATTACATCATCATCTGGAAATCCTGTTAGTAGTAGCGTATTTCCTTTGACCAATTCATAGTTAGCACCGACTCACATTTGCATAAATATCTTCCTTTTATCAATGAACATCATAATTATGATTATACCATTCACATTCGTATAAGTACTGACATGATGGGATGTAGTAGTGATATGGTGTCCAACACATGTTGATCAGAGCCTGCACAGTTGGCTACACACTTTGGGAAGCATTCCTTTTACTACCTCTAATGATAACTTTGCATCTGTTATCAGATTGCAAGAGAGTGCGAGCTGATCAGGAGCAACATTGGTTAGGAAACTCGATAAGACCCGATTTCTTATGGTGGATCACAATTGAGATACGCCATGTGATTTTGTACTTAAACAAGTTTGCCATTTTTCATGAAACATATTCACAGAAACTGCTGTAAGTTCTGTAAATGATGCTGAAAGTTGACGAAATTGTCATAGCAAAATGAAAAATATTGTAAATGTCGCACATGTTCTTAGGTACGAAATCACATTCCATGTCTCAAATTACAAGTAAACAAACCTTGGCATAATCCAGGGCGCGGCTGATCTTGCTGAATGAGAGGTCATACTTGTGCTGGGCAAATAACGACTTGGCCCAGATCTCCAGCGCTTCCACATTGTTGTATTCACAGCATTCTGTCAGTACTGAAATCATAGACACGGGTCAGTTATTGTGATGAAATCATAGACAATGGCCAGTTATTGTGATGAAACCATAGATAAGGGCCTGTTATTGTGATGGAAGCATAGACACAGGCATGTTATTGTGTTGAAACCATAGACACGGGCCTGTTATTAAGAAACACCGTAGACAAGGACCTGTTATTGTGACGAAACCATAGACAAGGACCTGTTATTGTGATGAAATCATAGACAAGTGCCTGTTATTGTGATAAAACTGTAGAGATTGACCTATTATTGTGATGAAATAATAGACAATGACCTGTTATTGTGATGAAATCATAGACAATAACCTGTTATTGTGATGAAATCATTCACAAGGGCCAGTTATTGTCATGAAATCATAGACAAGGGCCAGTTATTGTGATGTAATCATAGAAAAGGGCATGTTATTGTGATGAAATCATAGACAAGAACCTGTTATTGTGATTAAATCGTAGACAATAACCCGTTATTGTGATGAAAACATAGACAAGGACCTGTTATTGTGATGAAACCATAGACAAGAACCTGTTATTGTGATTATATCATAGACAATGGCCTGTTATTGTAATGAAACCATAAATACGGGACTGTTATTGTGATGGAAGCATAGACACAGACATGTTATTGTGATGAAACCAAAACACGGGCCTGTTATTGTGATGAAATTATATACAAGAACCTGTTATTGTGATTAAATCGTAGACAATAACCTGTTATTGTGATGAAACCATAGACAAGGACCTGTTATTGTGATCAAACCATAGACAAGGACCTGTTATTGTGATCAAACCATAGACAATAACCTGTTATTGTGATTATATCATAGATAATGCCCTGTTATTGTAATGAAACCATAGATACGGGCCTCTTATTGTCATGGAAGCATAGACACAGACATGTTATTGTGATGAAACCAAAACACGGGCCTGTTATTGTGATGAAACCATAGACAAAACCTGTTATTGTCATTATATCATAGACAATGGCTTGTTATTTTGAAGAAACCATAGCTACGGGCCCGTTATTGTGATGGAAGCATAGACACAGACATGTTATTGTGATGAAACCATATACACGGGCCTGTTATTGTGATGAAACCATAGACAATGACCTGTTATTGTGATGAAATCACAGACAATAACCTGTTATTGTGATGAAATCATTCACAAGGGCCCGTTATTGTCATGAAATCATAGAAAAGGGCCAGTTATTGTTATGAAATCATAGAAAAGGGCATGTTATTGTGATCAAATCATATACAAGAACCTGTTATTGTGATGAAACCATAGACAATGACCAGTTATTGTGATGAAACCATAGACAATAACCTGTTATTGTGATCATATCATAGACAATGGTCTGTTATTGTAATGTAACCATAAATACGGGCCTGTTATTGTGTGATGGAAGCATAAGCACAGACATGTTATTGTGATGAAACCAAAACACGGGCCTGTTATTGTGATGAAACCATAGACAATAACCTGTTATTGTGATTATATATACAATGCCCTGTTATTGTAATGAAACCATAGATACGGGCCTGTTATTGTGATGGAAGCATAGACACAGACATGTTATTGTGATGAAACCAAAACACGGGCCTGTTATTGTGATGAAACCATAGACAATAACCTGTTATTGTGATTATATCATAGACAATGCCCTGTTATTGTAATGAAACCATAGATACGGGCCTGTTATTGTGATGGAAGCATAGACACAGACATGTTATTGTGATGAAACCAAAACAAGGGCCTGTTATTGTGATGAAACCATAGACAAAACCTGTTATTGTGATTATATCATAGACAATGGCTTGTTATTGTGATGAAACCATAGACAATAACCTGTTATTGTGATTATATCATAGACAATGCCCTGTTATTGTAATGAAACCATAGATACGGGCCTGTTATTGTGATGGAAGCATAGACACAGACATGTTATTGTGATGAAACCAAAACAAGGGCCTGTTATTGTGATGAAACCATAGACAAAACCTGTTATTGTGATTATATCATAGACAATGGCTTGTTATTGTGATGAAACCATAGACAATAACCTGTTATTGTGATGAAATAATAGAAAAGGGCAAGTTATTGTGATCAAATCATAGACAATAACCTGTTATTGTGATGAAACCAAAGACAAGGACCTGTTATTGTGATGAAACCATAGACAAGAACCTGTTATTGTGATTATATCATATACAATGCCCTGTTATTGTAATGAAACCATAGATACGGGCCTGTTATTGTGATGGAAGCATAGACACAGACATGTTATTGTGATGAAACCAAAACAAGGGCCTGTTATTGTGATGGAAGCATAGACACAGACATGTTATTGTGATGAAACCAAAACATGGGCCTGTTATTGTGATGAAACCATAGACAAAACCTGTCATTGTGATTATATCATAGACAATGGCTGTCATTGTGAAGAAACCATAGCTACGGGCCTGTTATTGTGATGGAAGCAAAGACACAGACATGTTATTGTGATGAAACCATATACACGGGCCTGTTATTGTGATGGAAGCATAGACACAGACATGTTATTGTGATGAAACCAAAACAAGGGCCTGTTATTGTGATGAAACCATAGACAAAACCTGTCATTGTGATTATATCATAGACAATGGCCTGTCATTGTGAAGAAACCATAGCTACGGGCCTGTTATTGTGATGGAAGCAAAGACACAGACATGTTATTGTGATGAAACCATATACACGGGCCTGTTATTGTGATGGAAGCATAGACACAGACATGTTATTGTGATGAAACCAAAACAAGGGCCTGTTATTGTGATGAAACCATAGACAAAACCTGTCATTGTGATTATATCATAGACAATGGCCTGTCATTGTGAAGAAACCATAGCTACGGGGCCTGTTATTGTGATGGAAGCAAAGACACAGACATGTTATTGATGATGAAACCATATACACGGCCTGTTATTGTGATGGAAGCATAGACACAGACATGTTATTGTGATGAAACCAAAACAAGGGCCTGTTATTGTGATGAAACCATAGACAAAACCTGTTATTGTGATTATATCATAGACAATGGCTTGTTATTGTGAAGAAACCATAGCTACGGGCTGTTATTGTGATGGAAGCATAGACACAGACATTGTTATTGTGTATGAAACCATATACACGGGCTGTTATTGTGATGAAACCATAGACAAATGACCTGTTATTGTGATGAAATCATAGACAATGACCTGTTATTGTGATGAAATCATAGACAATAACCTGTTATTGTGATGAAATCATTCACAAGGGCCCGTTATTGTCATGAAATCATAGACAAGGGCCAGTTATTGTGATGAAATCATAGAAAAGGGCATGTTATTGTAATCAAATCATAAACAAGAACCTGTTATTGTGATGAAACCATAGACAAGGACCAGTTATTGTGATGAAAGCATAGACACAGACATGTTATTGTGATGAAACCAAAACAAGGGCCTGTTATTGTGATGAAACCATAGACAAAACCTGTTATTGTGATTATATCATAGACAATGGCTTGTTATTGTGAAGAAACCATAGCTACGGGCCTGTTATTGTGATGGAAGCATAGACACAGACATGTTATTGTGATGAAACCATATACACGGGCCTGTTATTGTGATGAAACCATAGACAATGACCTGTTATTGTGATGAAATCATAGACAATGACCTGTTATTGTGATGAAATCATAGACAATAACCTGTTATTGTGATGAAATCATTCACAAGGGCCCGTTATTGTCATGAAATCATAGACAAGGGCCAGTTATTGTGATGAAATCATAGAAAAGGGCATGTTATTGTAATCAAATCATAAACAAGAACCTGTTATTGTGATGAAACCATAGACAAGGACCAGTTATTGTGATGAAACCATAGACAATAACCTGTTATTGTGATGAAACCATAGACAATAACCTGTTATTGTGATCATATCATAGTCAATGGCCTGTTATTGTAATGTAACCATAAATACGGGCCTGTTATTGTGATGGAAGCATAAGCACAGACATGTTATTGTGATGAACCAAAACACGGGCCTGTTATTGTGATGAAATTATATACAATAACCTGTTATTGTGATTAAATCGTATACAATAACCTGTTATTGTGATGAAACCATAGACAAGGACCTGTTATTGTGATGAAACCATAGACAATAACCTGTTATTGTGATTATATCATAGACAATGCCCTGTTATTGTAATGAAACCATAGTTACGGGCCTGTTATTGTGATGGAAGCATAGACTGAGACATGTTATTGTGATGAAACCAAAACAAGGGCCTGTTATTGTGATGAAACCATAGACAAAACCTGTCATTGTGATTATATCATAGACAATGGCCTGTCATTGTGAAGAAACCATAGCTACGGGCCTCTTATTGTGATGGAAGCATAGACACAGACATGTTATTGTGATGAAACCATATACACGGGCCTGTTATTGTGATCAAACCATAGACAATGACCTGTTACTGAGATGAAACCATAGACAAGAACCTGTTATTGTGATGAAATAATAGACAATGGCCTGTTATTGTGATGAAACCATAGATACTGGCCAGTTATTGTGATGAAATAATAGACAATTGCCTGTTATTGTGATGAAACCATAGATACTGGCCTGTTATTCTGCTGGAAGCATAGACACAGATATGTTATTGTGATGAAACCATATACACGGGCCTGTTATTGTGATGAAAGCTTATACACAGACATGTTATTGCGATGAAACCATATACACGGGCCTGTTATTGTGATGAAAGCTTAGACACAGACATGTTATTGTGATGAAACCATATACACGGGCCTGTTATTGTGATGAAACCATAGACAATGACCTGTTATTGAGATGAAACCATAGACAAGAACCTGTTATTGTGATGAAATAATAGACAATGGCCTGTTATTGTGATGAAACCATAGATACTGGCCTGTTATTGTGATGAAATAATAGACAATGGCCTGTTATTGTGATGAAACCATAGATACTGGCCTGTTATTGTGCCGTAAGCATAGACACAGACATGTTATTGTGATGAAACCATATACACGGGCCTGTTATTGTGATGAAAGCTCATATACACGGGCCTGTTATTTTGATGAAAGCTTAGACACAGACATGTTATTGTGATGAAATCATATACACGGGCCTGTTATTATGATGAAACCATCGACAAAAACCTGTTATTGTGATGTAATCATAGAAAGGTATGCCTGTTATTGTGATGAAACAATAGACAAGGACCTGTTATTATGATGAAACCATAGACAAGAACCTGTTATTGTGATGAAATAATAGACAATGGCCTGTTATTGTGATGAAACCATAGATACTGGCCTGTTATTGTGCCGTAAGCATAGACACAGACATGTTATTGTGATGAAACCATATACACGGGCCTGTTATTGTGATGAAAGCTCATATACACGGGCCTGTTATTTTGATGAAAGCTTAGACACAGACATGTTATTGTGATGAAATCATATACACGGGCCTGTTATTATGATGAAACCATCGACAAAAACCTGTTATTGTGATGTAATCATAGAAAGGTATGCCTGTTATTGTGATGAAACAATAGACAAGGACCTGTTATTATGATGAAACCATAGACAATAACCTGTTATTGTGATGAAATCATAGAGAAGAGCATGTTATTGTGATGAATTCATAGACAATACCATGTTATTGTGATGAAATCATGGACAAAGGCCATTTATTGTGATGAAATCATAGACAATGACCTGTTATTGTGATGAAATCATAGAAAATAGCAAGTTATTGTGATGAAATATTGGACAAAGGCCAGTTATTTTGATGAAATCATAGACAATAACCTGTTATTGTGATGAAATCATTCACAAGGGCCAGTTATTGTCATGAAATCATAGACAAGGGCCAGTTATTGTGATGAAATCATAGAAAAGGGCCTGTTATAGTGATCAAATCATAGACAAGAACCTGTTATTGTGATGAAATAGTAGACAATAACCTGTTATTGTGATTATATCATAGACAATGCCCTGTTATTGTAATGAAACCATAGATACGGGCCTGTTATTGTGATGAAAGCATAGACACAGACATGTTATTGTGATGAAACCAAAACACTGGCCTGCTATTGTGATGAAACCATAGACAAAACCTGTCATTGTGATTATATCATAGACAATGGCCTGTTATTGTGATGAAACCATAGACAAAACCTGTCATTGTGATTATATCATAGACAATGGCCTGTTATTGTGAAGAAACCATAGCTACGGGCCTGTTATTGTGATGGAAGCATAGACACAGACATGTTATTGTGATGAAATCATATACACGGGTCCTGTTATTATGATGAAACCATCGACAAAAAACCTAGTTATTGTGATGTAATCATAGAAAGGTGTGCCTGTTATTGTGATGAAACAATAGACAAGGACCTGTTATTATGATGAAACCATAGACATTAACCTGTTATTGTGAAGAAACCATAGCTACGGGCCTGTTATTGTGATGGAAGCATAGACACAGACATGTTATTGTGATGAAATCATATACACGGGCCTGTTATTATGATGAAACCATCGACAAAAACCTGTTATTGTGATGTAATCATAGAAAGGTGTGCCTGTTATTGTGATGAAACAATAGACAAGGACCTGTTATTATGATGAAACCATAGACAATAACCTGTTATTGTGAAGAAACCATAGCTACGGGCCTGTTATTGTGATGGAAGCATAGACACAGACATGTTATTGTGATGAAATCATATACACGGGCCTGTTATTATGATGAAACCATCGACAAAAACCTGTTATTGTGATGTAATCATAGAAAGGTGTGTCTGTTATTGTGATGAAACAATAGACAAGGACCTGTTACTATGTTGAAACCATAGACAATAACCTGTTATTGTGATGAAATCATAGAGAAGAGCATGTTATTCTGATTAAATCATAGACAATAGCATGTTATTGTGATGAAATCATGGACAAAGGCCATTTATTGTGATGAAATCATAGACAAGGGCCTGTTATTGTGATTAAATCATAGACAATGACCTGTTATTGTGATGAAATCATAGACAATAGCAAGTTATTGTGATGAAATCATGGACAAAGGCCAGTTATTTTGATGTAATCATAGACAATAACCTGTTATTGTGATGAAATCATTCACAAGGGCCAGTTATTGTCATGAAATCATAGACAAGGGCCAGTTATTGTGATGAAATCATAGAAAATAACCTGTTATTGTGATGAAATCGTAGACAATAACCTGTTATTGTGATTATATGATAGACAATGCCCTGTTATTGTAATGAAACCATAGATACGGGCCTGTTATTGTGATGGAAGCATAGACACAGACATGTTATTGTGATGTAACCAAAACACTGGCCTGTTATTGTGATGAAACCATAGACAAAACCTGTAATTGTGATTATATCATAGACAATGGCCTGTTATTGTGATGAAACCATAGACGAAACCTGTCATTGTGATTATATCATAGACAATGGCCTGTTATTGTGAAGAAACCATAGCTACGGGCCTGTTATTGTGATGGAAGCATCGACACAGACATGTTATTGTGATGAAACCATATACACGGGCCTGTTATTGTGATGAAACCATAGACAATGACCAGTTATTGTGATGAAATCATAGACAATGACCTGTTATTGTGATGAAATCATAGACAATAACCTGTTATTGTGATGAAATCATTTACAAGGGCCAGTTATTGTCATGAAATCATAGACAAGGGCCAGTTATTGTGATGAAATCATTCACAAGGGCCAGTTATTGTCATGAAATCATAGACAAGGGCCAGTTATTGTGATGAAATCATAGAAAATGGCCTGTTATAGTGATCAAATCATAGACAATAACCTGTTATTGTGATGAAATCGTAGACAAATTGTGATGGAAGCATAGACACAGACATGTTATTGTGATGAAACCAAAACACGGGCCTGTTATTGTGATAAAATTATATACAAGAAGCTGTTATTGTGATCAAATCGTAGACAATAAACTGTTATTGTGATGAAACCATAGACAAGGACCTGTTATTGTGATGAAACCATAGACAATAACCTGTTATTGTGATGAAACCATAGGCAAGGACCTGTTATTGTGATGAAACCATAGACAATAAACTGTTATTGTGATTACATCATAGACAATGCCCTGTTATTGTAATGAAACCATAAATACGGGCCTGTTATTGTGATGGAAGCATAGACACAGACATGTTATTGTGATGAAACCAAAACACGGGCCTGTTATTGTGATGAAATTATATACAAGAACCTGTTAGTGTGATTAAATCGTAGACAATAAACTGTTATTGTGATGAAACCATAGACAAGGACCTGTTATTGTAATGAAACCATAAATACGGGCCTATTATTGTAATGAAATTATATACAAGAACCTATTATTGTGATTAAATCGTAGACAATAAACTGTTATTGTGATGAAACCATAGACAAGGACCTGTTTATTGTAATGAAACCATAAATACGGGCCTGTTATTGTGATGGAAGCATAGACACAGACATGTTATTGTGATGAAACCAAAACACGGGCCTGTTATTGTCATGAAATTATATACAAGAACCTGTTATTGTGATTAAATCGTAGACATAAACTGTTATTGTGATGAACCATAGACAAGGACCATGTTATTGTGATGAAACCATAGGACAATAAACCTGTTATTGATGATGAAACCATAGGTAAGGACCTGTTATTGTGATGAAACCTATAGACAATAAACTGTTATTGTGATTACATCATAGACAATGCCCTGTTATTGTAATGAAACCATAGATACGGGTCCTGTTATTGTGATGGAAGCATAGACACAGACATGTTATTGTGATGAAACCAAAACACGGGCCTGTTATTGTGATGAAATTATATACAAGAACCTGTTATTGTGATTAAATCGTAGACAATAAACTGTTATTGTGATGAAACCATAGTACAAGGACCTGTTATTGTGATGAAACCATAGACAATAACCTGTTACCAATAACCTATTGTGATGAAACCATAGACAAGGACCTGTTATTGTGATGAAACCATAGACAATAACCTGTTATTGTGATGAAACCATAGACAATAAACTGTTATTGTGATTATATCATAGACAATGCCCTGTTATTGTAATGAAACCGTAAATACGGGCCTGTTATTGTGATGGAAGCATAGACACAGACATGTTATTGTGATGAAACCAAAACACGGGCCTGTTATTGTGATGAAATTATATACAAGAACCTGTTAGTGTGATTAAATCGTAGACAATAAACTGTTATTGTGATGAAACCATAGACAAGGACCTGTTATTGTAATGAAACCATAAATACGGGCCTATTATTGTGATGGAAGCATAGACACAGACATGTTATTGTGATGAAACCAAAACACGGGCCTGTTATTGTGATGAAATTATATACAAGAACCTGTTATTGTGATTAAATCGTAGGCAATAAACTGTTATTGTGATGAAACCATAGACAAGGACCAATTATTGTGATGAAACCATAGACAATAACCTGTTATTGTGATGAAACCATAGACAAGTACCTGTTATTGTGATGAAACCATAGACAATAAACTGTTATTGTGATTATATCATAGACAATGCCCTGTTATTGTAATGAAACCATAAATACGGGCCTGTTATTGTGATGGAAGCATAGACACAGACATGTTATTGTGATGAAACCAAAACACGGCCTGTTATTGTGATGAAATTATATACAAGAACCTGTTATTGTGATTAAATCGTAGACATAAACTGTTATTGTGATGAAACCATAGACAAGGACCTGTTATTGTGATGAAACCATAGACAATAACCTGTTATTGTGATGAAACCATAGGTAAGGACTGTTATTGTGATGAAACCATAGACAATAAACTGTTATTGTGATTATATCATAGACAATGCCCTGTTATTGTAATGAAACCATAAATACGGGCCTGTTATTGTGATGGAAGCATAGACACAGACATGTTATTGTGATGAAACCAAAACACGGGCCTGTTATTGTGATGAAATTATATACAAGAAACCTGTTATTGTGATTAAATCGTAGACAATAAACTGTTATTGTGATGAAACCATAGACAAGGACCTGTTATTGTAATGAAACCATAAATACGGGCCTGTTATTGTGATGGAAGCATAGACACAGACATGTTATTGTGATGAAACCAAAACACGGGCCTGTTATTGTGATGAAATTATATACAAGACCTGTTAGTGTGATTAAATCGTAGACAATAAACTGTTATTGTGATGAAACCATAGACAAGGACCTGTTATTGTAATGAAACCATAAATACGGCCTATTATTGTGATGGAAGCATAGACACAGACATGTTATTGTGATGAAACCAAAAACACGGGCCTGTTATTGTGATGAAATTATATACAAGAACCTGTTATTGTGATTAAATCGTAGGCAATAAACTGTTATTGTGATGAAACCATAGACAAGGACCAATTATTGTGATGAAACCATAGACAATAACCTGTTATTGTGATTAAACCATAGACAAGTACCTGTTATTGTGATGAAACCATAGACAATAAACTGTTATTGTGATTATATCATAGACAATGCCCTCGTTATTGTAATGAAACCATAAATACGGGCCTGTTATTGTGATGGAAGCATAGACACAGACATGTTATTGTGATGAAACCAAACACGGGCCTGTTATTGTGATGAAATTATATACAAGAAACCTGTTATTGTGATTAAATCGTAGACAATAAACTGTTATTGTGATGAAACCATAGACAAGGACCTGTTATTGTGATGAAAATCCATAGACAATAACTGTTATTGTGATGAAACCATAGGTAAGGACCTGTTATTGTGATGAAACCATAGACAATAAACTGTTATTGTGATTATATCATAGACAATGCTGTTATTGTAATGAAACCATAAATACGGGCCTGTTATTGTGATGGAAGCATAGACACAGACATGTTATTGTGATGAAACCAAAACACGGGCCTGTTATTGTGATGAAATTATATACAAGAACCTGTTATTGTGATTAAATCGTAGACAATAAACTGTTATTGTGATGAAACCATAGACAAGGACCTGTTATTGTGATGAAACCATAGACAATAACCTGTTATTGTGATGAAACCATAGGTAAGGACCTGTTATTGTGATGAAACCATAGACAATAAACTGTTATTGTGATTATATCATAGACAATGCCCTGTTATTGTAATGAAACCATAAATACGGGCCTGTTATTGTGATGGAAGCATAGACACAGACATGTTATTGTGATGAAACCAAAACACGGGCCTGTTATTGTGATGAAATTATATACAAGAACCTGTTATTGTGATTAAATCGTAGACAATAACTGTTATTGTGATGAAACCATAGACAAGGACCTGTTATTGTAATGAAACCATAAATACGGGCTGTTATTGTGATGGAAGCATAGACACAGACATGTTATTGTGATGAAACCAAAACACGGGCCTGTTATTGTGATGAAATTATATACAAGAACCTGTTAGTGTGATTAAATCGTAGACAATAAACTGTTATTGTGATGAAAACCATAGACAAGGACCTGTTATTGTAATGAAACCATAAATACGGGCCTATTATTGTGATGGAAGCATAGACACAGACATGTTATTGTGATGAAACCAAAACACGGGCCTGTTATTGTGATGTAAATTATATACAAGAACCTGTTATTGTGATTATCGTAGGCAATAAACTGTTATTGTGATGAAACCATAGAGGACCAATTATTGTGATGAAACCATAGACAATAACCTGTTATTGTGATTAAACCATAGACAAGTACCTGTTATTGTGATGAAACCATAGACAATAAACTGTTATTGTGATTATATCATAGACAATGCCCTGTTATTGTAATGAAACCATAAATACGGGCCTGTTATTGTGATGGAAGCATAGACACAGACATGTTATTGTGATGAAACCAAAACACGGGCCTGTTATTGTGATGAAATTATATACAAGAACCTGTTATTGTGATTAAATCGTAGACAATAAACTGTTATTGTGATGAAACCATAGACAAGGACCTGTTATTGTGATGAAACCATAGACAATAACCTGTTATTGTGATGAAACCATAGGTAAGGACCTGTTATTGTGATGAAACCATAGACAATAAACTGTTATTGTGATTATATCATAGACAATGCCCTGTTATTGTAATGAAACCATAAATACGGGCCTGTTATTGTGATGGAAGCATAGACACAGACATGTTATTGTGATGAAACCAAAACACGGGCCTGTTATTGTGATGAAATTATATACAAGAACCTGTTATTGTGATTAAATCGTAGACAATAAACTGTTATTGTGATGAAACCATAGACAAGGACCTGTTATTGTAATGAAACCATAAATACGGGCCTGTTATTGTGATGGAAGCATAGACACAGACATGTTATTGTGATGAAACCAAAACACGGGCCTGTTATTGTGATGAAATTATATACAAGAACCTGTTATTGTGATTAAATCGTAGACAATAAACTGTTATTGTGATGAAACCATAGACAAGGACCTGTTATTGTAATGAAACCATAAATACGGCCTGTTATTGTGATGGAAGCATAGACACAGACATGTTATTGTGATGAAACCAAAACACGGGCCTGTTATTGTGATGAAATTATATACAAGAACCTGTTAGTGTGATTAAAATCGTAGACAATAAACTGTTATTGTGATGAAACCATAGACAAGGACCTGTTATTGTAAAGAAAACATAAATACGGGCCTATTATTGTGATGGAAGCATAGACACAGACATGTTATTGTGATGAAACCAAAACACGGGCCTGTTATTGTGATGAAATTATATACAAGAACCTGTTAGTGTGATTAAATCGTAGACAATAAACTGTTATTGTGATGAAACCATAGACAAGGACCAATTATTGTGATGAAACCATAGACAATAACCTGTTATTGTGATGAAACCATAGAGGAAGGTTTACCTGTTATTGTGATGAAACCATAGACAATAAACTGTTATTGTGATTATATCATAGACAATGCCCTGTTATTGTAATGAAACCATAAATACGGGCTGTTATTGTGATGGAAGCATAGACACAGACATGTTATTGTGAGAAACCCAAAACACGGGCCTGCCTGTTGTTGATGAAATTATATACAAGAACCTGTTATTGTGATTAAATCGTAGACAATAAACTGTTATTGTGATGAAACCATAGACAAGGACCTGTTATTGTAATGAAACCATAAATACTGGGCCTGTTATTGTGATGGAAGCATAGACACAGACATGTTATTGTGATGAAACCAAAACACGGGCCTGTTATTGTGATGAAATTATATACAAGAACCTGTTATTGTGATTAAATCGTAGACAATAAACTGTTATTGTGATGAAACCATAGACAAGGACCTGTTATTGTAATGAAACCATAAATACGGGCCTGTTATTGTGATGGAAGCATAGACACAGACATGTTATTGTGATGAAACCAAAACACGGGCCTGTTATTGTGATGAAATTATATACAAGAACCTGTTAGTGTGATTAAATCGTAGACAATAAACTGTTATTGTGATGAAACCATAGACAAGGACCTGTTATTGTAAAGAAAATACATAAATACGGGCCTATTATTGTGATGGAAGCATAGACACAGACATGTTATTGTGATGAAACCAAAACACGGGCCTGTTATTGTGATGAAATTATATACAAGAACCTGTTATTGTGATTAAATCGTAGACAATAAACTGTTATTGTGATGAAACCATAGACAAGGACCAATTATTGTGATGAAACCATAGACAATAACCTGTTATTGTGATGAAACCATAGACAAGGACCTGTTATTGTGATGAAACCATAGACAATAAACTGTTATTGTGATTATATCATAGACAATGCCCTGTTATTGTAATGAAACCATAAATACGGGCCTGTTATTGTGATGGAAGCATAGACACAGACATGTTATTGTGATGAAACCAAAACACGGGCCTGTTATTGTGATGAAATTATATACAAGAACCTGTTATTGTGATTAAATCGTAGACAATAAACTGTTATTGTGATGAAATTATATACAAGAACCTGTTATTGTGATTAAATCGTAGACAATAAACTGTTATTGTGATGAAACCATAGACAAGGACCTGTTATTGTGATGAAACCATAGACAATAACCTGTTATTGTGATGAAACCATAGACAAGGACCTGTTATTGTGATGAAACCATAGACAATAACCTGTTATTGTGATGAAACCATAGACAAGGACCTGTTATTGTGATGAACCATAGACAATAACCTGTTATTGTGATGAAACCATAGGTAAGGACCTGTTATTGTGATGAAACCATAGACAATAAACTGTTATTGTGATTATATCATAGACAATGCCCTGTTATTGTAATGAAACCATAAATACGGGCCTGTTATTGTGATGGAAGCATAGACACAGACATGTTATTGTGATGAAACCATAGGTAAGGACCTGTTATTGTGATGAAACCATAGACAATAAACTGTTATTGTGATTATATCATAGACAATGCCCTGTTGTTATTGTAATGAAACCGTAAATACGGGCCTGTTATTGTGATGGAAGCATGGACACAGACATGTTATTGTGATGAAACCAAAAACAGGGCCTGTTAGTTGTATTGAATGAAATTATATACAAGAACCTGTTATTGTGATTAAATCGTAGACAATAAAATGTTATTGTGATGAAACCATAGACAAGAACCTGTTATTGTGATTAAATCGTAGACAATAAAATGTTATTGTGATGAAACCATAGACAAGGACCTGTTATTGTGATGAAACCGTAGACAATAACCTGTTATTGTGATTATATCATAAACAATGCCCTGTTATTGTAATGAAACCATAAATACGGGCCTGTTATTGTGATGGAAGCATAGACACAGACATGTTATTGTGATGAAACCAAAACACGGGCCTGTTATTGTGATGAAATTATATACAAGAACCTGTTATTGTGATTAAATCGTAGACAATAAAATGTTATTGTGATGAAACCATAGACAAGGACCTGTTATTGTGATGAAACCGTAGACAATAACCTGTTATTGTGATTATATCATAAACAATGCCCTGTTATTGTAATGAAACCATAAATACGGGCCTGTTATTGTGATGGAAAAGCATTAGACACAGACTGTTAATTGTGATGAAACCAAAACACGGGCTGTTATTGTGATGAAATTATATACAATAACCTGTTATTGTGATTAAATCGTAGACAATAAACTGTTATTGTGATGAAACCATAGACAAGGACCTGTTATTGTGATGAAACCATAGACAATAACCTGTTATTGTGATGAAACCATAGACAAGGACCTGTTATTGTGATGAAACCATAGACAATAAACTGTTATTTTGATTATATCATAGGCAATGGCCTGTTATTGTGAAGAAACCATAGCTACGGGCCTGTTATTGTGATGGAAGCATAGACACAGACATGTTATTGTGATGAAACCATATACACGGGCCTGTTATTGTGATGAAACCATAGACAATGACCTGTTATTGAGATGAAACCATAGACAATGACCTGTTATTGTGATGAAACCATAGACAATAAACTGTTATTGTGATTATATCATAGACAATGGCCTGTTATTGTGAAGAAACCATAGCTACGGGCCTGTTATTGTGATGGAAGCATAGACACAGACATGTTATTGTGATGAAACCATATACACGGGCCTGTTATTGTGATGAAATCATAGACAATGACCTGTTATTGAGATGAAACCATAGACAATAACCTGTTATTGTGATTAAATAATAGACAATGGCCTGTTATTGTGATGAAACCATAGATACTGGCCTGTTATTGTGATGGAAGCATAGACACAGACATGTTATTGTGATGAAACCATGTACACGGCCTGTTATTGTGATGAAAGCTTATACACAGACATGTTATTGCGATGAAACCATATACACGGGCCTGTTATTATGATGAAAGCTTAGACACATACATGTTATTGTGATGAAACCATATACACGGGCCTGTTATTGTGATGAAATAATAGACAATAGCAAGTTATTGTGATGAAATCATGGACAAAGGCCAGTTATTTTGATGAAATCATAGACAAGGGCATGTTATTGTGATTAAATCATAGACAAGGACGTGTTATTGTGATGAAATCATAGATAAAGGCCAGTTATTGCGATGAAATCATAGACAAGGACCTGTTATTGTAATGAAATCATAGACAAGGACCTGTTATTGTAATGAAATAATAGACAAGAGCCTGTTATTGTGATGAAATAATAGACAAGGACCTGTTATTGAAATGAAATCATAGACAAGGACCTGTTATTGTGATGAAATAATAGACAAGAGCCTGTTATTGTGATGAAATAATAGACAAGGGCCTGTTATTGTGATGAAATAATAGACAAGGGCCTGTTATTATGATGAAATAATAGACAATGGCCTGTTATTGTGATGAAATAATAGACAAGGACGTGTTATTGTGATGAAATCATAGATAAAGGCCAGTTATTGCGATGAAATCATAGACAATGGCCAGTTATTATGATGAATTATAGACAAGGGCCAGTTATTGTGATGAATCATAGACAAGGGCCTATTGTTGTAGCACACCAGTGTTATTGTTGCAGTAAGCATTATGTCATCAGCAGAACACGCAGTATGTTGGTATCAAGGTCAGCTCAATGGTGCCGAATATATTTAATTATTTATTGATGCTTAATGGCCTTTCAACAGAAAAGTTAATTTTAGTCCAGGTTAACGGGGTCGAATACCGTGTTTCACCTGCTGTACGGATGGGAGTGGGGGGATCCCAAATGAGAATTGAATGTTTACATAAAAATATATATTCAGCCCTGAAATTAGAATACCCTGATATGGTTCTCACCACACCAGGGATACTTAATCCCACTGCATAAATGAAGTAGTATTTTGACTAAGCTTAATATTTTTATAATGGGCATAACCAGATTAAACCATCAAGTACGAGAAAGCCAAAAATGTATCTTCAGGTCAAACCAGGGATAGTGGGAGAGCGTGCCGTTGGACCATGGCTGTAGACCATGCTCATTTCGGGCAGAGCCAACACCTACGTAATGCATGTACGTGTCTCATGACATTACTAGAATGAGTCATTACGTCATCAGACCAGTTCACAGCAGATGCAGCTGTATCACGCGACGTGTACTGCGGCCACGGAATATGTATGTGTAAATCAGCTGTCTGAATGGAACAGATTATCAAAGTACCGAAAGTACTACATATATATGCTTAAATTGCATGATATTTCCGACGGAAATGTAACAATAACGTTCGATCATGTCCAGCTGTGGGCAAACGTTTGCCGTGGCACTCGGGAACTGTTTGAGACAGCAGCCTGCGTCCTTGTGGCAAACAGTTCCCTCGTGCCACGGCAAACGTTTACCCACGGCTGAACATTGTCGAACCTTATATTTGCATGTTCCCAATGACCAACCGGGTTGCCGAATGTAACCAGGAAAGGTGGTCTGTCGACGCACTTAGGGCCCCTATAGGTGATTTGAGAAACTCATTACAAAAACTTCCAAAACATAAACGGACGGACAGACCAACGGACAAACAAGGTGAAACCTATAGGGCACTGCCGAATCTCGGCATAGAATCTATTGAGCATAGGCTGCAGCTTATGCTCAATAAACGTAAATCCATCAATTGAAATTTCCAGGACAATCCTAAATTAGCACTTACAAACATTTTAGTCGTAAGAAGTTTAGTGAAACGGGCCCCAGGTGGTTGATTTTGATTTATTGGTGTTTAACGGCATATCAACAGCTAAGGTCATGTAAGGCCGGGCAAACGGGTTCGATCCAGTTTTAACCTGCTGCTTTGTGGGGGATCCAAAAATCAGAACGGAACATTTACATCGAGAAAAAATATATTCAGCCCTGAAATTAGAATAACCTGACCTGGTGCCAGGTCCATACCACACCAAGTCACTTGCCCCCTTCCCGTAAATAGGATTACGAGTAAGTGCAATACTCACGTAAGGGGTATAACCAGATTCAACTGTCACATACAAAATGCCAAAGACGTACCGGTTTGTGAGGGCCAAACCAGGTCTCCAGTCGGAATTCCGGTAAGGATGAATCCCGATCGTTAAATTACCCATCACATGCTACCACCTGCTACCCACCCCTGTGTGGTTGTACAACTCATAAATTCCTACTTGCGTGCCAAACTCCATGCTTGTGTCCCAATGCGCACAATCTATGTCCTACTCCATGTATTCTATTTTCCCATAACCTTACCTGATCATTTCGCTAGTTGAAGATGAAATATCATTCTTATTTTCTGGTTTATTATTTAGAATGGTACTCGATAGCTGTTGGTAAACTGAACATACTGTTGAAACCTGCAGAAAAATAATAAGTAAGTAAAAGTTGCAACGGTTTACATTTTTAATTAGCAAAAAGTATACATGAAAAAAGGCAGGCAGGACTTCGATGATGTCAAAGAGATATTGTATATTGTAAACGTAACTTTTAAAATGGAATAGCATTTGTTGGTATATTTTTTCATTAATATTAGTGCACAGTTTAAATACACTTAGTCTATTAAAGTGAAAACAAATCATATTTTTGAGACTGCAATAGCAATTATTTTATTCAAGTTTTAGGAATATTTATATTGTTAATTAGGCAAAAGAGTTCTATGACGTCATAGAGGTAATTGTATTTTACAAATATTTTATATTAAATTGAAGTTCTTCACACATTTTTTTATTATTATAATTTTATACTTGCAATATAATGTTAATATTAACAAAAACAGCATTTTTTCCAAATATCTTAGCTTCAATTCTATTAGAAGTTTTTCAGAAGATGCTAAGGTGGTTTTAGTTAGGGAACAGAATGTTCATTTATTATACAATAATTTGAACCTGTATAAACTTTGACTGAGATGGAATATTTGGATAGGATTTTAGACATTTTGTTTTAAGTACCATTTGCTGCTAGTTTCCGTAATAACATAAACATGTACAAACATGTTTCATTTCTACTTTACGAATCCAATACCATACGAGTTTGTACCTAAGAAGATGTTCGATATCTCATGAAAACTGTTTACAAAATTCGCGATATTTTATTGTATTAAAATGACGAAATGTTCAGAGCAAAGCAGATTTCTATTAAACTATTTTCAGCTTTCGATGTCATTTACAGAAAATATCACAATTTCTGTAAATATTTTCTTAGATACAAAATCACATCGCTTTTTTCTTTTTCGTATATTGATTGCAGATTTAAATGATTCTTACCAATATGACAAATCTTTCGCACCCGGTCATGGTCATTCTGTAATAGATAACACGTTAAAACGTTGTTACATGTTAACAGTTTGTTAAACAGTCCTGTAACTTATAGATTATAAACATGATAAAGTATGATCATTGAACATCAAAAATTAAATACAGAGATTAAATAGTAATGTCGGTTAACATTTTAAGGAAAGACGGTTATTGCCCCTGATATCGGTGTGGAAATTTACGTCTGATATAAAATGTATAATAATGCCAATCAATATGGTGAATGAATGTTTATTTTGCCAGAAAATGTCTCAGATGATGTCTCCGATATAAAGAACATTTTGTGCCTACTGAGTGGGCATTTACCTTTAAATTCCAGCTCGTTGCTAGTGCCTTTGGAATAACTTATTTTAATCCTTAGAACGTTAGAAACAAAAAGTGTCGTCTGCTGACGTTTTGTATTTTGTCTTTATTCTCGATAAAAACATGGTTTCGCAGCACTTCAGAATCATTTCCATTGGAAATGATTGTTGTGCTGACAAACTATGTTTTTGTTAATAAAAATGGAAAACAAAAATGAATCAGCAGACGACAAAACTTAATTGAGCAGTGTAAGGTTTAACAAACAATTCATCATTTTATGTGCATGTCTGAGACACAGTACCTTTAAGTAAGCTCAATGATTAAATGGTAATGCGACGGGATAAACATCATTAACATTGTATGAAAGATGTCACTGGCATACGTTACTGTACTGACTGAAACGGCTCTACACGGTCTACATTTAAAAACATTACATATGGCCATATGTATGATGTGACAAACGCTGAAGTTTCAAAATACAATTTATGTCGATCTTCCACGAAACGGAGGTGAAATACTCAGACCTAGGACCCGGAAAATAGCTTAGTCACAAAACGTTACCCCACCCACCCACTTTTATAGACTAAACATTGATTCTGATTAGGTCCGCGTCGGTCACGTGTGCCCTCAAACATGTATCAGATATTTATTACATTATTATTACCAGGGTCAAACTGCATCTGGCCACCCTCATTGCTCCGGACAGGCAGGCTGGATTGTCTTGCAGTTTTGGTCCAAGTCCGTGGCGAAACAGGAGATCTTTAAACGTGAACTGGATGTCATAGGATATTTGTCTAGCCACTTCCCATTTCTGTATATTCTCTGCTCTTTCTGCAATCCCGGTGATGTTTGTTATCAACTGGAGGATCTTCTGGAATTTAATCAATTTCATTCTGAGTATACTTCAGTAACTAAGAACACACTCTTAAAACGTGTCGGTACAAGGCAGTTATCCTTGCAACCAAGAACCAACTCTTCCAACGTCTCGGAACAAGGCCTTTATCGCTGATAACAGGTCTTGTGCCGAAACATCGGAAGAGTGGGTTCTTGGTTACTGAAGTATTGTTCAACATATCGTATTAATGGCGACTGATCGGGATACACATATGCAGCTGTGACTTGAGGTATAGGGCTTATGGGATGTGTGGCCAGTGTTGCTCCTGATCAAATAGGATACTTATGGAGCCTGATAATAATCGATACTGTCTGTTAGAAGCAGGACTGATATTTCATTGATGGAATGGCGAACTGTGCAGACAGATCCTGTCCAGATGGCACGGATGTACAGGCTGATCCGGATCTACACTGGTTGTAAAAACCCATAATCTTCATTTCTCCAGTCACCAGTCTATCTCGGAATGACAAGATAATTAACACAAATTCTCGTCAAAAGCGATATATTAATGTAATTTTGATCATCAAATTAAAACACCATGCCAACTGAATACAGTTTATCTCGTCTTGATACATAGGATATGTAAGGCGAATTGTTTATCTAGATACAGGAGTGTTTATCTAGACACAGGACTGACATTTCTGTAAGGTGAATTGTTTATCTAGATACATGACTGACATTTATGTAAGGTGAATCGTTATCTAGACACAGGACTGACATTTATGTAAGGTGAATTGTTTATCTAGACACAGGGCTGACAATTCTGTAAGGTCAATTATTTATCTAGATACAGAACTGATATATGTGTAAGGTGGATTGTTTATCTACATACTGGAATGACATTTCTGTAAGGTGAATTGTATATTTAGATACAGGACTGACATTTCTGTAAGGTATATATAGATACAGAACTGACATTTCTGTAATATGAATTGTTTATCTAGATACATGACATGACTGACATTTATGTAAGGTGAATTGTTTATCTAGATACGGGACTGGCATTTCTGTAAGGTGAATTGTTTATCTAAATACAGGACTGACATTTCTGTAAGTTATATACAGATACAGGACTGACATTTCTGTAAGGTATATATATATACAGGACTGACATTTCTGTAAGGTGAACTGATTATCTAGATACAGGACTGAAATTTCTGTAACGTATATCAAGATACATGACTGACATTTCTGAAAGGTATATCTAGATACATGACTGACATTTATGTAAGGCGAATTGTTTATCTAGACACAGGACTGACATTTATGTAAGGCGAATTGTTTATCTCGACACAGGACTGACATTTCTGTAAGGTGAATTGCTTTATCCAGATACAGGAGAGACATTTCTGTCAGGTAAATTGTTTATCTACATACTGGACTGACATTTCTGTAAGGTGAATTGTATCTTTAGATATAGGACTGACATTTCTGTAAGGTATATCTAGATACAGCACTGACATTTATGTAAGGCGAATTGCTTATCTAGACACAAGACTGACATTTCTGTAAGGCGAATTGTTTATCTCGACACGGGACTGACATTTCTGTAAGGTGAATTGCTTTATCTAGATACAGGAGTGACAGTTATGTAAGGTGAATCGTTATCTAGACACAGGACTGACATTTCTGTAAGGCGAATTGTTTATGTAGACACAGGGCTGACATTTCTGTAAGGTGAATTGTTTATCTACATACAGAACTTATATTTATGTAAGGTGAATTGTTTATATACATACTGGACTGACATTTCTGTAAGGTGAATTGTATCTTTAGATACAGGACTGACATTTCTGTAAGGTATATATAGATACAGAACTTACATTTCTGTGAGATGATTTGTTTATCTAGATACATGTACATGACTGACATTTCTGTAAGATGAATTGTTTATCTAGATACATGTACATGACTGACATTTCTGTAAGGTGAATTGTTTATCTAGATACAGGACTGACATTTATGTAAGGTGAATTGTTTATCTAGATACAGGACTGACATTTCTGTCAGGTGAATTGTTTATCTAGATACAGGACTGACATTTCTGTAAGATGAATTGCTTATCTAGATACAGGACTGACATTTATAGATACTGGACTGACATTTATGTAAGGCGAATCGTTATCTAGACACAGGACTTACAGTTCTGTAAGGCGAATTGTTTATCTAGATACAGGGCTGATATTTCTGTAAGTGCAAGACACAGGACTGACATTTATGTAAGGTGACTTGTTTATTTAGATAGAGTACTTACACGGTATTTGTGCCCCACGTGATCACTGCTTAAAACTTTGTTCCAAAATGTGCCTGTCACCGAAGCATGCTCTTCTGGAGTCCAACACTGATCAAACAATGTCGCTGAAAATTAGGAATAAAATATACTTATGTTATGACATGGGATTTTTCGGTACAATAACGCAGTTCATAACGTGATTCGTGTCATAATTCATTCTCTTCATTGTGAAGTATTTGTCATATTTTCTGCTGGTGATATTCTAACAAATTAAATAACACCCTGATACTAAATTTAATACGAACAACTGCTGTATGTTTTCCTTCATGAACGACATTGTGTTCCAAACTGTTAATTAATCAAGGATGTTCCTACTTTTCGTAATAATAACGTACATACATGTACTACCAAAATACAATAACATAATAAGTAGTGGTTAGTGTTTCATTATTATTCGCATCATATATGCTGGCTTAGGTCTACGATGTATGCTGGTTTTATATTACAGGGCATATTATCATGAATGTTTTACTAGTGGAGGCAGATATCTGAATTAATATCATAATATAACTACATAAAGCTCAGTCAATGGACAAACAAGAATGTTTAAACAAAGTGGTGTAATAATTTAAATAAATAGAATAATCACCGGCAACTTTTGGATACAGAATATATTTCACTCGACAGCCACGCCACGTAATTCGACTGACTAACTCGGGCTGCGCACTCGTTAGTCAATCAACCTATGTGTGTTTGTTTGTTTATTGGTGTTTAGCGGCCTATCAACATCTAAGGTCATGTAAGGCCGTGCACACGGGTTCGATCCCGTTTTAACCTGCTCCATTTGGTGATCTGAACGAAATATTTTCATCGAGAGAAAACATATTAGCCCTGAAATTAGAATAACCTGACCTGGTTCCAGGTCCATATAACACCAAATTCGCTTGGTCCCTTCCCCTCAAATAGGATTACGAATAATTGTAATACTCACGAAAGGGGCATAACCAGATTCAACTGCCACATACAATATTCCAGGGACGTATGTGAGGGCCAAACCAGGTATCCAGTAGGAATTCAGGTAAGGATAAACCCTGATCGTTAAAATACCCATCGCATGCTCCCACCTGCCACACACATCCTATGTGTCATGACTGACGATTTTATAAAATGTTTTATTGTGACGTAATGTTGCACGTTCGACGTCATTCACGAGATATAACGTGGGCACGAAACCTGACGCAGCACAATTATAGGTGTCTGGATGGTATCAATCTAACCCGAACTTACAAGTCGCCCTACGTTACAGACATATATTTCGGGGTAGTTACCTTATCGTTTGAGAACAAGGACGCTACAACATTTACATATAGGCCATCAGGTGAGAAAAATTACCCTACACCATTTAGAAAATTGAAGATACTGGTCATCATGGGTACTTTTTCTCAGTAGGAAGGGAATCTACGTTGCCTGATGGCGGCCTGTATCAGTAGCTGAATGGCGAACTATGTCATGTGCGGATCCAGGCGGGGACGTGTCCTCTAAAATTGATCGAGTTTACATTTTAACTCATTTTTAAGTGGAAAGATCTAATTATTTCCTTATTTCTCATCCAAAGTGTATGTTATTACCACTCAGCTGAACCGTTTCGTCAAAGAAAATAATCTGAATTTTATGAAAATTTACGATCATATCTGTCTCATTTGAAAGCCACGCCCCCTCTAGACATACATCCTGTATCCGCCCCGGAGTGTAGGCCCTCATATCCACGCAGGCTGAATTTGGGCTATATACTATTGGGCTCATGTATGTACATACCCACAGGTGATGGGAACAACTAATCTGATAGTCTGTTGTTACTTGTATAGATACTGTATATACACCGCCATGTGATTTTGTTCCCATCACATGTGTACATACCTGTGTAAAAGCTTCTTGTAGCTCTAAATATTTTATTCACCTGAAAGAAACAAATATGTTGTTGTGACTGGATAAATGGGTCTTATGGGATTTGTGACCAGTGTAAATAGCACACTCCTGTAGCCTGATCATGATCAGTATTGCTTGTTAGAAGCATGATAGCTAGGGGTTTCATTGATACAATGGCGAACAGTGCAGATCCTGATCAGACTGTGCGGATGCATGTGCTGATTTGGATCATTTCTGGCCGCAAAATCCATAAGCCCCATTTCTCTAGTCACAGCCACATATGTTAACCCTTACACCGCTATATTAATTGTTTGTCGTATTCTGTTTATTTTTTATCAAACCATGTTTTTATTGAGAAATAAGGCAATGTATAAAAGCAACAGCAGACGACAATTGTTGTGTGTAGCGGTCTAAGGGTTAAATATGATCCGTTAGAAGCACCTTGTGTATTTTCCTTACTGGTATGTGGATAGCAAAAATGCCACCAATTTATGCATAACCAAATTATCTCCTCTGTTTATCACAGTTTCTGATATTATATACTTCAATATAACGCAACTTTCTGGGAATTTGATCACATAACCATGGTGGTATTGATTGATACACATTTGTAGTTCATTTCTGTGCATGAAGCGAAAAACCACATATTGGATATCTGAGACAACATCTGAGACAGAGACACTTTACTGACCCTCATTAGCAGATTAGCGAGCCCATGTTATGCTTTGTATTGTACCCGGCGCGTATATTTGGATCAATATTTAATATGGTATGATAACAATATATAACTATGTTATTGTTTACTAATCTGTTTCATAACATTCCCTCGTGTCCTTAAGCCCCATTTCTCTAGTCACAGCCAAAGGTTGAAGTAATGGACCAAGGTGTATAAATACATTACATATACCTAAAAGCATCAATAAGAGAAAACATAAGCTATAAAATGGCCTTACTCCCTCCTACAACATATAGGAGGGAGTAAAGAACTTTATTTGGCTTATTTTTGTTTCAGTTATTGATGCGTTTAGGTATATGTAATGTATTTATACACCTTGGCCCATTACTTAAACCTAGTTTTGGTCACAGCCACCAATTCGGAGAAAGAAAATACACGAAATAGCACAAACCTCTTTGAGTATACTAGCACACGTGCTGTAACAGTTTGCGAGAGTCTGGCAACGTTGCTTTGTCATGGTCACTGAGCCAAGCAGACATTCTTCCTTACACCGATCTGCACCAATCAGAGCCAATAGGGCCTTTCTCTCGGCCAGGCGACGATGACCCTCATCGAATGCCACCTGGCCTTCTTGAACAAGAGTTGCTATCTGTGTCAACTCAACCTGAAATTTATTAATAAAATAAATGATTAAAGCACACACCCTGGTGATATACAGTCAACTTAAGGACTCGTCCTACCCCTGATCATAATTTGATTCAACGATAATTTCTTCTTAAATGTGATGGGATATGTGTATAACATATAATATATTATGTGAACATTGTCTCATTATTGTATACTACGTGTGTATGGTTAATGGAGTGACCAGCTCGCCTTATTGGTATGTTCAAGCCATCAGCCAGTTTCACCACTTGTAGCGTTTGACAACGAACGGAACATGCAAAGTAGAACAGATGATGCAATGTAGCTAACAATATGTAGAAAACCACGTCTCTGAGACACTGCCAATTTAAACAAATTAAATGTTTAATTAACATAAATAAAAATAGTGCATACATGTTATTTTGTTCAACCCTTATAGGATGCAGAACCGAAAATAGTCCTCTGCTGCTGTCATATTTTGTCTCTGCTCTCAGTAAAACATGGTTTGTCAACATTTTAGAATCAATTCCTATAAAGTGCTGTAAAACCATGTTTTTGATGATACAAATGGAAATAAACAGCAGACGTCCAATTTTTATTCAGCATTGTAAAGGTAAAACGGGTGTAAATTATATATTATTAGCAAATGGGGCTCGTTGGCACTCCCCCCCCACCCCCTTCGCTGGCGACATTGCATTACATAAGCGTTATGACGGAGTAGTAGACCATTTGTGTTTGAAGCGTTCCACTTTGTTGAGAGTGATTTTTGCTAATACATACATGTATACACTTTATTATGTCAGTTTATGATAATTTATTTCCGATATTATAGAATTGTCTCTCAATAACAATCACTGCTCGCATCGAAGTGATTTGTGAGTATTGGTCATGAACCCTGCGCAATTTGAAATGCTATCTATCACAGGTGATTCTAGCATGTCTTGGATGGTCAATTATTGTTTGTTCATAGATGAAACACCCCTTTCTAAACAATGTACAAAACAGTTCAAATGCGCCCGGGTCTGAAGATTATGTAATTATGATTATAACATTGTTTAAATAGGTGTTTCATGTATATACAAACAATAATTGACCATCCAAGACACGCTAGAATCACCTGTGCTATCCATGCTATATATCTTCATAATTGTTGTTGTTATTGTACCGCATTTCAGAAAGTGGGTCAGTAGGACACATGTTCTAGTTTCGACCGGGAAACAGGGGACCGCTTCACTAAACTTCGTAAGACTAAAATGTTCGTAAGTGCAAATTTAGGATCGTCTGTAAATTTCAAATGATGGATTTACATTTATTGAACATAGGTTCAATACATGTAAATCTAATAATTGTTTAAAGAAAACAGTGTTAATGTAAAAATAATTTTGCAATTACGAACATTTTAGTCGTACGAAGTTTAGTGAAACGGCCCCTTGCATCGCTAAATCGCGGGTATGACGTAATTTAGGGTAAAAACCACAGGCATGTTGATAGGATAGTATAATATACTGTTTTAGACATGCACCAATACATGTGCAGTAGTGCGCACTTGTCTGTCTCTGTTGTGAGCAGGTTGCAGATAGATGTACTGTATGGCGTGCCCAGTCAAAGATCTGAACGTCTTTCGAACAGTCACGTGAAGGTTAGAGAATACTAAATTAAATAAATATGCTGCAAAAGTACTGTTTATTTCCAATAAAGTGATAATGGCGCGTGACGTCACGGGGTCCGTGGACTATGTCTAGTTTAGCTTTATAGGGATGTAGCCATTTTGCAGTCATTTTATGTTGTCGACTCGACGCCTTATCTAGAGCAATTTAGAGCTTGAAAATATATGCTCCTGATAGCTCCTGATGATTAGTGAAACAGGTGATTGTAAATGCCATATTTGTAAATGTACAACGTATCGATTGTTGTTTCATTTTGATTGCCCAGTCGTACGCAAGCATAAGCATTATTGTCCCCACAGCTCAGATGGTAGCGCGCTCGGTAAATGCATTCGACATGCGTTCCCTTTGTGCGAGTTCGAGCCTCGTACTAATTATTATGTTGTTTTTTTACTTTTTTTATTCATAATTGATTCAAGGTTTTCTCACATTGTATATGTATTATATAGATATTGGGGGTCTTTAAAACGTGTGCACTGGGTTTACTGCGTCACAGAGCACGCAGTCAGATCGGGGCGTACGGTGTTCACAAATAATTTACTAAATAAATCTTATTATTATTTTTTCAGGTGAATAATTAAAAAATGTCATGCCTCATTTGCATATGAAAATAGCCTGATACCACCGCGCGTCACTATCAGTAAAATAAATATTACTAAACGATTATAATATATATCTGTATAGTGGGCACACGTAATTTTTAGAACTGGTGGAATGTGACACAATTGTACACTTATTCAATTTCTATAAAGAACATTTTGTGCCTACTGAGTGGGCATGTACCTTTAAAACATATATTCGTGTGGTGTTTTATTACTGTTTAATATTAGTGTACAGCTTGACACATAATAACAATAGCTATTTGGTTTACATTAGAAATAATTTATACCTGATTACAACTGTAATTATTGTTGACCATTTGCTGAATTTAGCCATGCATATATTGGGTTTATGTGTCACCTAGAGCAGACCGTGGGCGAGGGTAACACCGTCGGATTGCCACGCTGGCGACCCGGATTCGATTCGGGGTTCAATTCCAGGGTGTCTATTTCTCAGATACTTTGTATTTCCTGCACTAACTTTACTAGTCCTTTCGAATAGGGACTTTAAACAAGAGGGCCATGATGGCCCTATATCGCTCACCTGTGCAATGTCACAAAAATCAAGCAAATACTGGTATGTAAAGTTGTCACTACATATACATCAAAATAAGCACATGACAGGCACAACATGTCAATGCGACAAACTTGAGAAGTCACCAGGGTAGGAGTTGTCTCGCAATATGTACAGATATATCTTACACAACTTTGAGAGGTTTGGAGACCACAACAGGATGCTTCCAACCTACTTCCTATTGCAATCCTTAGATTTTATGCATTATATAACAATATTCCGTAAAAAAGTTCACCCCCGTGCCATGCCCATTTTTGACACAGAGGTCACCATTTTAACATCTTTGAAAAAACATTGTACATCGATCATTCTTGTTAAGTTTCGTCGAAATCGGTCTGGTGGTTCGTGAAAAGATTTTTTAAGAATATACGCTATTTTTAGAAGGCGGCCATCTTGGATTAACGACGACCGCCATTTTAACAAAACTGAAAAGGCTTTACCAGTGAACCGTAACTGCGAAGTTTGGCCACCAATGGCCAAGCAATTTGACTCCACGGGCCACGCCCATTTTTTACACCGGGGTCACCATTTTAACACCTTTGAAAGAGCATTCTACATCGATTTTTTTAAGAATCTGTGCTATTTTTAGACGGCGGTCATCTTGGATTAGCGACGACCTCCGTTTCAACAAATCTGAAAAGGCTTCACCCATGGACCATAACTGTGAAGTTTGGCCACCATGGGCCAAGCGGTTCGTGTGAAGAAGAATTTTGAAATATCTAATAAAAGAACGACCTTTTGATCTTTCGGCGGCCATCTTGGATGACATGACCATCCAATTTCGACAAAAAAATGTACCAGAGCGATCGTCTCTTTGATACCTTCGATTTGATATAGACATGACCATATTCGGTCAAAAATAAAATTTGACACCAATTTGACCCCACGGGCCACGCCCATTTTTGACCCCGGGGTCACCATTTTAACAACTTAGAAAGAGCATTGTACATCGATCATTCCTACCAAGTTTTGTCGAAATCCGGTTGGGGGTTCTTGAGAAGAAGAATTTTGAAGAATTTGTGCTAATTTTAGACGGCGGCCATCTTGGATTAGCGATGACCTCCACTTTAACAAATCTGAAAAGGCTTCACCCGTGGACCATAAATTTTAAGTTTGGCTACCATGGGCAAAGCAGTTCATGTGAAGAAGAATTTTGAAATCTCTAATAAAAGAACGACCTTTTCACCTTTCGGCGGCCATCTTGGATGACATAACCATCCGATTTCGACAAGAAAATATACCAGAGTGATCACCTCGTTGTTACCTTCGATTTGACATATGACATGACCATATTCGGTCAAAAATAAAAGAATTACCCCAATTTTACCACACAGGCCACGCCCATTTTTATCCAAGCATATTTGCTTGGATATAGTCCTCATACGGTTTTTGGTACCTCTCATGTTTTATGCAAATGAGTAATTGTCGACCAACGAACGTACTTCATGCTTCATGATTCTAGCTACGCCACGTGAGAGTGTTCCAAAGCGAGCGGTGCATTATGAACGTGTCACACATTTTTGGCCAGCTACATTTTTTTTGAGCTACAGTTATATTTTTAAAAACAGTTTGTGATTTTATAAAATATTAACTGTCGTGTTTCATAATAAAACAATTGTTAGGAAGGTTATATTTTTAGCGCAATGATCGACCGCTCCACATATAATTTATACGTAGTTATACGCCATGAAAAATAGTTCTGATAGTGAGCTAACATTATATTGTGTAGTGTAATACATGTGTTGTTAATTTTTCTGTACGACATTTATATTACAAAATGTTTATCTGATTTAATATAATATAAACTGACATGTATTAATTTGAGTATATTTGTTTTCACGCGCAATGATACAAAAGAAATTAACCTCGTGTCTCATGAAAAGTAGTTTCCGCAATTACAGAATCGTTTACATAGTCATAGGTCAATGGCTCGATAAAATCCAACATTGGACAGCGAAATGATGATGATTTAAAACAGAAACATTGTTTTTTGACAGTTACATACCGCATGCTTTAAATAATCATCTTGAGCCATCGATATTATTAATCAGTGTCCATTTTACTTAAAACATCAACTAATCTATAATGACGTTACACAGCATATGCAGTACGATACACTTCACAAAGGAAACGTTGTCTTAGAGTTTGAATAATTAATTATAGGTTCCGCCGAACGAACGAGTACGCCGAAATATATTTCCGTACAAATCCAATAACCTATTTATTATATACCCGTTCAACAAAACATGCATCCTAATCATTAAATAATCCGATAGTGTGATGAAATGCGACTCTCTATTATTTTTGTTGAACAATCCGAGCGCCTGTGATGGCTTCAGTTTGTGCAAATTGACAAGGTCATTTCGCGCACCTGAATCGATACAATACACGAAAAACCAAGATGGCTGACATCACTACAGACACAACAAAACCGGGAAAAAGAAGTTAAATTTGGATAAAAAGCCATACTTAAACACGTAAGCTAAATTTAACACATGTTTTATTTGCCGACGATATCAATGAATATTGTTAATACCCCAAAACTGTCATATAATCCAGGGGCGTAGCTAGCCAATTTGAATCTGCAGGCCCGGTTGACGACTTCAAAACACCATTTTCTCGAAAATTCTGCAGGCCCGGGCCTGCAGTGCCTTAATGCAGCTACGCGCCTGTAATCGTCCGGCAAAAATATGAAGCACATCCATCAGCATCGGATCGACTGTCAATAATTTCGACACGTTCAACAACTGCTGAACTTAATTTTGTTCTGAAGACAAAATAACAACATAATACACAATATTGAATTATTGCATGTATCGGTACTACGGTAGTAAACTTCATGGCAACATTTTCAATTCCATTTGCCAACAAAGCAAAAATGAACAAAATTCATCACATCAATAAATGATCATAAAGACAATATTTTGTGTTTGCCTTGAAAATCTGCTTACTATCCCTAAAAAAACACCATCACCCTCCATATCTCATTTCTAAGTGTGTTTTACACCAATTACATGATATTCAGTACAATACAGATCCCTACAATTAGTTGCGAACAGTAACTTGCATTCTACCATCCGTATCGAGTAGCGATTCCACTCATAGGCTGCAGAATAATTAGCTGCTAAAGTTTGAATAAAATTCGATTCGCTATTCTGCAAAGGAAGCCTATGTTTGTAATTGTAACTCAGACTACGGACGGTACGGCAGTAGATTGCAAGAGTTACTGTTCGCAACTAACATACAATAAGGTGATTTTCGTACAACTAAATTTTATTGACATTTATCACATTTAAATTTCAGATGTGATTTGGTACAGCTCCAAAGTTTCCGAAACCGTGGAATGTATTGCCAGACAAGAATGTTGCAGGAAATGGATTTTGGGCAGAGAAAGTGTTCGCTGACGAGGTGACATTTTCGATCTCCTGTAGCGGCAGATCATTCACACTACTAGGGACAGATACAGTGGCCGTGCTCGGTGGGGCGATTAATTTACCCAGTTGTACTGTGCTCGGTGGGGCGATATTCTGCCCAGACTGTAGTATATTTGATATCTGACGATGTTCTGCGATAGACAGTTCGGCGTCATAGTGTGTGATGGATTGTATATTTTTATGTCCCGTAATTTTTTTTATTTTTTGTGGGGGAACTCCTGCTTTCGATAAAGTGGTGACTGTTGACTTTCTAATACTGTGATTTGTCAACCGTGACGAGATTCCAGCTTGCTCTGCAGCATTCTTCATCAGACTGCCAAGTGTAGCCTCTCCCATGGGCCGTGGGTAATACCTGAAAATAAATATTTGGGAGAAAATGTGTAAGAAACACTTTTGAGAACTTTGCATATCGACCAGGCTGTAGAATCATTTTAAAAACACTATTCAGAAACATTGAATTACATTTCATTTTTCACCAATTATAACAATTATCAAAAAATTGTCGTATTTATAACTATTTTACTTTTCTAACTAAATATTAATGTCACTTTCTATAAAACTTCATTTGATCTTCAGCCTTGTCCGTAATGATTTTCAGTGTCATATGATGTTTTAATAAAATTTAAAACAAAATGGAAAAAAATCATAGTGCATTATTTCACATAATAAATGTCATACCATAGCTCATTTTCTGTGCCTTTCAATCGTTGTTCTGGTACTGCTGTCAGGTAAAATGGACTGTCAGCAGCCAACATCTCGGAAGGTCGGCGACTTCTGAAGATCTCAAAAATCTTGACAGGGTGACTCGGTCTCTGAAATGGAAATATTGGTCCATAAAAAAATGTTATGTTTCTCATATATTGTTACGCCAGACGGCCGATATTGATTTCAAACAAAAATATAATAGTTTTTTCCAACAAATTTCACAGTACATTGTATTCACAGAATTATATCTCAAATTCAACTTCAGATGTATTTATGGATTTAAGTCGATATCAACAAAATACAGTGATAAAAAACAATATTTTTTTCACATGCTGGCCCAGATATATTTGCGAGCGGTAACTCTTGCAATTTGCTCCCATACCGTCCACGAGTAGATTGCAAGTTACCGTTCGCAACAAGCTTTATTCGCTGATGTTTCCATGCCAATTCAGACCTATTTATCTTATTAACAATGATATAGTAAACTTTCTTTACTGAATGTATGAAAAGCAAAATACTTTTTATGGACTACAAGTAGTAGTGATCACAATACATCGGACCTCCGCTCGTATGCACCTAACTGTATTGTGTCTTGAGATATTTGAATTAATAAAAAATGTATAACTAAACAAATATTTATATTTGAATGCTGATATATTGAGGATCGATTAACATTACGCTCGTGAACATTTGATCGATTCTCCAAGTATCGTCATGACAACCGTGATAGTTTTCAATTTTCTATCGACAATATCTCACGACTCAAAAAGGTTTTGCGCTTACAAGGCCAGCAAACATACCTGGTGTTGTCTGTTGCAAATATCTTCGGTGTGGTCTCTCGTGTATTCGACAGATTCGCCCCATCCCTGGTCTTGCTTGCCCTCTCATTGAACTCGAGAAACTTTTCCCCATTGGATGTCGTTTTCATCTCTATATCACCGAATTTCAATTGTCTTGCTTCATCTCTCCACGCCAGCGACCGAACATTTTTCCGAAATAGTAAAATATCGTGAATTGAAGGCTTTTTGGTGTACTTGTACCTAGAGACCCAGATGAATACATTTTCTTTTCTTCTTCAGGTGTAATGTTCATGCACTTTTTAGGTTTATTGCCCTTCCCAAGTTTCTTCAGCTCCAGTTTCTTGGCCGTTAATGCTCTGATACACTGCCCAAATACTCTGTCTCGATAAATATTGTTTTTGCAGCATTGATAATGTATATTGATTCGACGAATATATTGATTTTAAATGGAGTATATATGATTTTTTGTGTGAAATATTAACTAAAAATGGTTGAGCACGTACTGCGAAGGATTTCTGGACTTTCAGTCCTTTGATTGACCTCGCGGTCATCATTTTAACAACTTTGAAAGATCACTGTACATCGAACATTCCTACCAAGTTTTGACGAAATCCGGTTCGCGGTTCTTGAGAAGAAGATTTTTGAAGAATTTGTGCAATTCTAATCTTGGATTAGCGATGACCTACACTTTTAACAAATCTGAAAATGCATCACCCATGGACCATAACTTTTAAGTTTGGCTACCATGGGCCAAGCGGTTCATGTGTAGAAGAATTTTGAAATCTCTAATAAAAGAACGACCTTTTGACCTTTCGACGGCCATCTTGGATGGCATAACCATCCGATTTCGACAAGAAATGCACCAGAGTGATCACGTCGTTGATACCTTCGATTTGATATATGACATGACCATATTCGGTCAAAAATAAAATTTCATCCCAATTTGACCCCACGGGCCACGCCCATTTTTGACCCCGGTGTCACCATTTTAACAACTTTGAAAGAGCATTGTACATGGATCATTCCTACCAAGTTTTGTCTAAATCCGGTTGGCGGTTCTTGAGAAGAAGAATTTTGAAGAATTTGTGCTATTTTTAAACGACGGCCATCTTCGATTACGTAATAACGTAATCTTAACAATTTTGTAATCCCCCTACCTAAGGACCATGTCCATGAAGTTTGGTGACGATAGGCCCAATGGTTACCGAGGAGAAGACGTTTGAAAATGTTCATGGGCGGACGACGGACGACGGACGGACACATTGCGGTAACAATAGCTCACATGAGCTTCGCTCAGGTGAGCTAAAAAGGCGGTCCAGTGCAACCGATTAAAAGGACAGTCTGGGCACGTTAAATAATCAGAAGGTACTATAGTATAAAAAGCTGAGCATCATGGGACCTGTTTCCTCTGTATCCACCTCCTTCCTGTCTCTCCATCTTGGGAGACGACTAAGCATTTATTGATTACCAGAGAAATCGAAATGTGTGGTGTTTGAGCGAACCTGCAAATACGCCATTTTACCCAGCTCTATCTTTAAAATTGGTCCAATATTGATTTTATTACGAAAAAACTTATATAGACATCTTCACTCGGTGAAGACGTACGTCTATGGGGATTTAACTTGGGGATTTGTTTCTAATTTCAGAAATAGTGGACCAATTTTCAAAATTTACTTGTTTTTCTGAATCCTCTCTCTGCTCCTCCGACTCCTTACCCCCCCCCCCCCCCCACCCCTACCCCCCATGTTAAATTCCCATAGGCAAATCAATTGTTCGTAATGAAATCAATATTGGACCAATTTCACGAAATAAAAAGCAGGCTCATTTTTAAATTTTGCTAAAATTTTAAATTATCAGAAAAAAAAATATTGTTATTCGCATTATTTTATATAGCCGTGAAATTTGGGCAGGTTTCGTGAAACAGACAGTATTATGTCTCGGGGGGGGGGGGGTACGGGCGGTGAACTCGTAGTACAACCACAGGTTGAAGTAACGGACCGAGGTCTATAAATACATTAAATATGCCTAAAAGCATCAATAAATGAAGAAAAAACATAATTCTTTTTACCCCATCCATCTAATCTTATGGGGAAGGTGTCCAACTTTTAATAGGCCGAGCCCATACGGGCTCGAGACAACGGACTCTCACGAATCGTCAACCGAGTTATATCATTGTCGCCTATTGCAGAAGTTGGGACAATGTTAGTATTCCGCAACGATATATTCCCCATTGCGCTATGTCAACGCGTTTTCGAGCTATCGATTGTTTTGCTGCAAAAAAAGTATCATCATTGCTAGGTCGGGAAAGAACGGACACATTTCCGAGGCCGATATTGCTATATAAAGGAGTAAACATCGGGTTCAAAATACACTTTTACGTCGTCCCGGCCGTAAAGAAACATTTTGCATAGAGAAAACATTGTTTCCAATCGAATATTTGATCAAACCTACATTTATACCCGTCCTGTGCGTCACGACAGACAATTTAGTCACACAGACATTTCTATCATTTCTCGGAAGCCATTTTGTATAAACATCGTGGAACAGGTTTATTCTTCGCCGGAACTCGTGCACTTACTATGTGGTAAAAAAACGGAACTTTTAGAAACGGTTATAATTCATATTTTATAATACCTATGTTGATGGTAAAAGTATCAAGTTAAAGGTATGTCTCTCTACTCCGATTTCAAGTTTTGTCAAAATATATTTTTTTCTAATAAACATGATTTTGGCAGCATATGAGAATTGTCCGTGGGGTCAAATTTTATTTTTGACCGAATATGGTCATGTTATATGCAAATCGAAGGTATCAACGAGCGATCACTCTGGTGCATTTTTTTGTCGAAATCGGATGGCTATGTCATCCAAGATGGCCGCCGAAAGGTCAAAAGGTCGTTCTTTTATTAGAGATTTAAAAATTCTTCTTCACATGAACCGCTTGGCCCATAGTGGCCAAACTTAAAAATGATGGTCCATGGGTGAAGCATTTTCACATTTGTTAAAACGGAGATCATCGCTAATCCAAGATGGCCGCCGTCTAAAAATAGCATAAATTCTTAAAAAAATCTTCTTCTCATGAACCGCTAGCCGGATTTCGACGAAACTTGGTAAGAATGATAGATGTACAATGCTCTTTCAAAGTTGTTAAAATGGTGACTCCGGGGTCAAAAATGGACGTGGCCCGTGGGGTCAAATTAGGGTAAAATTTTATTTTTGACCGAATATGCTCATGTCTATATCAAATCGAAGGTATCAAAGAGGCGACCGCTCTGATACATTTTTTGTCGAAATTGGATGGTCATGTCATCCACGATGGCCGCCGAAAGGTCAAACGGTCGTTCTTTTATTAGAGATTTCAAAATTCTTCTTCACACGCACCGCGTGGCCCAAGGTGGCCAAACTTAACAGTTATGGTCCATGAGTGAAGCCTTTTCAGGTTTTTTAAAACGGAGGTCGTCGCTAAACAAAAATCTTCGTTCTCATTAACCGCCAGCTACGCCCATTTTTTACCCCTGGGTCACCATTTTAGCAACTTTGAAAGAGCATGTACATCGATCATTCCTACCAAGTTTCGACGAAATCCGGCTGGCGGTTCATGAGAAGAATTCAGAATTTATGCTATTTTTAGACGGCGGCCATCTCGCCTTCCGCTTTTGGAAATATATTTTGCTGTAATCCGAATTATAAAATGCAGGTAACGCAGGGCGACTTTCCCGTGTTACAGACAGAAAATCGGGTTAGTTATTTTGCTCGTGCGTGTTGATGAGATCATGAAGCAAAAATGCGCGATCTTCCATCTCTGGGGGAGAGGTTGCGAAAAAGCAAGATTGGATAGGATAGAATCTCGTATTTTCGTCTCGCAATCTCGTGATCATACTTCACATTTTCGCGATCAATATATGCTCGATATCTCGAGAACGCGAGATTGTAAAAGTTTTGACCCTGTGTCACCATTTTAACAATTTTGAAAGAGCATTGCGTATCGATCATTCCTACCAAGTTTCGTCGAAATCCGGCTAGAGGTTCAAGAGAAGAAGATTTTTTAAGAATTTATGCTATTTTTAGACAGCGGCCATCTTGGATTAGCGATGACCTCCGTTTTAACAAATCTGAAAAGGCTTCACCCATGGACCATAACTGTGAAGTTTGGCCACCATGGGCCAGCCATCGGCCATGTGGTTCCTGAGAAAAAATCTCGAATAAATGGACCTTTTGGAGGCCATCATGGATGACATAATCATCCGATTCCGACAAATATTGCACCAAAGCAATCGCCTCATCGATACCTTCAATTTGATATATGACATGAGCATATTCGGTCAAAAATAAAATTTGACCCCACGAGCCACGCCCATTTTTGATCCCGGAGTCACCATTTTAACAACTTTGAAAGAGCATTGTACATCTATCATTCTTACCAAGTTTCGACGAAATCCGGCTAGCGGTTCATGAGAAGAAGATTTTTTTTAAGAATTTATGCTATTTTTAGACGGCGGCCATCTTGGGTTAGCGATGATCTCCGTTTTAACAAATCTGAAAATGCTTCACCCATGGACCATAATTTTTAAGTTTGGCCACCATGGGCCAAGTGGTTCATGTGAAGAAGAATTTTTAAATCTCTAATAAAAGAACGACCTTTTGACCTTTCGGCGGCCATCTTGGATGACATAGCCATCCGATTTCGACAAAAAAAATGCACCAGAGTGATCACCTCGTTGATACCTTCGATTTGACATATAACATGACCATATTCGGTCAAAAATAAAATTTGACCCCACGGACAATTCTCATATGCTGCCAAAACATGTTTATTAGAAAAAAATATATTTTGACAAAACTTGAAATCGGAGTAGAGAGACATACCTTTAACTTGATACTTTTACCATCAACATAGGTATTATAAAATATGAATTATAACCGTTTCTAAAAGTTCCGTTTATTTTAACACATAGTAAGTGCACGAGTTCCGGCGAATAAACCTGTCCCACGATGTTTATACCAAATGGCTTCCCGAGAAATGATAGAAATGTCTGTGTGATTAAATTGTCTGTCGTGACGCACAGGACGGGTATAAATGTAGGTTTTATCAAATGTTCGATTGGAAACAATGTTTTCTCTATGCAAAATGTTTCTTTACGGGCCGGGACGACGTAAAGTGTATTTTGAACCCGATGTTTACTCCTTTATATAGCAATATCGGCCTCGGAAATGTGTCCGTTCTTTCCCGACCTAGCAATGATGATACTTTTTTTACAACAAAACAATTGATAGCTCGAAAACGCGTTGACATAGCGCAATGGGGAATATATCGTTGCTGAATACTAACATTGTCCCAACTTCTGCAATAGGCGACAATGATATAACTCGGTTGACGATTCGTGAGAGTCCGTTGTCTCGAGCCCGTATGGGCTCGGCCTATTAAAAAGTTGGACACCTTCCCCATAAGATTAGATGGATGGGGTAAACAAATTTTTTGTTTCTTCATTTATTGATGCTTTTAGGCATATTTAATGTATTTACAGACCTCGGTCCGTTACTTCAACCTGTGAGTACAACTACAAATGTAACTAATTAACTGGATGACATCCAACATATACTGTAGTATAGATACATTTAAATAAAATAGTGAGCATACATACCTCTGTAGATCTACTCGCCATACTTCTGTAGTTTAAATTAATATGTTTAATTTGTCCAATATCAACCACATTCAACGGATAATTGAGAGGGCCCCGTACAACTTGAGTTATATATGGAGCTGACGGAGCTGTATTCTATTTTTAGCACAGTGGAATTTCCCGAATCAACATTTCTGGAAAACAAATTAGAAGTCGGTCAGAGTGGTTCAGTTGGCTGTGTCTCAGGTAGTTTGTTTGTTTGTTTGTTGGGGTTTAACGGCCTATCAACAGCTAAGGTCATTTAAGGCCGGGTCAATGGGTTTAGTACTAAATCCCATATATTACCTGTACAAGTACATGTTCAAGTACATGTACGAATGGGGGTGATGGGGGTGGAATTCCAAAATCAGAACTGAATATTTACAAATAAAAAAATAAAAAATATATTCAGCCCTGAAATCAGAATAATCCTGATCTGATGTCAGGTCCTCGCCACACCAGAATCACTTGACCTCCTCCCAAAAGCAGTATAGGATCAGTAATAATATTACTACTTTTATAATGGGCAATAACCCAATTCAACTCCCAGGTAACAAAAGAGCCAAAGATAAAAACATACCGGAGGGCCAAACCAGGCAAATCATTATTCCTATAAGGAGGAACCCCACCGTTAAGTTACGCTGTCACGTTCACCCGACTAAACACCACGTCTCAGATGATATCTCCGAAAATGCATTCCACAAAAACAGTTGCTATATATCAATGAATACTGTATAAATAGAGTCGCGTCTGGTCATTGGTCATAAACATGCGTTTGTCGCCTAATTATTGCATTTTAATATCAGCGTTCGATGTCGTAAACAGCAATTTGAGGGAATCCCATTGTATTTAACTTGGTCGAATTTCACCAATTCATAGAATACCCGCTAGCAGTGACGTAATTCATTTCAGCGATTCAGTTTTATAGGAACCAGTCGGCCAATACATAATGACATAAGCCTGTTCTTGATCCGTGCCAAACACGTGGTCAATAATCATACGGGTTGATTTATTTCCCCTTTTTTGACGGAACCGTTTACTTTCACTTTCGAAACCTCTATCTCACCCCCACATTCAAGTCGCACACAGAAAGTTTAACCTGCATATGTAGAGCATGCAAATAATGTAATTAAAGTTTGGCAAATCACAAAATCACATACAGACCATGGTTTCGACGCCAAGGAATATATATATCTAAACACGATACAGTGACATAATCCCATTTATTGACGGCGCAAATCCAATATGGTACCCATATAGAGGCAATGCATCCTAATTTGACGATCGTCTTCTTTGTTTAGTCTGCATATGATTATCAGAAGCATGTAAAGCATATTTTACAATTTCACTAGTATAGAGCCATTCCGACTATATTAAATCCAATATGGCCACCGTAAAAATCAGTTGGTACAAATGCCTGTCTATAGGCTAGCATATTAATTAGGTTAACTTGGGAAATCAGGAATAGCTAACTTATGTACACGTATAGCATCACAACACATTCACGCTATTTGTCTAAACGTGCTTTCTTAGTCATACACATGTATGCACATGCAATTTGATTCTTAAAGTACCATTATGTCGCTGCAACATACACTACTCTATATCTGAAGCATTTTCATTTTGTCATACAACATTGTCCACGTCTATGATACACATTCAGATGACAGTCTAACACATTATGTCATACCGAGGCATGCATACGCTTATAAAAATAAAAAAGAATAGTCTAATGCGAATTAGGCACACTTTGAATGATAGCTTGCTGCAAAATGACACAGAATATTGCCATAGCCATCTAAAACGGGTGGATAAGAATATAGAGGTACGTCCCTTGGTATAGTTGTGTTTTCTCTTCCTGTAAAAAAAAAAAAATATACGTTTTTCTCTTTGATTTCATGGAATTTACTGGATTAAAACATAGATATCGAAATATGAGTAACCTTTTACAATATACGTGTTTATCAATATGATACTAAAGCAGCGTATATTTATGTAACAGAAACAGATAAACATTATATAGTATGGTATGTTCAGCCATCAGCCAGTTTCACCTCTTGTAAGCGTTTTGACAACGAACGAAACATGCAGAGTAGAACAGATGATACAATGTAGCTAACAATAAGCAGAAAACCACATCTCTGAGACACTGCCAATTTAAACAAATTAATTGTTTAATTAACATAAATAAAAATAGTGCATACATGTTATTTTGTTCAACCCTTAGGATGCAGAACCGAAAATAGTCCTCTGCTGCTGTCATATTTTGTCTCTGCTCTCAGTAAAACATGGTTTGTCAACATTTTAGAATCAATTCCTATAAAGTGCTGTAAAACCATGTTTTTTGATGAGAAAAAATGGAAAATAAACAGCAGACGTCCAATTTTTATTCAGCATTGAAAGGTAAAACGGGTGTAAATTATATATTATTAGCAAATGGCTCGTTCGCACCCCCCCCCCCCCCCCCCCAACCCCTTCGCTGGCGACGCCTATGACATTGCATTACATAAGCGTTATGACGTAGTAGTAAGACCATTTGTGTTTGAAGCGTTCTACTTTATGCTAGTATACATTTTATTAGGTCAGTTTATGATAATATAGTGTCCGATATTATAGAATTGTCTCTCAATAACCATGACTGCTCGCATCGAACTGGTCATGAACCCTGCGCAATTTGAAATGCAACCCATCACAGGTGATTCTAGCATGTATTGGATGGTCAATTATTGTTTGTGTATAGATGAAACACCCCTTTCTAAACAATGTACAAAACAGTTCAATTGCGCCGGGTCTGAAGATTATGTAATCATGATTATAACATTGTTTAGATATGTGTTTTATGACATACAAACAATAATTGACCATACAAGACACGCTAGAATCACCTGTGTCTATCCATGCTATCTATATTCATAATTGTTGTTGTTATTGTACAGCATTTCTGGAAAACCACACAGAAAGTAGGTCAGTAGGACACATGTTCTAGTTTCAACCAGGAAACGGGGGACCGTTTCAGTAAACTTCGTAATACTAAAATGTTCGTAAGTGCAAATTTAGGATCGTCTGGAAATTTCAAATAATGGATTTACATTCATTGAAAATAGATGGTAGCGCGCTCGGTAAATGCATTCGACCTGCGTTCCTTTTGTGCGAGTTCGAGCCTCGGACAAATTATTATGTTTTTGTTTTTTTATTCATTATGAGTCAACGATCGGGGCGTACGGTGTTCACAAATAATTTACTAAATAAATTTTATATATCTATCAACGTCAAACAAACCCGGGGTTTAGACAATTGTAAAATTGTCGCCTGTAGGTATTTCATAGAAACAAACAGTACGAAGGGGAGTAGGGGTGGGGGTGGGTGGGTGAGACTTCCGGGTGTCAATATACACATCCTCGGCGTTATTGGCCCTCCTAATGTTCGGCCCCTGAAAATGTTTGGCTGGCTAAAGTCACCCCGCATGTAACCACTACGCTACACGCATAAGACACTACATATATGTCTTGGTCACAAGTCGATATAGGTGCACGTATCTATAACAATGTAGGTATGTTCTAAAATTATATACTGAAATCATAGGTGCATTGTTATCGATTAATTTGGACTTGATTATGCTTGCATGGAGGGAATGACGTATATTCATTGATTCAGAATATGCCTGAATGTTGTTTGAATATATTCAAGGCTAATATTGGTCACATGCTTGCTATATTTTCCTGCTATATAATGTCAGTTTTTCACTTTGTAAACACCTGCTTTACCTATTATGGTTCAATACGGAATCTCCTGTGACCTTTGCCCTTGCTACTTTATCGGAAAACAAACAGTGCTCCGGTATAAAAAAATAGCCCGGGCGTTTTGAGGTCACAGATACAGTTTGTCTAAAGATTTTGATCCATTACTGCCACTCGAGAAATAAGTTGGGGTCCTTTACTTCCAGTTTTCAGCATATTTGTAGGATTTAAAAGAAAACGCTGCACCTTTTGGTCACGTGTGTAAACACGGATGCAGTGGCCAAATAACGTAAACAATATTGGGGGACGAGGTTGAGTTTATGTATATGTTATCTCCCTTGAGATAGCATATTGTGTCCCGCAACTTTCTGTTTTTTGTGGGGGAGGGGGGGGGGGGGGGGGGGGCAGCCATTGATCGTGCTATGCCTAAACGGCGAGTTGGTTTAAAAAGGTTACCGCGCTGATACAACCATACATGCATACCTTCAGATAACCCGAAACTTCTTTATGTAACGCAGGGCGACTTGCAGTCAGAACACAAAGGCATCAAGTTTCTACCAATTCTTCCTACGCCCGCTTGCGTTTCCTTCATACTACATGTTAATGGGACATTTATCTCTTCAAAACAACACGCACCTGAACAATATAAATCTCACATTACCAACACCATGTCAGCGACATTTTTCTATTTTCTTGATATTAACGTAATTATACTACTCCCCTTTAATTTCACCGTCTGCTATTTATATTAATTACCAATCGTAATTACGGATTACATTGGTTATAAAGGTAAATGCCCACTCAGTAGGCATAACATGTTCTTTATATCAGAGACATCATCTGAGACATTTTCTGGCAAAATAAACATTCATTCATCATTACCCCACGTACTGACTGGCAGTGTTATACATTTTGATATCAGACGAAAATTCCCATACTGATATCAGTGGCGATAACCGTGTTCCTTTTAAAATGTTAATTGACATTGCTATTTATTATCTGTATTTACTTTTTGATGTGCAATTATCATACTATATAATCTGTTGAAAATATTATTGTTTCAGGTGACGCATTTAATTAGTATAAATAATAAAAAAATATCATGCCTCATTTGCATATGAAAATAGCCTGATACCACCGCGCGTCACTATCAGTAAAATAAATATTACTAAATGATTATAATATATCTGTATAGCGGGCACTCGTATTTTGTGCCTACTGAGTGGACATGTACCTTTAAACCATATATTCGTTTGGTGTTGTATTACTGTTTAATGTTAGTGTACAGCTTGACACATAAGAACAATAGCTATTTGGTTTACATTAGAAATAATTTATACCTGATTACAACTGTAATTATTGTTGTTAATTATTTACTGAATTTAGCCATGCATATATTGGTGTATGTGTCGCCTAGAGCAGACCGTGTGCGAGGGTAACACCGTCGGATTGCCACGCTGGCGACCCGGATTCGATTCGGGGTTCAATTCCAGGGTGTCAGTATTTCTCAGATACTTTGCATTTCCTGCACTAACTTTACTAGTCCTTTCGAATGGGGAATTTTAAACGAGAGGGCCACGATGGCCCTAATTCGCTCACCTGACTCCATGAACACCAAAGGAGAATGTGACATTGAGTTCATGTGTTTTTAAAAAATTGTGCTATTTTTAGATGGCGGTCATCTTGGATTAAGCTATGATTCTCATTTTACCAAATCTGAAAATGCTTCACCCACGGATCTTAACTTACTATGAAGTTTGGCCAGCATCGGTCATGTGGTTCCTGAGAAAAATACGTTCAAAGTATCGAATAAATGTACCTTTTGGCGGCCATCATGGATGACATAATCATCCGATTCCGACAAATATTGCACCAGAGCAATCGCCTCATCGATACCTTCAATTTGATTCGGTCACAATAAAATTTTACCCCAATTTGACCCCACGGACCAGGCTCATTTTTGACCCGGGGTCACCATTTTCACAACTTTGGAAGAGCATTGTACATCGATCATTCCTACCAAGTGTCGTCGAAATCCGGCGAGCGGTTCATGAGATTTTTTAAGAATTTATGCTATTTTTAGACGGCAGCCATCTTGGATTAGCGATGACCTCCATTTTAACAAATTTGAAAAGGCTTCACCCATGGACCATACATAACTTTTAAGTTTGGCTACCATGGGCCAAGCGGTTCATGTGAAGAAGAATTTTGAAATCTCTAATAAAAGAACGACCTTTTGACCTTTCAGCGGCCATCTTGGATGACATAGCCATCCGATTTAGACAAAAAAATGCACCAGAGTGAACGAGGGTTGATACCTTCAATTGATATTGTGACATTACCATATTGGGTCAAAAAAATAAAATTTGACCACAATTTTACCCACGGGCCACGCCCAGTTTTGACCCTGGGATCACCATTTTAACAACTTTGAAAGAGCACTGTACATCGATCATTCCTACCACGTTTTCATTTCAGCGATTCAGTTTTATAGGAACCAGTCGGCCAATACATAATGACATAAGCCTGTTCTTGATCCGTGCCAAACACGTGGTCAATAATCATACGGGTTGATTTATTTCCCCTTTTTTGACGGAACCGTTTACTTTCACTTTCGAAACCTCTATCTCACCCCCACATCAAGTCGCACACAGAAAGTTTAACCTGCATATGTAGAGCATGCAAATAATGTAATTAAATGTTTGGCAAATCACAAAATCACATACAGACCCATGGTTTCGACGCCAAGGAATATATATATCTAACACGATTACAGTGACATAATCCCATTTATTGACGGCGCAAATCCAATATGGTACCCATATATGAGGCAATGCATCCTAATTTGACGATCGTCTTCTTTGTTTATGTCTGCATATGATATCAGAAGCATGTAAAGCATATTTTACAATTTCACTAGTATAGAGCCATTCCGACTATATTAAATCCAATATGGCCACCGTAAATATCAGTTGGTACAAATGCCTGTCTATAGGCTAGCATATTAATTAGGTTAACTTGGGAAATCAGGAATAGCTAACTTATGTACACGTATAGCATCACAACACATTCACGCTATTTGTCTAAACTTGCTTTCTTAGTCATACACATGTATGCACATGCAATTTGATTCTTAAAGTACCATTATGTCGCTGCAACATACACTACTCTATATCTGAAGCATTTTCATTTTGTCATACAACATATTGTCACGTCTATGATACACATTCAGATGACAGTCTAACACATTATGTCATACCGAGGCATGCATACGCTTATAAAAATAAAAAAGAATAGTCTAATGCGAATTTAGGCACACTTTGAATGATAGCTTGCTGCAAAATGACACAGAATATTGCCATAGCCATCTAAAACGGGTGGATAAGAATATAGAGGTACGTCCCTTGGTATATGTTGTGTTTTCTCTTCCGGTGTAAAAAAAAAAAAATATACGTTTTTCTCTTTGATTTCATGGATTTACTGGATTAAAAACATAGATATCGAAATAGTGAGTAACCTTTTACAATATACGTGTTTATCAATATGATACTAAAGCAGCGTATATTTATGTAACAGAAACAGATAAACATTATATAGTATGGTATGTTCAAGCCATCAGCCAGTTTCACCTCTTGTAGCGTTTGACAACGAACGAAACATGCAGAGTAGAACAGATGATACAATGTAGCTAACAATATGCAGAAAACCACATCTCTGAGACACTGCCAATTTAAACAAATTAATTGTTTAATTAACATAAATAAAAATAGTGCATACATGTTATTTTGTTCAACCCTTAGGATGCAGAACCGAAAATAGTCCTCTGCTGCTGTCATATTTTGTCTCTGCTCTCAGTAAAACATGGTTTGTCAACATTTTAGAATCAATTCCTATAAAGTGCTGTAAAACCATGTTTTTGATGAGAAAAAAAATGGAAAATAAACAGCAGACGTCCAATTTTTATTCAGCATTGAAAAGGTAAAACGGGTGTAAATTATATATTATTAGCAAATGGGGCTCGTTCGCACACCCCCCCCCCCCCAACCCCTTCGCTGGCGACGCCTATGACATTGCATTACATAAGCGTTATGACGTAGTAGTAGACCATTTGTGTTTGAAGCGTTCTACTTTATGCTAGTATACATTTTATTAGGTCAGTTTATGATAATATAGTGTCCGATATTATAGAATTGTCTCTCAATAACCATGACTGCTCGCATCGAACTGGTCATGAACCCTGCGCAATTTGAAATGCAACCCATCACAGGTGATTCTAGCATGTATTGGATGGTCAATTATTGTTTGTGTATAGATGAAACACCCCTTTCTAAACAATGTACAAAACAGTTCAATTGCGCCCGGGTCTGAAGATTATGTAATCATGATTATAACATTGTTTAGATATGTGTTTTATGTACATACAAACAATAATTGACCATACAAGACACGCTAGAATCACCTGTGCTATCCATGCTATCTATATTCATAATTGTTGTTGTTATTGTACAGCATTTCTGGAAAACCACACAGAAAGTAGGTCAGTATGGACACATGTTCTAGTTTCAACCAGGAAAGGACGGGGGACCGTTTCAGTAAATCGTAAATACTAAAATGTTCGTAAGTGCAAATTTAGGATCGTCTGGAAATTCAAATAATGGATTTACATTCATTGAAAATAGATGGTAGCGCGCTCGGTAAATGCATTCGACCTGCGTTCCTTTTGTGCGAGTTCGAGCCTCGGACAAATTATTATGTTTTTGTTTTTTTATTATCATAATTGAGTCAACGATCGGGGCGTACGGTGTTCACAAATAATTTACTAAATAAATTTTATATATCTATCAACGTCAAACAAACCCGGGGTTTAGACAATTGTAAAATTGTCGCCTGTAGGTATTTCATAGAAACAAACAGTACGAAGGGGGAGGTAGGGGTGGGGTGGGTGAGACTTCCGGGTGTCAAATATACACATCCTCGGCGTTATTGGCCTCCTAATGTTCGGCCCCTGAAAATGTTTGGCTGGCTAAAGTCACCCCGCATGTAACCACTACGCTACACGCATAAGACACTACATATATGTCTTGGTCACAAGTCGATATAGGTGCACGTATCTATAACAATGTAGGTATGTTCTAAAATTATATACTGAAATCATAGGTGCATTGTTATCGATTAATTTGGACTTGATTATGCTTGCATGGAGGGAATGACGTATATTCATTGATTCAGAATATGCCTGAATGTTGTTTGAATATATTCAAGGCTAATATTGGTCACATGCTTGCTATATTTTCCTGCTATATAATGTCAGTTTTTCACTTTGTAAACACCTGCTTTACCTATTATGGTTCAATACGGAATCTCCTGTGACCTTTGCCCTTGCTACTTTATCGGAAACAAACAGTGCTCCGGTATAAAAAAAATAGCCCGGGCGTTTTGAGGTCACAGATACAGTTTGTCTAAAGATTTTGATCCATTACTGCCACTCGAGAAACAAGTTGGGGTCCTTTACTTCCAGTTTTCAGCATATTTGTAGGATTTAAAAGAAAACGCTGCACCTTTTGGTCACGTGATGTAAACACGGATGCAGTGGCCAAATAACGTAAACAATATTGGGGGACGAGGTTGAGTTTGTATATGTTATCTCCCTTGAGATAGCATATTGTGTCCCGCAACTTTCTGGGGGGGGGGGGGGGTGGGGGGGGGGGGCAGCCATTGATCGTGCTATGCCTAAACGGCGAGTTGGTTTAAAAAGGTTACCGCGCTGATACAACCATACATGCATACCTTCAGATAACCCGAAACTTCTTTATGTAAACGCAGGGCGACTTGCAGTCAGAACACAAAGGCATCAAGTTTCTACCAATTCTTCCTACGCCCGCTTGCGTTTCCTTCATACTACATGTTAATGGGACATTTATCTCTTCAAAACAACACGCACCTGAACAATATAAATCTCACATTACCAACACCATGTCAGCGACATTTTTCTATTTTCTTGATATTAACGTAATTATACTACTCCCCTTTAATTTCACCGTCTGCTATTTATATTAATTACCAATCGTAATTACGGATTACATTGGATTAAAGGTAAATGCCCACTCAGTAGGCATAACATGTTCTTTATATCAGAGACATCATCTGAGACATTTTCTGGCAAAATAAACATTCATTCATCATTACCCCACGTACTGACTGGCAGTGTTATACATTTGATATCAGACGAAAATTCCCATACTGATATCAGTGGCGATAACCGTGTTTCCTTAAAATGTTAATTGACATTGCTATTTATTATCTGTATTTACTTTTTGATGTGCAATTATCATACAATATAATCTGTTGAAAATATTATTGTTTCAGGTGACGCATTTAATTAGTATAAATAATAAAAAAATATCATGCCTCATTTGCATATGAAAATAGCCTGATACCACCGCGCGTCACTATCAGTAAAATAAATATTACTAAATGATTATAATATATCTGTATAGCGGGCACTCGTATTTTGTGCCTACTGAGTGGACATGTACCTTTAAACCATATATTCGTTTGGTGTTGTATTACTGTTTAATGTTAGTGTACAGCTTGACACATAAGAACAATAGCTATTTGGTTTACATTAGAAATAATTTATACCTGATTACAACGTAATTATTGTTGTTAATTATTTACTGAATTTAGCCATGCATATATTGGGTGTATGTGTCGCCTAGAGCAGACCGTTTGCGAGGGTAACACCGTCGGATTGCCACGCTGGCGACCCGGATTCGATTCGGGGTTCAATTCCAGGGTGTCAGTATTTCTCAGATACTTTGCATTTCCTGCACTAACTTTACTAGTCCTTTCGAATGGGGAAATTTTTAACGAGAGGGCCACGATGGCCCTAATTCGCTCACCTGACTCCATGAACACCAAAGGAGAATGTGACATTGAGTTCATGTGTTTTTAAAAAAATTGTGCTATTTTTAGATGGCGGTCATCTTGGATTAAGCGATGATTCTCATTTTACCAAATCTGAAAATGCTTCACCCACGGATCTTAACTTACTATGAAGTTTGGCCAGCATCGGTCATGTGGTTCCTGAGAAAAATACGTTCAAAGTATCGAATAAATGTACCTTTTGGCGGCCATCATGGATGACATAATCATCCGATTCCGACAAATATTGCACCAGAGCAATCGCCTCATCGATACCTTCAATTTGATTCGGTCACAATAAAATTTTACCCCAATTTGACCCCACGGACCAGGCTCATTTTTGACCGGGGTCACCATTTTCACAACTTTGGAATGAGCATTGTACATCGATCATTCCTACCAAGTGTCGTCGAAATCCGGCGAGCGTTCATGAGATTTTTTAAGAATTTTATGCTATTTTTTAGACGGCGGCCATCTTGGATTAGCGATGACCTACCATTTTAACAAATTTGAAAAGGCTTCACCCATGGACCATACATAACTTTTAATGTTTGGCTACCATGGGCCAAGCGGTTCATGTGAAGAAGAATTTTGAAATCTCTAATAAAAAGAACGACCTTTTGACCTTTCAGCGGCCATCTTGGATGACATAGCCATCCGATTTAGACAAAAAAATGCACCAGAGTGAACGAGGGTTGATACCTTCAATTGATATTGTGACATTACCATATTGGGTCAAAAATAAAATTTGACCACAATTTTACCCCACGGGCCACGCCCAGTTTTGACCCTGGGATCACCATTTTAACAACTTTGAAAGAGCACTGTACATCGATCATTCCTACCACGTTTTCATTTCAGCGATTCAGTTTTATAGGAAACAGTCGGCCAATACATAATGACATAAGCCTGTTCTTGATCCGTGCCAAACACGTGGTCAATAATCATACGGGTTGATTTATTTCCCCTTTTTTGACGGAACCGTTTACTTTCACTTTCGAAACCTCTATCTCACCCCCACATCAAGTCGCACACAGAAAGTTTAACCTGCATATGTAGAGCATGCAAATAATGTAATTAAATGTTTGGCAAATCACAAAATCACATACAGACCCATGGTTTCGACGCCAAGGAATATATATATCTAACACGATTACAGTGACATAATCCCATTTATTGACGGCGCAAATCCAATATGGTACCCTATATGAGGCAATGCATCCTAATTTGACGATCGTCTTCTTTGTTTATGTCTGCATATGATATCAGAAGCATGTAAAGCATATTTTACAATTTCACTAGTATAGAGCCATTCCGACTATATTAAATCCAATATGGCCACCGTAAAAATCAGTTGGTACAAATGCCTGTCTATAGGCTAGCATATTAAATTAGGTTAACTTGGGAAATCAGGAATAGCTACTTAGTACACGTATAGCATCACAACACATTCACGCTATTTGTCTAAACGTGCTTTCTTAGTCATACACATGTATGCACATGCAATTTGATTCTTAAAGTACCATTATGTCGCTGCAACTACACTACTCTATATCTGAAGCATTTTTCATTTTGTCATACAACATATTGTCACGTCTATGATACACATTCAGATGACAGTCTAACACATTATGTCATACCGAGGCATGCATACGCTTATAAAAATAAAAAAGAATAGTCTAATGCGAATTTAGGCACACTTTGAATGATAGCTTGCTGCAAAATGACACAGAATATTGCCATAGCCATCTAAAACGGGTGGATAAGAATATAGAGGTACGTCCCTTGGTATATGTTGTGTTTTCTCTTCCGGTGTAAAAAAAAAAAAATATGTTTTTTTTTCTTTTACGTTTTTTCTCTTTGATTTCATGGATTTACTGGATTAAAAACATAGATATCGAAATAGTGAGTAACCTTTTACAATATACGTGTTTATCAATATGATACTAAAGCAGCGATATTTATGTAACAGAAACAGATAAACATTATATAGTATGGTTAGTTCAAGCCATCAGCCAGTTCACCTCTTGTAGCGTTTGACAACGAACGAAACATGCAGAGTAGAACAGATGACAATGTAGCTAACAATATGCAGAAAACCACATCTCTGAGACACTGCCAATTTAAACAAATTAATTGTTTAATTAACATAAATAAAAATAGTGCATACATGTTATTTTGTTCAACCCTTAGGATGCAGAACCGAAAATAGTCCTCTGCTGCTGTCATATTTTGTCTCTGCTCTCAGTAAAACATGGTTTGTCAACATTTTAGAATCAATTCCTATAAAGTGCTGTAAAACCATGTTTTTGATGAGAAAAATGGAAAATAAACAGCAGACGTCCAATTTTTATTCAGCATTGAAAAGGTAAAACGGGTGTAAATTATATATTATTAGCAAATGGGGCTCGTTCGCACCCCCCCCCCCCCCAACCCCTTCGCTGGCGACGCCTATGACATTGCATTACATAAGCGTTATGACGTAGTAGTAGACCATTTGTGTTTGAAGCGTTCTACTTTTGCTAGTAGTACCATTTTATTAGGTCAGTTTATGATAATATAGTGTCCGATATTATAGAATTGTCTCTCAATAACCATGACTGCTCGCATCGAACTGGTCATGAACCCTGCGCAATTTGAAATGCAACCCATCACAGGTGATTCTAGCATGTATTGGATGGTCAATTATTGTTTGTGTATAGATGAAACACCCCTTTCTAAACAATGTACAAAACAGTTCAATTGCGCCCGGGTCTGAAGATTATGTAATCATGATTATAACATTGTTTAGATATGTGTTTTATGTACATACAAACAATAATTGACCATACAAGACACGCTAGAATCACCTGTGCTATCCATGCTATCTATATTCATAATTGTTGTTGTTATTGTACAGCATTTCTGGAAAACCACACAGAAAGTAGGTCAGTAGGACACATGTTCTAGTTTCAACCAGGAAACGGGGGACCGTTTCAGTAAACTTCGTAATACTAAAATGTTCGTAAGTGCAAATTTAGGATCGTCTGGAAATTTCAAATAATGGATTTACATTCATTGAAAATAGATGGTAGCGCGCTCGGTAAATGCATTCGACCTGCGTTCCTTTTGTGCGAGTTCGAGCCTCGGACAAATTATTATGTTTTTGTTTTTTTATTCATAATTGAGTCAACGATCGGGGCGTACGGTGTTCACAAATAATTTACTAAATAAATTTTATATATCTATCAACGTCAAACAAACCCGGGGTTTAGACAATTGTAAAATTGTCGCCTGTAGGTATTTCATAGAAACAAACAGTACGAAGGGGGAGGTAGGGGTGGGGTGGGTGAGACTTCCGGGTGTCAAATATACACATCCTCGGCGTTATTGGCCTCCTAATGTTCGGCCCCTGAAAATGTTTGGCTGGCTAAAGTCACCCCGCATGTAACCACTACGCTACACGCATAAGACACTACATATATGTCTTGGTCACAAGTCGATATAGGTGCACGTATCATAACAATGTAGGTATGTTCTAAAATTATATACTGAAATCATAGGTGCATTGTTATCGATTAATTTGGACTTGATTATGCTTGCATGGAGGGAATGACGTATATTCATTGATTCAGAATATGCTGAATGTTGTTTGTTTAATATATTCAAGGCTAATATTGGTCACATGCTTGCTATATTTTCCTGCTATATAATGTCAGTTTTTCACTTTGTAAACACCTGCTTTACCTATTATGGTTCAATACGGAATCTCCTGTGACCTTTGCCCTTGCTACTTTATCGGAAACAAACAGTGCTCCGGTATAAAAAAAATATCCCGGGCGTTTTGAGGTCACAGATACAGTTTTGTCTAAAGATTTTGATCCATTACTGCCACTCGAGAAACAAGTTGGGGTCCTTTACTTCCAGTTTTCAGCATATTTGTAGGATTTAAAAGAAAACACGCTGCACCTTTTGGTCACGTGATGTAAACACGGATGCAGTGCCAAATAACGTAAACAATATTGGGGGACGAGGTTGAGTTTGTATATGTTATCTCCCTTGAGATAGCATATTGTGTCCCGCAACTTTCTGGGGGGGGGGGGGGGCAGCCATTGATCGTGCTATGCCTAAACGGCGAGTTGGTTTAAAAAGGTTACCGCGCTGATACAACCATACATGCATACCTTCAGATAACCCGAAACTTCTTTATGTAACGCAGGGCGACTTGCAGTCAGAACACAAAGGCATCAAGTTTCTACCAATTCTTCCTACGCCCGCTTGCGTTTCCTTCATACTACATGTTAATGGGACATTTATCTCTTCAAAACACTCGCACCTGACAATATAAATCTCACATTACCAACACCATGTCAGCGACATTTTTCTATTTTCTTGATATTAACGTAATTATACTACTCCCCTTTAATTTCACCGTCTGCTATTTATATTAATTACCAATCGTAATTACGGATTACATTGGATTAAAGGTAAATGCCCACTCAGTAGGCATAACATGTTCTTTATATCAGAGACATCATCTGAGACATTTTCTGGCAAAATAAACATTCATTCATCATTACCCCACGTACTGACTGGCAGTGTTATACATTTGATATCAGACGAAAATTCCCATACTGATATCAGTGGCGATAACCGTGTTTCCTTAAAATGTTAATTGACATTGCTATTTATTATCTGTATTTACTTTTTGATGTGCAATTATCATACTATATAATCTGTTGAAAATATTATTGTTTCAGGTGACGCATTTAATTAGTATAAATAATAAAAAAATATCATGCCTCATTTGCATATGAAAATAGCCTGATACCACCGCGCGTCACTATCAGTAAAATAATATTACTAAAGATTGATTAATATATCTGTATAGCGGGCACTCGTATTTTGTGCCTACTGAGTGGACATGTACCTTTAAACCATATATTCGTTTGGTGTTGTATTACTGTTTAATGTTAGTGTACAGCTTGACACATAAGAACAATAGCTATTTGGTTTACATTAGAAATAATTTATACCTGATTACAACTGTAATTATTGTTGTTAATTATTTACTGAATTTAGCCATGCATATATTGGGTGTATGTGTCGCCTAGAGCAGACCGTGTGCGAGGGTAACACCGTCGGATTGCCACGCTGGCGACCCGGATTCGATTCGGGGTTCAATTCCAGGGTGTCAGTATTTCTCAGATACTTTGCATTTCCTGCACTAACTTTACTAGTCCTTTCGAATGGGGAATTTTAAACGAGAGGGCCACGATGGCCCTAATTCGCTCACCTGACTCCATGAACACCAAAGGAGAATGTGACATTGAGTTCATGTGTTTTTAAAAAAATTGTGCTATTTTTAGATGGCGGTCATCTTGGATTAAGCGATGATTCTCATTTTACCAAATCTGAAAATGCTTCACCCACGGATCTTAACTTACTATGAAGTTTGGCCAGCATCGGTCATGTGGTTCCTGAGAAAAATACGTTCAAAGTATCGAATAAATGTACCTTTTGGCGGCCATCATGGATGACATAATCATCCGATTTCCGACAAATATTGCACCAGAGCAATCGCCTCATCGATACCTTCAATTTGATTCGGTCACAATAAAATTTTACCACCCCAATGACCCCACGGACCAGGCTCATTTTTGACCCGGGGTCACCATTTTCACAACTTTGGAAGAGCATTGTACATCGATCATTCCTACCAAGTGTCGTCGAAATCCGGCGAGCGGTTCATGAGATTTTTTAAGAATTTATGCTATTTTTAGACGGCGGCCATCTTGGATTAGCGATGACTCCATTTTAACAAATTTGAAAAGGCTTCACCCATGGACCATACATAACTTTTAAGTTTGGCTACCATGGGCCAAGCGGTTCATGTGAAGAAGAATTTTGAAATCTCTAATAAAAGAACGACCTTTTGACCTTTCAGCGGCCATCTTGGATGACATAGCCATCCGATTTAGACAAAAAAATGCACCAGAGTGAACGAGGGTTGATACCTTCAATTGATATTGTGACATTACCATATTGGGTCAAAAATAAAATTTGACCACAATTTTACCCCACGGGCCACGCCCAGTTTTGACCCTGGGATCACCATTTTAACAACTTTGAAAGAGCACTGTACATCGATCATTCCTACCACGTTTTGTCGAAATCCGGTTGGCGGTTCTTGAGAAAAAGATTTTTGAAGAATTTGTGCAATTTTTAGACGGCGGCCATCTTGGATTACGTAATAACGTCATTTTAACAATTTTGTAATCCCCCTACCTAAGGACCATGACCATGAAGTTTGGTTTTGGCCCAATGTTACCGAGGAGAAGACGTTTGAAAATGTTCACGGACGACAGACGACGACGGAACATTGCGGTAACAATAGTTCACATGAGCTTCGCTCAGGTGAGCTAAAAAGGCGGCCCAGTGTATTCGATGAAAAGGACAGTCTGGGCACATTAAATAATCAGAAGGTACTATTCTAATAAAAGCTGACATCATGGGGCCGGTTTCCTCTGTATCCTCCTCCTTCCTGTCTCTCCTTCTTGGGAGACGACTAAGCAATTAGTGATTACCAGAGAAATCAGCAGAAAAATCGAAATGTGTGGTGTTTGAGCGAACCTGCAAATACGCCATTTTACCCAGCTCTATTTTTAAAAATAAACATCTTCACTCTGTGAAGACGTCTATGGCGATTTAACACGGGGATTTTTTTTCTAATTTCAGAAATAGAGGACCAATTTTAAAAAATTAACTTGTTTTTCTGAATCCTCTCTCTGCTCCTCCGCTTCCTTTTCCCCCATGTTAAATTCACATAGGCAAATAAATTGTTCGTAATAAAGTCAATATTGGACCAATTTCACGAAATAAAAAGCAGGCTTATTTTTATTTTTATATTTTGCTAACATTTAAAATTATCAGAAAATAAATATTGTTTTTGCATTGTTTATATAGCCGTATATATATTTTTTATATAGCCCCATCTCTGGGGGAGAATGATCGATGTAAACATCGTTAAAATGGTGACCCGGGGTCAAACATTTTACAATCTCGCGTTCTCGCGATATCGAGCATATATTGATCGCGAAAATGTGAAGTATGATCATGAGATTGCGAGACGAAAATACGAGATTCTATCCTATCCAATCTTGCTTTTTCGCAACCTCTCCCCCAGAGATGGAAGATCGCGCATTTTTGCTTCATGATCTCATCAACACGCATGAGCAAAACTAACCCGAATGTTCTGTCTGCAACACGGGGAAAGTCGCCCTGCGTTACCTGCGTTTTATAATTCGGATTACAGCAAAATGTATTTCCAAAAGCGGAAGGCGAGATGGCCGCCGTCTAAAAATAGCATAAATTCTTAATTCTTCTCATGAACCGCCAGCCGGATTTCGGTAAAACTTGGTAGGAATTATCGATGTACAATGCTCTTTCAAAGTTGTTAAAATGGTGACCCAGGGGTAAAAAATGGGCGTAGCTGGCGGTTCATGAGAACGAAGATTTTTGATTAGCGACGACCTCCGTTTTAACAAATCTGAAAAAGCTTCACCCATGGACCGTAACTGTGAAGTTTGGCCACCTTGGGCCACGCGGTGCGTGTGAAGAAGAATTTTGAAATCTCTAATAAAATAACGACCGTTTGACCTTTCGGCGGCCATCGTGGATGACAGAGCGATCGCCTCTTTGATACCTTCGATTTGATATAGACATGACCATATTCGGTCAAAAATAAAATTTTACCCAAATTTTACCCAAATTTTACCCCACGGGCCACGCCCATTTTTGACCCCGGAATCACTATTTTAACAACTTTGAAAGAGCATTGTACATCGATCATTCTTACCAAGTTTCGTCGAAATCCGGCTAGCGGTTCATGAGAAGAAGATTTTTTAAGAATTTATGCTATTTTTAGACGGCGGCCATTTTGGATTAGCGATAACCTCCGTTTTAACAAATCTGAAAAGGCTTCACCCATGGACCATAACTTTGAAGTTTGGTCACCATGGGCCACGCGGTTCATGTGAAGAAGAATTTTGAAATCTCTAATAAAAGAACGACCTTTTGACCTTTCGGCGGCCATCTTGGATAACATAGCCATCCGATTTCGACAAAAAAAAATGCACCAGAGTGATCGCCTCGTTGATACCTTCGATTTGATATATAACATGACCATATTCGGTCAAAAATAAAATTTGACCCCACGGACAATTCTCATCTGCTGCCAAAACATGTTTATTAGAAAAAAATATATTTTGACAAAACTTGAAATCGGAGTAGAGAGACATACCTTTAACTTGATACTTTTACCATCAGCATAGGTATTCTAAAATATGAATTATAACCGTTTATAAAAGTTCCGTTTTTTTACCACATAGTAAGTGCACGAGTTCCGGCGAATAAACCTGTCCCACGATGTTTATACAAAATGGCTTCCCGAGAAATGTCTGTGCGATTAAATTGTCTGTCGTGACGCACAGGACGGGCATAAATGTAGGTTTGATCAAATGTTCGATTGGAAACAATGTTTTCTCTATGCAAAAGTGTATTTTGAACCCGATGTTTACTCCATTATATAGCAGTATCGGCCTCGGAAATGTGTCCGTTCTTTCCCGACCTAGCAATGATGATAATTTGTTTACAACAAAACAATCGATAGCTCGAAAACGCGTTGACATAGCGCATCGGGGAATATATCGTTGCGGAATACTAACATTCTCCCAACTTCTGCAATAGGCGACAATGGTATAACTCGGTTGACGTTTCATGAAAGTCCGTTGTCTTTCCTATAATGATTAGATGGAGGGGGTAAAAAATAAAAAATAAATTCTTCATTTATTGATGCTTTTATGCATATTTAATGTATTTATAGACCTCGGTCCGTTACTTCAACCTGTGCTTGAAGTATATATGGAGCTGACAGAGCTGTATTCTATTTTTAGCACAGTGGAATTTCCCGAATCAACATTTCTGGAAAACAAAACAGAAGTCGGTCAGAGCGGTTAAGTTGGCTGTGACTCAGATGGTTTGTTTGTGTGTTGGGGTTTAACGGCATATCAACAGCTAAGGTCATGTAAAGCCCCTATACGGCTCAAGTTGCCGAATTTGGCCTCCTATTGGTTTGCCCACACATAAATCCAACAGGTTTCTATTCACACACACTTTAAAACTGTTTGCATTCATTTTGGTACAAAAATAAGTTTGTAGTCGATGAAAATATCAATATTTGTTGATAAACAAACAGCAGGTGCGTGTTCAAAGTCCGATCGATTTTCCGATAGACGCTCGGGTCAACTGCTCAACTCCCTGATTCTCGGCCGATGAATTCCGATAGCCGGAGTTTATCGACTCGTTTCCGAGCCGAAGCCGTTGGGTTACGGAAATTAATTTGTCAATATTGACATTTTGCACTGAGTGGTACACAAAACAAGTTTTTGTTGTCTTCACATGGCGATTAAGATGTAAATCTCAAGACTTGAGATGTATCTATTAGGCAGTATATGTTAGTTGTGTGTACTAAATCAGTTGCCAAACATGTTTTTTGTGTTTGAAAAAATCGGAAGATTGTAATACTGAGCCGTTCAGGGCCTTTAAGGCCGGGTCAATGGGTTTAGTACTAAATCCCATATAGTACCTGTACAAGTACATGCACATGTTCAAGTACATGTACAAATGGGGGGAGGGGGATCCAAAAATCAGAACTTAATATTTACAATAAAAAAAATAAAAATATATTCAGTCCGGAAATCAGAATAATCCCAAAAGCAGTAGGATCAGTAATAATCTTACTACTTTTATAATGGGCAATAACCCAATTCAACTCCCAGGTAACAAAAGAGCCAAAGATAAAAACGTACTGGAGGGCCAAACCAGGCAAATCATGATTTCTTATAAGAAGGAACCCCACCGTTAATTTACGCCGTCACGTTCACCCGACTAAACACCACGTCTCAGATGATATCTCCGAAAATGCATTTCACAAAAACAGTTGCTATTATATCAATGAATACTGTATAAATACAGTCGCATCTGGTCCTAAGTTATAAACATGCGTTTGTCGCCTAATTATTGCATTTTAATATCAGCGTTCGATATCGTAAACAGCAAGTTGAGGGAATTCCATTGTATTTAACTTGGTCGAATTTCACCAATTCATGGATTACCCGCTAGCAGTGACGTAATTCTTTTCAGCGATTCCGTTTTATAGGAACCAGTCGGCCAATACATAATGTGACCGTAAAGGAAACATGCAGACAATTGATTTCCCATAGACCCACATTCACACAAACATGACAATCGCAAACTACCTGCGCCAAAATCAATTTTGTTACTTCCATTCCTGGAGTCAGTGACATAAGCCGGTTCTTGATCCATGCCAAACACGAGGTCATGCGGGTTGATTTATTTCCCTTTTTTATTTCACTTTCCGTACCCGGTGATGTGACGTAATCCCATTTATTGACGGCGCAAATCCTATATGGCCGCCAAATATGAGGCAATGCGTCCTAATTTGACGATCGTCTTCTTTTTTTATGTCTGCATATGATATCAGAAGCATGTAAAGTATATTTTACAATGTCACTAGTATAGAGCCATTCCGACTATATTAAGTCCAATATGGCCACCGTGAAAATCAGTTAGAAGTTGGTGCAAAGGCCTGTCTATAGGTTAGCATATTAATTAGGTTAAATTGGGAAATTAGGAATAGCTAACTTATGTACACGTATGGCATCACAACACATTTACGCTATTTGTCTAAACGTGCGTTCTGTAGTTATGCGCATGCAATTTTATTCTTAAAGCACCATTATGTCGCTGCAACATACACTACTCTATATCTGAAGCATTTTCATTTTTTCATACAACATATTGTCACGTCTATGATACATATTCATTTGACAGTCTAACACATGTTAGTCTAACACATGTCATACCGAGGCATGTATACACTTATAAAAAATAAAAAAGAATAGTCTAATGCGAATTAAGGCACACTTTGAATGATGGCTTGCTGAAAAATGACACAGAAGATTGCGACAGCCATCTAAAACAGGTGGATACGAATATAGAGGTACGTCCCTTGGTATATGTTGTGTTTTCTCTTCCGGTGTAAACAAATAAATAAATATACCTTTTTCTCTTTGATTTCATGGATTTACTGGATTAAAAACATATACAGGTATATCGAAATAGTGAGCAACTTTTGATAATATATGACACTATGATATTAATGCAGTGTATGTGTTATGTAACAGAAACAGATACAAATTGTATAGAGTTATCCCATCTACTTCGAAAACAGTGTGCACGACCCACGTCAAAAAAATGAAAATGTATACTGTTCAAAATTAATAACGTGACAATGTGCAGTTAAACCTGCATGGGACGTATGGGTTTTTTGTGACAAAAAAATATGCTGATACACCTATAGTAGTGTCATAAAGTGTCATAAAGTGCCAAACAAGTGAAAGAGATATAGAGATAAACAACAAAACATGGAGCAAGACTCGAAACGGACACTAGTTTGAACTCAAGTACATGTACAAAACAAACTGATGAAAAGGAAATTAGAGACAAATACAGTATACCAACGTCAAACGAAATTAAGAAAGACTTGGAAAAAGTAACGTAGAGGAGACAAGGATGAGGAAACAGAGGAAACAACAGATGGAAACTGTGATTAAATAGATAAACGTATAACTGAAACGACAAAATTATGCAGGCAATACACACTGAACTAAAACAGATTAATACAAAAATGGAGACCTTGACCACTAGAACTGAAATTGAAACCATGTTCAAACGAATGTTTGAAAACTCAATGGAGAATATGGTATCGCGTATAAAAGAAGATGTATACAAATCTGTATCACACATAATAGAAATAGTAGGGGGAGAAATATACACACTGAATACAGAAAACGATAAAATGATGAAGAGCCTAATTGACGACAAAAACAAGGAAATCGAAAGACTTCATGAAAAACACAACACAGCAAGGAATCACTACATTAAAAACAAATGAGCTTGAACAATACACTAGAAAAAATAGTATTATGCTAAGTGGGCCCGGAATTCAGATTGAAGAAGACAATGAAACTGCCGCGGAAATCACGACCACAGCCATACGCCTCCTAAATACAATATTTGGCATGAGCGTAACCAAAAAGGATATCGACATTGCGCACCGGTTTCGACTTATGCACGAGGGCAAGCACGTGGAATAATAGTAAAATTTTCGTCGCGTTTATCCAAAACCGCCGCCTTAAAAGACAAACGAAACAAATTAAGGGGCACTGGTGTTTTCGTGCAGGAGGACTTAACACAATTGAACGCGAAAGTGTTAAAAAAAATTCGAGAAAGTGTAGAAACTGAAGCCGCCTGCATGAAGTTTGAAGGAAAATTATAAGCCAAATATATAGCCAACGGAAATGTACGAAAAAATGATTTTGATGATTATGAAAATTGGATGCAATAGACCGTTGACAACCCTATGCCATTACACACAATAATGACGGTGCCGCATGCACATAACTTATTTTAAAACAGTATACTTTATACTATGACAATCAAGTGCGCGGTTATACGAAAGAAACACGTGCATTTGACCTATTAGCCAATGGTGAACGAGCCAATGGGTTATCCACATGGGGACCAGACCATGAGAAAACCAGGATTGTTGTGTATCCGGTCGGATAGACACATATCAGTCTGTACATTCATACAGATTGGTTATTGTCCACAATATATGGCAATCAATAGTACTTAGTCTATATGGAGGTAGTGGAAGGGGGCGGGGTGGGTCTTCTCTCACACTTTACACACCCTACCTATCTTTTTTCCGCCCCAAACCCCCTACCTCACGCTCCACGACATCCCATCTCCGGTCTCCAACCTCCGACCTCCGACCTCCAGCCATCCTGCCTCCGCCCCCCCCCCCCCAATTCCAATCTCCCGCCCTCCTATTTCTCTAACCTCCAGCCCCCTACCTCCACGTACAGCCCTCCTACCTCCCACCCACTACCCTATGCTTCGAACCTCCCGCATTCTACATCCCATCTTCCTACCTCACACCTACCGCCCCCACACCTAACACCTCCCACCACCCCCTGTCCACCACCCCTATACTCATAATCAAAATGCTGTCTGCAACGACCACATATTAACCTCGGTTTTGTCGGGGAATGGAACCATATGCAGATATTGGAATATTCAAACGAGCTACGCCGTGGGATTTCGTGCCTGGAGTCACAAAGTTTTGCAAAGTTTTGTGAATATTCCGTCGGAGGCGTTCGTAGTTGGCAGAGTCTTCGGAGCAAATGCGAAATTGAATTTCAAGTGTGCTCTGATGGTTTTATCGACTCTCGATTTCATCTGCGGGGGTTATCGTGGTTTCTGTGGGAATTATTTGTTCATGAAGTTGTGTGCCTGCTTTCGGGTACGGAATCACATCACGTGTCTCAAATATATATCATAAATATATCAAGCAATCTAGAGGCATTGTCATAAGACTGTTTTCCTTGCACCTGTAGGTTAGCAAGCATAACTACATGTATACTATGTATCTATAACTGAGGCGGAGTGAAGACTCTTCATTACGAAGTATGCCGAGGGCTATACAGTGTTTCGTTTTTCCACCCGGCCGTCAGGCCGTCCGTGCGTGCGTCCGTAACATAAACATAACATTCGAGTGAACGTTTCTCATTTTCTTTTTTAGATTATGGCATCAGCCGGAGGTATCCGTGAGCCCTGCCCACTAGCTCTAGTTTTAGCATATACCCAACCATCATGACAATTCATTAAAACTTCAGCAAGGAGAACCGCAGACATGTGGTGACTGAATATACATTATATGTGCCCAAATCAGACTGCGCGGATGTGCAAGCTGATCTGGGACTGCATTGGTCGCGTTATGGATTAGTAACTTCTCATGTTGTCAGCTGACGATCCCAACTGTCTATGACATGTTTAGGACAATGGTAATATCTTTTTTTTCTTTCCATTTACATTTCCATACCGTGTGTGACATTCTTCTAGGAATTGACTTGAAGCATGACACGAATGTAATTATTATTTTGACTACACCACTTGGGCATGGTGCCTCGCGCGCCCCTGCTTTTCTCAGCCCCGTTTCTAGTGATGTTCTTGGATAATGTACATACATTCTAAGCTGGGGTGGGTGCGCGCTATGTACTATGCACACCGTGGATAGACAGATCATGTGACATATGTATCCGTTATCTGAACGTATTTCGTTGGTTTTTTTTGGTTATATAACGTTGTATTTACATTTATCACCATACCATATCGACACTTTATACCATACAATACATGATATAGATACATGCATGGTACAGTGTTTTTTATCATGTCATGTACACTGACCACAACTTTGTGATGCTGGGTCCAGTACAGCATGTGTGTGCGGCTGTGGCTGGAGAAATGGGAAGTATGGGTTATGCGGCCAGTGTAGCCTCAAATCAGTCTGCGCATAGGCGTAATCTGATCAGGGGCTAGACTAGTATCCATTAAGTCACCAAACAGCTACCGATCCTACAGAACATTATCAAGCAGATTAAGATCTAGATTGATGAATAACCCATGCGCTACTTATCTACAGTCATGACCGCATTGTCGAAAGGTTTGTTTAACATATTATTAGTATTTTGTTGTTATTTCTTAAAATAATTTGCTATAATCAGTCACACACCATGATTTTGACGATATGTGTACACTTGATCCGTTCTCTGCCGTACTCTTCTAATTCATTCACACGCAACTAAAGTGCTATAAGTAAGCGCATATGCTTTGTATCGTCTGTTTTATCAGTACCATGGGAATATGTGAATGTTGTAGAACAGTTCGATATGTGCAAAGAACACCGTTATACATGTTATGCTATATAATTTGATCCGACAGACCACTGTAGACGTATTTGAAAATACTGTAGATCCTGTGAGCCGTTACAAAACAAACCGACTCATCGGGATCTGCTGGGGTGGACAGTACATGTACTTCTAAGATTTGTTTTAAAGCTATAGCCCTTTTTTAAATAGTACATGTACAAACTGAACATGTGACACATCTTTTTATATACTCAAAGCTGATTTGCTAAAAAACAATAGACGGACAGATTTTGTAAATGCCTCATGCATTTTAATAATTATGAATAAAACATAACGCCACTTTATACAAAATGCGATGAGGGACGCGACGGATGCGATGGGATGTTTGAAAATTGAAATATTCAATATAATAGTGTGTGCTTCATTTTTAACTATTATTATTTGCTTAGTCATGAAATCAGTGCACATGCATTCTTCATTCTTCACACATACCCGTGTACTGGTGAGTCTTCTTCATATTCACAAAGATAGCACAGTAGCTGAACAGACAACTTGGGCACATTTGCATACATTGTATATTACCGACATCATGTATATTTCTGCAATCAATTCTCTGATCAGATCAATAAAATCGACAAAATCTCGATCAGTGTTCTCTCGGATCACACTGCGTTACTATGCGTGGTGGTCTGTGTTTACACTGATCGCAGACAAATATAAAGTATTCATGTAAAAAACAGTAGACGATATATGTGCATGCCAATAAAATTCCTGTCATACGAGAATGTTGGCACGGCCACTGATGTTTATATTTGATTATGTTTTATAACTCTACAATAACTGTGCAAACACATATGTCTCTGCGTACAAAGTACCCATATGTACCTTTATTAATATATACTGATGAGAAACACCAGTACAACATGTTCCATTTTTCACCCAGCCTGTCTCAGATGTAAATTTTTTTTTTGCCAGCCCGCATCATAGAATGCTCTCCATGTCATTCGGTGATATAACCAATGCAGAGTTTCAACTCCGTAATACAGTATGGGCATAAAAATAGAAACACTTAATGTAAAAGAGACAACACTAATTTTGTTTTCCACTGAACGACAACAAAAAGATAACAAATGCTGAAAAGCAACGATGCGAAGGTCATCTAATAGAATATGAATGTAGTATTGCTTTTAAAGAGATGAAAAACAATAAAAGTCCGGGGTCAGATGGCATAACAGTTGAATTCTATAAAATACTTTGGAACGATTTAAAATCGTATCTTCTAAATTTAGTCTTCAAATTATTCTTTTGCATCTGGTAATCTTACATATCTTCAGAAACAAGGTATACTTAATTACACTGTTACCGAAAAAAAGACAAATAACTGTCTTTATTATCCAACTGGAGACCTATATCATTACTAAATGTAGATTATAAAATGGCTACAAAATATATTGCCAATAGATTAAAAAAAGCTATCTCATCTATAATTGATGATTCGCAACTGGTTTTAAAAAAGGAAGATATATCGGAGAAAATATTAGACTTTTATTTGAATCCATAGAATATTTGAATGAAACAAATGAACCAGGGTTGTTAATTTTTGCCGACTTTGAAAAGCATTTGATATTGTTGATCATGGATATATACAAAAAAACATTAAACTATTTTAATTTTGGAGATTATTTTATTAAATGGATTACCTTATTGTATACGGATGCTAAACGCTGTGTATGCAACACTGGTCATCTCTCAGAATTGTTCGACATAGGCCGCGGAGTACGTCAATGCTGTCCCCTATCCCCATATATTTTCATAATAGCAATTGAAATATTATCAAAATGCATTCAAAGTAATGCGGATATAAATGGAGTGAACATATACAATCAAAATAATAAAAACACTATGTTCGCAGATGACGCAACTTTTCTTACTGACGGTTCAGAGCTATCATTTACAAAGCTTACATGTAGAGATTATAGATGAATTTTCAAAAAATTCAGGACTGCTGTTAAATATAAATAAGAGTGCCGTAAGTCACAAAATGGGTCGAAGATGGGCCAGACAGCGAAGATGCAGAAATGTGAAGCTGTCACCAAGGCAAGAAAGATTAACGAAAACTTGAAAATCTATAGCATACAAGTATACTAATTTAGGTAGAGATGTGTACAGTAGAACTTATATAGAATTGGATAGACACATTTATAAAAAAATGTTTGGCATAAAAACCCCACAGGTGCACATCTACAATATGTGTAGAAGACGTGTGTATAGTTTCAGATCGAATGATGGAACTATTTCAGAGCCGTTGTGTACACAAACTATGTACCCTAAATAGAATTTTATACAAAAATGTAGAAAAAATGGCTCAGTTAAAAAGGTGATATTTTTGTTAAAGAATATGTGTTTCGCCATAAAAACACCAAGGTGCATATCTTCAATATGTGTAGAAGACGTGTGTATAGTTTCAGATCGATCGATTACACAAATTCTGTACCCTATATAGAATTGTATAGAAACATGTAGAAAACATGGCTAAGTTAAAAAGGTGATATTTTTGTTAAAAACTAGATTGGTCAGTAAGCGAGGCTTACGGAATACCCCCCGCGTGGGCCCAGGTACCCCTAAAATATGTAAAAATTTACAAGTGTGTGGGCTTGTGACCTTGACTCTGGGATTAGCGGGAGCGGCATGAACGTGAATTTGTCATAGGGTGGTAGAGGTCCATTGGAGCAATGAGTGTGTGAAATGTGAAGCAGATCCGAGCAAGGAAATAGAAGTTATAACCGATTTCTCTGATGTTTATTTTTGTAAAGAGACTACCGTATAACGTCGAATTAACGCCCCCGGGGGCGTTACATTTTACAAAAAGGGGGCGTTTATTAGCCACTAAAAAAAAAAAATAAAAAAAAAAAAAAAAAAGACTTACCAAGGACCGCCAATTTCAAACACAAATAAGGATTTAAGGATTTAAGGATTATTTGTGTTTGAAATTGGCGGTCCTTGGTCATTTTATTTTATTTTTATTTTTTTTTATTTGGTTTGGGGGGCGTTTATTAGGAGGGGGGCGTTAATTCGAGGTTATACGGTAAGTATGTGACGTTGACCTCGAGATGAGCGGGGATTTGTCACAGCATATCAAATATTAAGAATTTTCAATGAAAGAAATAGAAGTTATAACATATTTCTCTGATGTTAAGTTTTGTAAAGAGACTAAGTATGTGACATTGACCTTGTGATCAGCGGGGATTGGAAAGTCGTAGACTTGTCACAGCATGATAGTTGAACCTTAGAAGAATGCACAAGTGAAATAGTAAGAATTTTCAATGAAGGAAATTGAAGTGATCAATTATTTCTCTGATGTTAAGTTTTGTAAAGAGACTAAGTATTTGACCTTGACATTGGGATCATCGGGGGTTGGACGGTCGTGGATTTGGCACAGCATGGTAGTAGAGCCTTACAGGAATGCATGTGTGAAATATTAAGCATTTTAGATGAAGGAAATAGAAGTTATAACAATATTTCTCTGTTGTTAAGTTTTGTAAAGAGACTAAGCATTTGACCTTGACCTTGGGATCAGCGGGGGTTGGACGGTCGTAGATTTGGCACAGCATGGTAGTAGAGCCTTACAGGAATGTATGTGCGAAATATTAAGCATTTTAGATGAAGGAAATAGAAGTTATAACAATATTTCTCTGATGTTAAGTGTTGTAAAGAGACTAAGTATTTGACCTTGACATTAGGATCAGTGGGGGTTGGACGGTCGTGGATTTGGCACAGCATGGTAGTAGAGCCTTACAGGAATGCATGTGTGAAATATTAAGCATTTTAGATGAAGGAAATAGAAGTTAGAACAATATTTCTCTGATGTTAAGTTTTGTAAAGAGACTAAGTATTTGACCGTGACCTTGGGATCAGCGGGGGTTGGACGGTCGTGGATTTGGCGCAGCATGGTAGTAGAGCCTTACAGGAATGCATGTGTGAAATATTAAGCATTTTAGATGAAGGAAATAGAAGTTATAACAATATTTCTCTGATGTTAAGTTTACGGACTAAGTATTTGACCTTGACCTTGGGATCTGCGGGGGTTGGACGGTCGTGGATTTGGCACAGCGTGGTAGTAGAGCCTTACAGGAATGCATGTGTGAAATATCAAGCATTTAAGATGAAGGAAATAGAAATTATTTCTCTGATGTTAAGTTTACGGACGCACGGACGCACGGACACACGGACGGACGGACGGACAACCTGACTCCAGTATACCCCCCCCCCCCCCACAACTCGTTGCGGGGGGTATAAATATGTTTTCGCCATAAAAACACCAAGGTGCACATCTTCAATATGTGTAGAAGACGTGTGCATAGTTTCAGATCGATCTACTAAACGTTTTCAGTGCACAGTTTTCAGTACACAAACTATGCAGTTTTTATGTCCGCCGCCCGCCTGCTCGCTCCGCGGTAAAACATAATAGGTGCCTTTTTTGTTTAAACGATCGTATAAAAAGTCGGCAATTCTTAGAGTAGGATTATTAAGACAATCGTCTATGCATTACCTGGCCAATAAAATATTTGCATGGAATTCAGATAAAGCTCAATCGCTAGAAATTACGTTTTCAAATAGTGCAATTTGATCCACCAGTACAATATTGATCCGAAGATAAAAGAATTTGAAAATTGTTTAAGCAAATGGAAACACAAATATCTAACATTGATAGGAAAAGTAAACGTACTGAAAACATTCGCTATTCCAAAATTAATATATACATTAATAGTTATTCAAACCTTTTCAGAGAATATTATAAAACATATCAAGAAAAAGTTATATGACTTTTTATGGGATTCTAAACCAGATAAAACAAGAATTCCGCCACGGAAGCGGTATCGCGTCTGCCGATGCATTTGACCGTGAACATTACAAGTAAATAAATGACATTGACCTTGAGAATTTTGATGTGGGGATGTGCGTAATGAAGCATCATCCCTAGACAAATATTGATGTGAAATATTATCAAAGTGTGGCAAGGGGTTAAAGACCTATTGTGAAAAAAAAATAAGTTTAACGCATTTCTGTTACAAAACCAGTGAACATTACAAGTAAATAAATGACCTTGACCTTGAGAATTTGGATGTGGGGATGTGCGTAATGAAGCATCATCCCTAGACAAACATTGATGTGAAATAGTATCAAAGTGTGGCCAGGGGTTAAAGAGATATTGTGTAAAAAGAACTTTAACTCATTTCTGTTACAAAACCGGTGAACATTACAAGTAAATAAATGGTCTTGACCTTGAGAATTTGGATGTGGGGATGTGCGTAATGAAGCATCATCCCTAGACAAACATTGATGTGAAATATTATCAAAGTGTGGCAATGGGGTTAACGAGATATTGTGAAAAAACAATAACGTTAACGCATTTGCTTTGCAAAAAGAACCGGACGACGTGGACGACGCGGATGACGACGACGACGACGCGACAATAAATGACATGGACCTTGAGAATTTGGATGTGGTGATGTGCGTAATGAAGCATCATCCCTAGACAAACATTGATTTGAAATATTATCAAAGTGTGGCAAGGGGTTAAAGAGATATTGTGAAAAAACAATAACTTTAACGCATTTGCCTTACAAAAAAAACCGGACGACACGGACGACGCGGACGACGCGGACGACGACGACGACGACGCGACAATAAATGACCTTGACCTTGAGAATTTGGATGTGGGGATGTGCGTAGTGAAGCATCATCCCTAGACAAACATTGATTTGAAATATTATCAAAGTGTGGCAAGGGGTTAAAGAGATATTGTGAAAAAACAATAACTTTAACGCATTTGCCTTACAAAAGAACCGGACGACGCGGACGACGCGGACGACGCGGACGACGCGGACGACGCGGACGACGCGGACGACGACGACGACGCCACAATAAATGACCTTGACCTTCAGAATTTGTATGTGGGGTATGCGTAATGAAGCATCATCCGTAGACAAACATTGATGTGAAATATTATCAAAGTCTGGCAAGGGGTTAAAGAGATATTGTGAAAAAACAATAACTTTAACGCATTTCTGTTACAAAACCGGTGAACATTAAAAGTAAATAAATGACCTTGACCTAGAGAATTTGGATGTGGGGGTGTGCGTCATGAAGCATCATCCCTAGACAAACATTGATGTGAAATATTATCAAAGTGTGGCAAGGGGTTAAAGAGATATTGTGAAATAATAATAACTTTAACGAATTTCTGTTACAAAGCCGGTGAACATTAAAATTAAATAAACGACCTTGACCTTGAGAATTTGGATGTGGGGGTGCGCGTAATGAAATATCATCCCTAGACAAACATTGATGTGAAATATTATGAAAGTCTAGCAAGGGGTTAAAGAGATATTGTGAAAAAACAATAACTTTAACGCATTTCTGTTACAAAACCGGTGAACATCACATGTAAATAAATGACCTTGACCTTCATAATTTGGATGTGGGGGTGTGCGTTATGAAGCATCATCCCTAGACAAACATTGATGTGAAATATTATGAAAGTCTGGCAAGGGGTTAAAGAGATACTGTGGAAAAACAATAACTTTATAACGCATTTGCCTTACAAACAAAACCGGACGACGCGGACGACGCGGACGACGACGGAAAAAGCGCCGAATATAGTCGCGCCTCTGCTAAAGCAGGCGCGACAATAAATGACCTTGACCTTCAGAATTTGGATGTGGGGGTGTGCATAGTGAAGCATCATCCCTAGACAAAGATTGATGTGAAATATTATCAAAGTCTGGCAAGGGGTTAAAGAGATATTTTGAAAAAACAATAACTTTAACGCATTTGCCTTAGAAAACAACCGGACGACGCGGACGGACGACGCGGACGACGACGTCGACGGAAAAAGCGCCGACTATAGTCACGCCTCTGCTAAAGCAGGCGCGACAATAAAACGAGAGACAATAACAAAAGAGGTATGGTGGAACTTTTATCTTTGAATGCAACATTAAGGACGATGATGTAAAACATATTCACCCACAAAAGTTTATAAACAATATACTTAGGGCATGGTCGAAAATAAACTTCTCAGAATAAACTAATATTATATCAAAAGAGATAATATGGAACAACACAAATATTAAACACGTATCGCAAACACTGTAGTATAAGAATTGACATGACAAAGGTATAAGGAACATTGAACATTTTACGATTTCAGGATAAAACAGTTTTATAGATTCCAAGAGTTTGCTGATCTATATTCTATTAGAAATACAGATCTGTTAAAATACTACACTTTAATAAGATGCATACCGACACGATGGGTTGAACAAATGAAAACAGAAAATATTCATACAGCACAAAATAAACAAATGGTGCTAGATAAAATAAAAAGTAGTAAATCTACAAATAAAACATTATATAACATTCAACGGGGAAAAATGAAGACCGAACCCATCAAATCAGAACAAAAATGGGCCAATGTTTTTCCAGACGAAACTCTTAACTAGAAACAAATATATTTAAATAATATACAAAACACAATATTTGCAAGACTTAGGAGTTTCCAGTACAAATATGTAATGATAATTATAGGAACCAATAAACATATGGCCAGATGTAATATAGTACATTTAGAATCAAGTATCTGTGATTTCTGTAACATGCAAATAGAAACTTTTAATCATCTCTTTTGGGAATGTACTGTGATTCAAAGTGTTTGGTCACAAATTAGCAGGTTTTTAACAGACAAAGGTATCACAACAGAAACATTTTTTTTTAAACTTCTTTCGGTATAGTTGAGATAGGTGCACATGTTCAACAAACGCATATTATTATTCTCTTAGCAAAATATTACATATTCAAATGTAAGTATAACAAAAACAAGATGGCCTTTAATAATTTTGCGCATTACTTGAAGCATATTATGAAGATTGAAGAAATAATAGCTCAAAGACAAGATAAATTGGATAAACACAACAATAAGTGGGAACACATTAATATCTAATACGTATATATATATATATATATATACGTATATATATATATGTGTGTGGGTGTGTTAAGTAGGACCGTCAAAATTAAGAAAAAAATGTATTAGCCTTATGTTAAATCGTAGCATCGGGTGACATGGGGCTGCGTCATGCGTAAGGGCAAATCGTACATGTATGTACCACTTGATTGTCACGGGCTGGACATTCATCCAGTCCTTATTTGTTATCTATCTTATACTTCTTTTCATTTCTGCTGAGAAATCCATCTCAGTCTTCTTATTTATAAGGACGTAGCAATTTTGTTCTCTATTTTTTTTTACTTGTGTTTTTTTCTCTCATATCACTTACTTTTCCTTTATCTCGCCCCACATGTTTTCTCATATTTCTATATTTGTGTATGTGGCTGGAGAAATAGCGTTTATGAGGTATGTAACCAGTGTGGCCGCATATGATCCTGCTCATTCGCGAAGCCTGATTAGGGACTACGCTGTATAGCCCTACAGACAATAAAAACATCCATCATGTCCCCAGCATACTATATCTGCCATGATTAAACCACAGGGATGCGTTAGCGTAAGATCCTTTCTGCTTCCGAAGTCCCATAAACCATTTTCCTCCAATCGCTGCCACACATGCTGAATATATTGTTGTTGTTTCTTGTTGTATATGCACAATACAAATTTATCATGCCATGATCATATATGTAAATGTATAATTGTATCTTTGTTCTGTAAATTATTGAGAAATAAAATATTGAATGACAAAAAAATAGAATGAACTGAACTTGTGAAAATATTAAAAGATAAATTGTCAGTATTTGTACATTAATGGACATGATTATGTCTGACAGGTTTGCTACTCAAATGTTAACAGAAAATTTCGTGATTGTTCCCTGACCAGGTTCAGATGTTCCTGACCAATCCAAAATTCCCTGACTTTTCCGTGACGTAGAATGGAAAGCAGTTATTTAGAAAACAAAACAAAACACACAAACGTTATGTCATAGTAGGGTCATTTATGAGGATTCCGTGACCAAACTGTTCCTACCTTTTTTTATTGTTGAGTTGTCAACTTGTACCATTTTAGAAAACAAATAGTTCCAATGCATTTTTCAAAAATGATGGGAAAACATTTTAGAGAACAACATTCAAAATGGCCGTCAACGATATCTTGAACTATATAAAATGCATTATCCCTGTAATGAGATAAGCAAGAAACACAAATGAGGTGTCGTTTCCCAATAATTATATCATGCCAAAACTGCTGGTATGACTAAGTTTTAGTTTGGACTTTGAAATCCAAGATGGCTGCCGTCCATCATCTAAAAATGCATACTACTGCACATTGTTAGTCGAAGCTAAGCTAAAGTAACACTAGTTTGTATATATTCACTGCGTGTGCATGCCACACCTGCTGGAGGTGTTGTGTATTGGTTTGAAAGTCACTAAATCCTTGAAATCCAAGATGGCCACCGTCCGCAATTTTGAACAATATAAAACACAATATTTATGTGGGGAAAATTAAGCTAAATGTATACCTGGTGTGACATTTTTACTCCAAGATGGCCGCCATATGCCATCTTGAAAATACAACCGTTTTGAGACTGGGTATAAGTACAATATTAATGTACAGACAGTGTGATTTTCTCATTAATTTTAGCATTCTATATTGGATTTAAGGTATGTTTTGTTACCTTAGAGATCACCATGACTGCCAAATTTCAAGATGGCAACCATATTACACATAATTCTTATATATTGTGCAATAAAGGTTGCTCACTGGGTATGTTGGTATGCACGGCAACCCCGCAAAAATGTTGCCTTTCGTTTTAGTCCACCTGTATATATTAATATTATTGTGAAATCCAAAATGGCTGCTGTTTTGTATTTTGCCATATTGAAAATAAAAGTGACAAAGTGATCAAAGGTTGGTAATATATTTTGAGTCTGATAAGAATGTCAAATTGGGAGGTTGTTATCACTGGTACAGCAAGTAAATATAGTACAAGCGGAAATGAACCGTCTTTGTTTGTTCAATGACTACTTGAAAGAATATTTGTTATTTTTCATGTTATCATATCATAGGAGTCAAAATAAAAACAGAGAACAATATATCCAAAGGAGACGGATGAACCCACGCAAAGAAAATACTAACGCAATAAGTCATGATAAACATATGCCATGCACAACATAGTTGTCGAGGAGCCTTCCACGGGACACATGCACTCTACGACCAACGGTACTGAAAGTACTGAAATATGTTATCTCCACAAAAACTGAACACTTGAGGAACTAGAGACTGAAATTTGCATATTTTCTCAATCATCATCCAGAGGCAAATGTACTGTGATGGTGCAAACACATTCCCATCCATACATTTTCTCTAGAATAAATTACTGAAACTCCCAGAAAAAATTGTACGGAACTGGTGGCTAACTGGTCACTTAAACATAGTTTCCAGAATTTAACTGATAAACTGAGCCCAAAACTGTGAAAACAATAGATAATAGTATATGTAGAGTTTTATAGATACAAAGCAAGACAGACCAAAACGCCACAGGATAAATTGGCACAGGGCACTATTGTCTTGGTCGTACTCGCCATTGGGAGTTACCCCCTCCCCAACCCGGATCAAATTTCGCATACAATAGTTATACGTTCAATTACATTGATCATGTTATGTGTGTACTCCCTTGTTTAGTACTGAAATACTGAACTTGTAGTTTTATAATTAATACTATAAAATACATATTCCACCATCAATCTACACGTATTACCATCTATTTCAAATAAAAATGATCAATTGTTATTTAATTCACCATAGCTAATTAACTAGTCATAACCTGCCTGACGGTAATGTCATGCTCACGCTTATAGTGGAGAGGAATTCATATAAGCTTTTTAAGCTTGTTTTCCAATCCACAAATTGTTTAATGTTTGTATTGTTCCTTTACATGATTTATAATTTAATAAATATTGTTTAAACCAATCCACATCGTCCCTTGTAGTGGTACTAGTAGTTTTGCCGACCGAATGCATACCGAATACTGGTCAGACTGCGGATACCCAGAGAGATCTGCCCATTTTGGGTCTTCACTGACAACAAATACATAACTATTTTATAAGATTAGTATATTAACATATATCTTACGATCTAATGCATGTAAATTTTGTTCACACAATGTTTCATTAATTGTTAAAAATGCCGAGGTGGCCGAGTTAACCAAACAAAACGGCCGAGCACAGTCAAAAACGACCGAACTGACACGACTCTACTCAAGCCCGATAACGTTGAATGGTTGCCAAACATTTGGGCAGAATATGCAAATGACTCATCAAAATGCGTAATGCAGTCTAATCTATAAAGAAATACTGGAAAATCCCAATATCGGAACTGGGTTTGTACAGCGTGTATGTTTTCGTCTTAAATGGCCGAAAAAACCCGACCCCTCCTAGTAATTGTCCAACAGGAAGCAAATATTAATGAACAAATCTAAACAACACTGTATAATGACTGTTTTAGTGTATATTACTACCACATTCCAAGCCCAACCACCTACATGTAATTCATAGATATTGAGCTATACTATCTGACAAATAAAGCTGAAAAATCAACATTTTAGAATATTTTGAAGGCGGTCATTGTCCGTCTGCGATACGAAAAGAACAAAATTTGTTTCATCGCAGAGCTCGCTCACTTACTCTTGGCGCAGTAACCTACTTTCACTATTCGTATGTGTGTTTGTTTGTTGTGGGACCTAGAGCGGGGTCAGGTCTGACCGGCCGTCGACACTACCCGCTCCCCATCAGTAAACACGTTTAAACCTAAGTTGATATCATATATTGCGCATGTCCCGAAAGTTAATTTCCCCGCGAGTTTTAAATTTGCGACAAACAGTGCAGAAAGTATTGCCAATACGAATTAAATCGTTTCCCATAGAACGACATCTGTAAACGAAGACCAGAGCTCCAGTTAAGGTGCGTCATTTGGATGTAAATTTTTTATTTCTCCATCAAAAATGGCAAGTTGGGAGTGCTTTAGAATCGTCTCAATGAGACGATTTTAAAGGACTCCCAACTTGCCATTTTTTATGAAGAATAATAATATTTCACCCCAAGTTGGTCAAATTACACACCTTAACTGGAGCTCTGGAAGACTTTCATAAATATGATGCAATATGTACTCAACACATTCATTTTGTTGTATACATGAATGCAGATTTATCTGAGTGTGTCTACATATTTGGAAAACCGATATTGTAAGTCAAGCTTAGCTTGTCACGTTCAAATGAAGGTTAGCGTGACATAGACAGCAAACCTACAGGTGGCCGAGTACAGCCAACATGAAAAATACCTAGTCGGCTGTATTCTGCCAACAAACCCCACCCATATTTTCTTTTAATTTGAAGAAGCTTGATGTCAGATCAACGGTTTTCCGGAGAAAAACAATATTTGCCGATTCGTCTTAAACAGATTACATTCAATTCATTTCTGTGTCAATTACATTCCCATCGTACATTCTATGTAGAGGAATATAGTTTTATTTTGTCTGTCCGTCCGTTTCGTCCGTCCGTATGTGTATGCATATCACCCACATTAAATAGTAGAAAGGGAAATATAGCGGTTTCCCGCGGTATCTGCACTTCAGCGATTCAAAATTGCTTCAGTAGTTGATGAGATAGTTAGGAAAATGTAATAGAAAGTGTGCTTAATTGGCAGGTGCCCCTGACGTATATTACCCAGCCCTGACCATGCTTTACTCGTGCACATCAGATGCATAAAATGGACTACGATCTGACAAAACATACTTGACAAAACAGACTTATTTAATTCCCGATCGGAGTCAAATCTACTCAGACTGTACATTCATGCGGAATAATCCATATCGTTCTAATGTATGTAAATGTTGATCACACAAACATTAATTGTTAAAAATACCGACGTGGCCCAGTCGAAATTTGGATGACTTATTTTCAGTACATAATGCTCATGTGAGAAGGCACATTGTGAATGGGCTCTCTATAAAATCTGAACCTTGATTAGTTGCGAATGTTAACTCTTGCAATCTACTCACGTAGAGTAGAGTAGATGCAAGAGTTATCGTTCGCAACAAGACCTTGATCTGATATCACCCTTCGTTGACAGTGCTTGTTATTTGTTTACAGATTTCAAAACTCTCAATTGCAAAAAAAATCTGCAATCCTGAAAGGAGGCCCCCCCCCCCTGAATCTGCCACTGGTAATGAAATTCCTCAGGAAGTATACACAGATATGATTCAGAGTGGATGTAATGTGGGGCTATTGACCGACGCTTGAACTTTAAATTCAGAGTATATCTAAACGTATTTAATAAACGCATATATTGAATAAAGTTACCGACTCCAGGAATGGAGTAACACAATTGATTTTGCCGCATGTAGTTTGCGATTGTCATGTTTGTGTGAATGTTGGCCTATGGGAAATCTATTGCCTGCCGGTTTCCTATAGTCAAGTAGAGGGGAGGGGAATTTTGGTTGACCTTACAGTATGGTATTACTAACGTTTTACGATTGATTTTGGTAGATTGGGGTGTTAGTAATTCGAAACTGAATGAACTGAATCATAAGTTGTAAGCATTTCAATATTGGTACATGCCTGACGGTGGCCATCTTAGAAAATGGCCGCTCATCGACTCATGCTATGAATTTTGGAATTCCACCTAGTAGAGTCTTGGCACTGGAGATATCCCATATTCGAATCAACTGTCAAAGTCTATGCTAATGAAAATGTACACGGGTCTTTATGGCAGTATGGTGTTTGCTTGTTGGGGTTTAACGGCCTATCAACAGCTAAGGTCATTTAAGGCCGGGTCAATGGGTTTAGTACTAAATCCCATATATTACCTGTACAAGTACATGTACATGTTCAAGTACATGTACAAATGAGGGGGAAATCCCAAAATCAGAACTGAATATTTACAATAACAGAACTATAATAATTATATTCAGACCTGAAATCAGAATAATCCTCATCTGATGTCAGGTCCTCGCCACACCAGAATCACTTGGCCCCTCCCAAAAACAGTATGATCAGTAATAATCTTACTACTTTTATAACCCAATTCAACTCCCACGTAACTAAAGAGCCAAAGATAAAAACATACCTGAGGGCCAAACCAGGCAAACCGTGATTCCTTCAAGGAGGAACCCATACCGTTAATTTACGCCGTCTCATTCGCCCGACGAACGGGTTCAAAACTAAATGTACAGGTGCAGCTATAATAAATATACAGGTGCACATGTGCAGCTGTAAAAAATACAGCTGCACCTGTAAAAATACAGCTGCACCTGACAAAATACAGTTTAGTTTTGACCCCATTTTTACACTGAACGGGGTCAAAACTAAATTGTATTTTTACAGCTGCACATGTATATTTACAGGTGCATCTGTATATTTTACAGGTGCACCTGTAAGGTTAGTTTTGACCCCGTTCGTACACCATATGGCAGCGCCAGGACTATATAGCTACACCTATCGATTCCGCCCCGTTGATGAATGGGATGAGGTCCCAGGCATACATCATGTACATGAAGCATTATACAGACATAATTAGAATTGGACAGTAAACAATTCATTCGGATGTATTATTAGATGCCCACTACACATGTCTGTTCGTACACATATGTATGCAAACAAGAGGGCCATGAGGAGAATGTGACGTTGAGTTCATGTGGCCATCATGGATGACATAATCATCCGATTCCGACAAATACTGCACCAGAGCAATCGCCTCATCGATACCTTCAATTTGATATATGACATGAGCATATTCGGTCAAAAATAAAATTTGACCCCCATTTGACCCCACGGGCCACGCCCATTTTTGACCCCGGGGTCACCATTTTCACAAATTTGAAAGAGCATTGTAAATCGATAATTCCTACCAAGTTTAGTCGAAATCCGGCTAGCGGTTCATGAGAAGAAGATTTTTTAATAATTTATGCTATTTTTAGACGGCGGCCATCTTGGATTAGCGATGACCTCCATTTTAACAAATCTGAAAAGGCTTCACCCATGGACCATAACTTTTAAGGTTGGCTACCATGGGCCAATCGGTTCATGTGAAGAAGAATTTTGAAATATCTAATAAAAGAACCTTTTGACATTTCGGCGGCCATCTTGGATGACATAACCATCCGATTTCGACAAAAATGTACCAGAGTGATCGCCTCATTGATACCTTCGATTTGATATATAACATGACCATATTAGATCAAAAATAAAATTAGACCCCACGGGCCATGCCCGTTTTTGACCCCGGGGTCACCATTTTAAAAATTTGAAAGATCATTATACATCGATCATTCCTACCAAGTTTCGTCGAAATACAGCTAGCGGTTCATGAGAAGAAGATTTTTTAAGAATTTATGCTATTTTTAGACGGCGGCCATCTTGTATTATCGATGACCTCCATTTTAACAAATCTGAAAAGGCTTCACCCATGGACAATAACTTTAAAGTTTGGCTACCATGGGCCAAGCGGTTCATGTGAAGAAGAATTTTGAAATCTCTAATAAAAGAACGACCTTTGACATTTCGGTGGCCATCTTGGATGACATAATCATCCGATTTCGACAACAAATGTACCAGAGTGATCGCCTCATTGATACCTTCGATTTTATATATAACATGACCATATTCGGTCAAAAATAAAATTTGACCCCAATTTGACCCCACGGGCCACGCCCATTTTTGACCCCGGGGTCACCATTTTAACAATTTTGAAAGAGCATTGTTCACCGATCATTCCTACCAGGTTTCGTCGAAATCCGGCTAGCGGTTCATGAGAAGAAGATTTTTTAAGAATTTATGCTATTTTTAGACGGCGGCCATCTTGGATTAGCGATGACCTCCATTTTAACAAATCTGAAAAGGCTTCACCCATGAACAATAACTTTTAAGTTTGACAACCATGGGCCAAGCGGCTCATGTGAAGAAGAATTTTGAAATCTCTAATAAAAGAACGACCTTTTGACATTTCGGCGGCCATCTTGGATGACATAACAATCTGATTTCGACAACAAATGTACCAGAGTGATCGCCTCATTGATACCTTCGATTTGATATATAATATGACCATATTCTGTCAAAAATAAAATTTGACCCCACGGGCCATGCCCATTTTTGACCCCGGGGTCACCATTTTAAAAATTTGAAAGATCATTGTACATCGATCATTCCTACCAAGTTTCGTCGAAATACAGCTAGCGGTTCATGAGAAGAAGATTTTTTAAGAATTTATGCTATTTGTAGACGGCGGCCATCTTGTATTAGCGATGACCTCCATTTTAACAAATCTGAAAAGGTTTCACCCATGGACACTAACTTTAAAGTTTGGCTACCATGGGCCAAGCGGTTCATGTGAAGAAGAATTTTGAAATCTCTAATAAAAGAACGACCTTTGACATTTCGGCGGCCATCTTGGATGACATAATCATCCGATTTCGACAACAAATGTACCAGAGTGATCGCCTCATTGATACCTTCGATTTTATATATAACATGACCATATTCGGTCAAAAATAAAATTTTACCCCAATTTGACCCCACGGGCCACGCCCATTTTTGACCCCGGGGTCACCATTTTAACAACTTTGAAAGAGCATTGTTCATCGATCATTCCTACCAAGTTTCGTCGAAATCCGGCTAGCGGTTCATGAGAAGAAGATTTTTTAAGAATTTATGCTATTTTTAGACCGCGGCCATCTTGGATTAGCGACGACCAAGTTTCGTCGAAATCCGGCTAGCGGTTCATGAGAAGAAGATTTTTTAAGAATTTATGCTATTTTTAGACGGCGGCCATCTTGGATTAGCGACGACCTCCATTTTAACAAATCTGAAAATGCTTCACCCATGGACAATAACATTTAAGTTTGGCAACCATGGGCCAAGCGGTTCATGTGAAGAAGAATTTTGAAATCTCTAATAAAAGAACGACCTTTTGACATTTCGGCGGCCATTTTGGATGACATAACAATCTGATGTCGACAACAAATGTACCAGAGTGATCGCCTCATTGATACCTTCGATTTGATATATAATATGACCATATTCGGTCAAAAATAAAATTTGACCCCACGGGCCACGCCCATTTTTGACCCCGGGGTCACCATTTTAACAACTTTGAAAGAGAATTGTACATCGATCATTCCTACCAAGTTTCGTCGAAATCTGGCTAGCGGTTCATGAGAAGAAGATTTTTTAAGAAAAAATGCTATTTTTAGACGGCGGCCATCTTGGATTAGCGATGACCTCCATTTTAACAAATCTGAAAAGGCTTCACCCATGGACCATAATTGTGAAGTTTGGCTACCATGGGCCAAGCGGTTCATGTGAAGAAGAATTTTGAAATCTCTAATAAAAGAACGACCTTTTGACCTTTCGGCAGCCATCTTGGATGACATAACCATCCGATTTCGACAAAAAGAGTGATCGCCTCATTGATACCTTCAATTTGATATATGACATGACCATATTCGGTCAAAAATAAAATTTGACCCCAATTTGACCCCACGGGCCACGCCCATTTTTGACCCCGGGGTCACCATTTTAACAACTTTGAAAGAGCATTGTACATCGATCATTCCTACCAAGTTTTGTCGAAATCCGGTTGGAGGTTCTTGAGAAGAAATTGTTTGAAGAATTTGTGCTACTTTTAGACGGCGGCCATCTTGGATTACGTAATGACGTCATTTTAACAATTTTGTAATCCCCCTGCGGCCTACCTAAAGACCATGACCATGAAGTTTGGCGACTATAGTTTGGTTACCGAGGGGAAGACGTTTGAAAATGTTCACGGACGACGGACGCCGACCGACGACGACGGACACATTGCGATAACAATAGCTCACATGAGCTTGTCTCAGGTGAGCTAAAAAAAAACGTAGCTACCACGTCAGTCGGCCACGGCCAGCATATCACGCCCGTCGGAGTATTTGATGATACCAGTATTATATATGTATGTATGTGATTAGAGCAATCGGATTGTGCAGATATTGGGTATTGGTACTTCAATACTATAACGCAAATTTGAGTAATTTGGCCATGACCTTGGGCATGGGGGCTGTATGGGTGGGCTATAAAATGAAAATATGGATGGTGATAAAGAAGTATGTGCAGGTTCAAGTCAATTAGACTTGCTGTTGTGGAGATACGGGGTACTTAAATTTGCTAACTTAGATTTCAAAATAATGATACCTTGACCTTTGGCATGGCTCCACATTGGTGGGCTATATGGTGATTTGTTTTGATTTAATGGTGTTACAGGTACATGCCCACGCAGCAGGTTACACTGTACTACTACTTTTCATTTTCTGTCATGCCTTATATGAGCCATTTGTCTACCCACTAACGAGTTATTTTTAATTACGGCGCGTGTTAATTGGTGTTAAATCGCATTTTATATGCCGCAACCAGAAAGGGTATTTTCCGACCTCGTGCTATTTTTACCAATACGCATCACGTGACACGGTCAATCATATCACATCTTTGACATGCGCAGTGAGTGAGTGAGTGAGTGAATAGGGTTTAACGTCCGCTTTTCTGACATAGAGGTACAAGCCTCAGGGAGTCTACACGCAGACGGGTCAACGGGGTCGAGTCCCGTATCCACCTGTCCGAGGGGGGTAAATCCCAACTTCAGAACTCAATATTTACAATCAAAATATATATTCAGTCCTGAAATTAGAACAACCTGATCTGGTGCCAGGCCCTCGCCACACCAGCATCATTTATCCCATCCCCTAAAAGTAATAGGATTGGCGCTAATCTTACTTTTATATATGGACATGCGCAGTGAAGTATCGGAAGTGGAGAAGAAAAATCTCTGTTTGAGTCCAAATCTAAATCTCCACGTAACTCTTTCCATTTGGTGATCTGGTCGCCAATATTAACCACTCTCTCTCTGTACTGCCTGTCCCTCAGACATTTCGCCTTTTTTTTTTGGCCGACGCCGTTTCATACAATTTCTGTCCTGGACGTTTCGACATGTTGATATTCTTGTTTACATATTGGGAAGCCTACTGGCGCGCGTAGTACACTGCGCATGCGCACCGCAAGCCGTGTTGTGAAAGTCGTCGTCCTCGCACATTATCAAAATAGACTGTTACCGCCGCGCGTCGCTAACAGTAAATTGATAATTAATAAATGATTATATTTGTATAGCGGGCACTCGTAATTTTTAGAACTGGTGGAATAGTCACATAATTATACACTTATTTAATTCCTATAAAGAACATTTTGTGCCTACTGCGTGGGCATGAACCTTTAAAGGCCTGTCCACAACTCATGTAATGTAGACTGTGTTAACGCGGCCAAATCCCATATATCATTTGTTATATAGCTGGATTCAACTCTCATGTAGATCTACTAAAAAGCAAAAAAATGTATCGAGGGTCAATCGTACCTAGGGTTGTAGAAACGAGGTTCTGTCGAGTTTCTTGTGAGAAGGAGATGTTTAAAATTATTAAACAAGAAATTGCACATAACCATATTTAGTCGAAATGAAATTTGACACCCCCCCCCCCCCACCCCCACCCCCACCCCGTGTTGTCCAAATTTTGACGGTGGCCATCTTGGGTTCTTACTACGACCTCCAATTTTAACAAATCTGAAAATGTTTCACCCAAGGGCCATAATTTAGCATTGGCCAAGCCCTTTGTGAGTTAACGCTGTTTAAATTCTCTACTAAAAGAATTACCTTTTGACCATCCGATTTCGACAAAAATTGTATCAGAGCAATTGTCTTATCGATACCTTCGATGTGATAAATAACACAAACATATTCGGGCTATATCCGCCAATTTTTGATCCCGGTTCCACTTTCTGATCAGGCTCTACACTCGTCGTAAATATCAGAGGCACTATTGCTGAAGTCATACACAATTATTAGGAGACAATGAAATAATTGCTGTCCATTCTGGAGAAGTATTTATTTACATTCTGAAATGTACAAAATAATTGAGACACGCCATGAGATTTTGTACCTTCAAACATCTACGCAATTTCACATAATACGTTTACAAAATTTAACAATATTTTCCATAAATAGCGTCAAAAGTTTTGTAAGCATATTTAATGAAATTACACAGATATCCGAAGGTACAAAATCACATGGTGTGTCTCATATGTAATGTATATCTAACACACATGAAAACAAATCGATACTAGTTTTCAAATTTGACTGTGACTGGAGAAATGGGACTTATGGAATTTGTGACCAGTGTAGCTCCTGATCAAATAGCACACTCCTGTAGCCAGAAAAGAAATATATTGCTTGGTAGGAAGTGAGACGGTGTTTCATTGTTGGAATGGTGAACAGTGCAGATCCTGACCACACTGTTTGGATACACAAGCTGATCTGGGGCTACACTGGTCGCAAAACTCATAATCCCCATTTCTCCAGTCAAAGCCACATATCTGTCAAATGACAAATGAGTGCCAATTTCTATAACAGTATCTCACAAGTGAATCCACCCATAACCGAATTCACACAGGGCACAAGTGATCTGTAGCCGATTTCACCAAAATACAATTGCTAAGCATACTTATCTTGCTAAGTGCACTTTGAGGGAGAAATTTTCTATTTAAGGATAAATTTATTAATTTTTATTATACTGAATTTATTACATTAGCACAGCCATTTTGGCTGTGATAATGTAATAAATTCATATAATAATTTTGCATACTTTTAATCATCAAATATACGCAGTCATTAGTTCTATATGAAATAATCCATTTCGGGGGAAAAATAAATGATTACTCCCTCAAAGTACACTTTGCTAGATAAGTATGCTTAGCAATTTTGGTGAAATCGGCTATTGATGTGGTATGGAGTAATGACACCAGACATTGCACATGTTGTACATGTAGTTGCGCTATTGTAATGTGTGGCTGTGACTGGAGAAATGGGGCTTGTGGGTGTTGTGACCAGTGTAGATCCAGGTCAGTCCGGACAAAATTCTTATTTTTTTTTTTTGCTCTAAAATGTGACATGCCCACGGACCCCTCTAGCAGTCTCCCGAGCTCTGCGGTGCTCGTTCGAAAATATAGTAAACTATTTAAATTAAGAAGATCCGCTGTCCCTGCCCCACCCCAACCCGAAATCCTAGATCCACGCCTGGGATCTGCATTGTTCACCATATTTCATCAATGAAACACCCGTGATGCTTGTAACAAGCAATATAGATTGTTATTAGGCTACAGGAGTGTGTCATTTGATCAGGAGCTAAACTGATCACAAAAAAATCCCATACAACTTCCTCCAGTCACAACCACATTTCATATACGAATACAGATGTACTTAGTGTATGATTTCCAAGTGATCTTGACACAAGGATACATGACACACAATTAGGATTGTTGTTGTTGAATGGAATTAATACTCCAATCAATCAATCAGTCAATCAATCATTCAATGAACCTTCTTTTGTGGTTTCACATGGATTTTGAGTTGTCAATGTCAATAATATGCGAAACAAAAAACGGCATCGTTATTCTGCAGCTATTCCCCTCGCTGGCAGCCTTGATAACAAGAGCTGTAGGAGAACAGCATAGCTCGACTACGATGGTTGTCGATGTACACATAGCTTGACAAAGAAGGTGGCAGCTGCCCGCATAAAAACCTTAACCAAGGTTGACTAAAAACCTTAACCAAAGGAAATTAACTAAGTAATTCAAGGTTAAATTTAGGTCAATGTCAGATATAGGTCAGGGGTTATTGATGTACATCACTAGGAGATGAAGTTGTCCAAGTATGGTTGTTGTAGGCCCAGGAGTCCATATACAAGCTTGACTATAAACCTTAACCAAGGTCGAGTACAAGCCTTAACCAAGGTGAAATAACTAAGTAATTCAAGGTTGAATGTAGGTGAAGGTAAAATATAGGTCGGGTTATTGATGTACATCCCTATGAGAAAAAGGTATCCAAGTATAGTGTCTGAATGCACAATAGTATTCCATATACAAGCTTGACTAACAACCTTAATCAAGGTTGACTAAAAACCTTAACCAAGGGGAATTAACTAAGTAATTCAAGGTTAAATGTAGGTCAAGGTCAAATATAGGTCAGGGGTTGTTGATGTACATCACTAGGAGATGAAGTTGTCCAAGTATGGTTGGTGTAGGGTCAGGAGTATTCCATCTACAAGCTTGACTAAAAACCTTAACCAAGGGGAATTAAGTAAGTAATTCAAGGTTAAATGTAGGTCAAGATCAAATATAGATCAGGGGTTATTGATGTACATTCCTATGAGAAAAGGTTGTCCAAGTATGGTGTCTGAATGCACAATAGTATTCCATCTACAAGCTTGACTAAAAACCTTAATCAAGGTTCATTAACAACCTTAACTAAGGGGAATTAAGTAAGTAATTCAAGGTTAAATGTAGGTCAAGGTCAAATATAGATCAGGGGTTATTGTTTGTTTGTTTGTTTATTGGTGTTTAACGGCCTATCAACAGCTAAGGTCATGTAAGGCCGGGCAAACAGGTTCGATCCCGTTTTAACCTGCCGCATTGGGGGGAAAATCCCAAAATGAGAACGGAATATTTACATCGAGATACAACATATTCAGCCCTGAAATTAGAATAACCTGACCTGGTGCCAGGTCCATACCGCACCAAAGTCACTTGGCCCCTTCCCCTATTTAAAAGTAATACTGGTAGGATTACTCTTATAAGGGGTATAACCAGATTCAACTGTCACATACAAAATGCCAAAGACGTATGTGAGGGCCAAACCAGGTCTCCAGTCGGGTCGGGGGTTATTGATGTACATCCCTATGAGAAAAGGTTGTCCAAGTATGGTGTCTGTATGCACAATAGTATTGCATGTACAAGCTTGACTAAAAACCTTAACCAAAGTTGACTAAAAACCTTAACCAAGGGGAATTAACTAAGTAATTCAAGGTTAAATGTAGGTCAAGGTCAAATATAGGTCAGGGTTTGTTGATGTACATCACTAGGAGATGAAGTTGTCCAAGTATGGTGGATGTAGGGCCAGGAGTATTCCATATACAAGCTTGACTAAAAACCTTAAGCAAGGCGTGACGGTGAAACCGACGCCGGGGTGACTACATAAGCTCTAACTAGTCTTCGAATAGTCGTGCTAATAACATGAAACGCAAGTCCTCAGTGACCATGACCTTGGGTGTCCAGATATGGGGTGTGAATCAAAGTACCATCCCTAGACACACCTTGTGGCAAAATATTAGTACACAATATCAAAAACACTGATGGATGTAGCCCTCGAAAACTTTAGCATAAAAAAATCTCCAACGCAAACGTCGAAGTTATTTAATCTTGACATTGGGCACAGGGGCCACATGATTGGACAGCAGAATGAAAATATGGATGATGACTAATAGACATATGATATGAAGCTTCAAGCACATCTGACTTATGATTACAGAGGTACCTGCAAATTAAGACACCCAATCCATAGTGGGAATACCAAAATAATCCTAAATATTTGGACACCATTTGTTTGGGGAAAACCCCTACACAAAAGGGGTTTCCCAAAACAAATACAATGAAACCTCTCTAAACCAGGGGTCCCCAGGCTGTACGGCTTAGAGGTTTCACTGTAAATCAGGCATTTGATCATTCTGAGCCATAGGTGTGTGTGATGCAATCCTGAACAGACATTATCACCTGAGATAAAAGACCAAGAAACTCATCAGGTGTTTTCTTGGTGTCCGATTTAGAGAGGTTCCACTGTAGTATCCATACATGGTTATTATGATAGATAAACTACTCTAGTACAACCATGCTAATCTCAACTAGATTGGTCAGTAAGCTAGGCTCGAACGTGAATTTGTCACAGAGTGGTAGAGGTCATTGGAGCAATGCGAGTGTGAAATGTGAAGCAGATCCGAGCAAAGAAGTAGAAGTTATAACCGATTTCTCTGATGTTAAGTGTTGTAAAGAAACTAAGTATGTGACCTTGAGATCAGCGGCGATATGTCACAGCATGATAGTAGTGCCTTAGAGGAATGCATGCATGAAATATTAAGAATCTGCAATGAAGGAAATAGAAGTTATACCATATTTCTCTGATGTTAAGTTTTGTAAACAGACTAAGTATTTGACCTTGACCTTGGAATCAGCGGGGGTTGGACGGTCAAATCCGGTATAGTGGGTTCCGGAAAGTATGAACCCAATCGTTAAGCCAGTTTAGTCGCCTTTTACGACAAGCAATGGCTACTGCAGCACTATTCTCAGGATCAGTTGATCCCGCCCCGGTGCCTGCACGGGGCTTGACCTTGGAATCAGCGGGGGTTGGACGGTCGTGAATTTGGCACAGCATGGTAGTAGAGCCTTACAGGAATGCATGTGTGAAATATTAAGCATTTTTGATGAAGGAAGTAGAAGTTATAACAATATTTCTCTGATATTAAGTTTTGTAAACAGACTAAGTATTTGACCTTGACCTTGGAGTGAGTGAGTGAGTGAGTGAATAGGGTTTAACGTCCGCTTTTCTGACATAGAAGTACAAGCCTCAGGGAGTCTACACGCAGACGGGTCAACGGGGTCGTGTCCCGTATCCACCTGTCCGAGGGGGGGTTATAAATCCCAACTTCAGAACTCAATATTTACAATCATAATATATATTCAGTCCTGAAATTAGAACAACCTGATCTGGTGCCAGGCCCTCGCCACACCAGCATCATTTATCCCATCCCCTAAAAGTAATAGGATTAGCGCTAATCTTACTTTTATATATGGGGCATAGCCGGACTCAACTCTCACATACAAGAAAGCCAAAAATGTACATGAGGGCCAAATCCGGTATAGTGGGTTCCGGAAAGTATGAACCCAATCGTTAAGCCAGTTTAGTCGCCTTTTACGACAAGCAATGGCTACTGCAGCACTATTCTCAGGATCAGTTGATCCCGCCCCGGTGCCTGCACGGGGCTTGACCTTGGAATCAGCGGGGGTTGGACGGTCGTGGATTTGGCACTGCATGGTAGTAGAGCCTTACAGGAATGCATGTGTGAAATATTAAGCATTTTTGATGAAGGAAGTAGAAGTTATAACAATATTTCTCTGATATTAAGTTTTGTAAACAGACCAAGTATTTGACCTTGACCGTGGGAGTGAGTGAGTGAGTGAATAGGGTTTAACGTCCGCTTTTCTGACATAGAGGTACAAGCCTCAGGGAGTCTACACGCAGACGGGTCAACGGGGTCGAGTCCCGTATCCACCTGTCCAAGGGGGGTAAATCCCAACTTCAGAACTCAATATTTACAATCAAAATATATATTCAGTCCTGAAATTAGAACAACCTGATCTGGTGCCAGGTCCTCACCACACCAGCATCATTTATCCCATCCCCTAAAAGTAATAGGATTAGCGCTAATCTTACTTTTATATATGGGGCATAGCCCGACTCAACTCTCACATACAAGAAAGCCAAAAATGTACATGAGGGCCAAATCCGGTATAGTGGGTTCCGGAAAGTATGAACCCAATCGTTAAGCCAGTTTAGTCGCCTTTTACGACAAGCAATGGCTACTGCAGCACTATTCTCAGGATCAGTTGATCCCGCCCCGGTGCCTGCACGGGGCGCATGGTAGTAGAGCCTTACAGGAATGCATGTGTAAAATATTAAGCATTTTAGATGAAGGAAATAGAAGTTATAACAATATTTCTCTGGTTAAGTTTTGTAAAGAGACCAAGTATTTGACCTTGACCGTGGGATCAGCGGGGGTTGGACGGTCGTGGATTTGGCACAGCATGGTAGTAGAGCCTCACAGGAATGCATGTGTGAAATATTAAGCATTTTAGATGAAGGAAATAGAAGTTATAACAATATTTCTCTGATGTTAAGTTTTGTATAAAAGAGACTAAGTATTTGACCTTGACCATGGGATCAGCGGGGGTTGGATAGTCGTGGATTTGGCACAGAATGGTAGTAGAGCCTTACAGGAATGCATGTGTGAAATATTAAGCATTTTTGATGAAGGAAATAGAAGTTATAATAATATTTCTCTGATGTTAAGTTTACGGACGCACACACGGACGGACGGACGGACGGACGGACGGACGGACAACCCAACTCCAGTATACCCACCCACAACTCGTTGCGGGGGTATAACTATTCGGACATTCCTTGTTGAGGGAAACCACAATAAATATGATGAAATATACAGGGCTCCAGATAAGAAATTAGTAATTGAATATTGTCAATCCATCATTTCTGAAGCAATTGGGTATTTCAGAATTTTAATTGGATAAAATAATATCACACTACTGTTTACACATCAACAGACAGAAATTATTGAATAGTTGGCTTCAAAATGAAAACATATCTTGGCATTTCATTAGAATTGTCTCCTTGGACAAATTCTAATGAAATACAAAAATGTACCAAGATGTGTTTTCATGGTGGACCACATGGGCAGGCTATAGAATGAAAATATGGATGATAAAAAGGAAGCATTAGAAGTTTGAAGTAAATTGGAGTAACAATTGTGGAGATATAAGGTATGTAAAAACTTACCGCAGATTTTATAATATGCAAACTTCTAAGTTATTTGACCTTGGCCTTGGGGCACAGGGGCTACATGAGTGGGACACAGACTGAATATAGGGATGATGACCAATAAGCATATAAAGTTTCAAGCAAATCTGACTTACGGTTACAGAGATAGTAGATATCTGAACACTTTAATGTAAATTTTGATGACTAATAAGCATATAAAGTTTCAAGTCAATGTGACTTAGGACTGCAGAGATAGAAGGTATTTAAAAACGCAGATTTCGGATGGACGGACCACAGACGGACGTTCTTACATTAGGGTACTTATGTGGCTTATCACATGTTAAATATTAGCCACATTTTTTAGGTGGCTAATTGTAACCAACCCTATCCTTTAACAAGTCCATAACCCTGTGGGGCTAGCCACATAAGTACCCTAATGTGTGCCCGGACGAACGAACGAACGGACGGACGGACGGATGGACGTTCTTACAAATGGATACTTATGTGGCTAACCCTAACCTTTTCCTTTGTTCATCCCTATTGTTCTGTAGCCACATAAACCCCTTTTTAGCCACATAAAATCACGGAACAATAGAATATTACATAACCTATTGTTCTCCTAGCCACATATGTATCCATTTGTAAGCTTGGACAGACGGACGAACATTCTTACAGTACTATACTTATGTGGCTTATCACATGTTAAATATTAGCCACATAAAACGATTTTTAGCCACATAAAAGGATTGTTTAGGTGGCTACATGTAATTGTAACCAACCTATCCTTTACTAAGTCCATAACCCTGTGGGGCTAGCCACATAAGTACCCTAATGTGTGCCCGGACGGACGGACGGACGGACGGACGGACACCCGGACGTCACTGTGATCTCGCTTTCCGCAAGCGGGCGCGACAATAAGAAAAATATGGTATATTTGTGGTCTGTTTATTGTGTTCTGCAGCATGATAAAGGTACCACAATTTTTTGTATTGCTTTTTGATACACGCTATTTCTGTTTTTATATCGGCTTTTGGCAATTTTAATTGGGTATTTAAGCAAATACGCAGATTATCTGGAGCTCTGAATATATACAGAAATAATGATGAAGTAAATAACAAGCATGTATCACAGTTGTATGACCACCATATGTGGCACGCCATAACAAAACAAGGCTATCAACAGTGTTCGTTAACCCATTGCTGTCTAAGAATAGAATGTTGTCTGTCAAAAAAAATCTTATTATTTTGTTTATTCCACCATAAAAGTATATGTAGTTACCACTCATTTGAACCATCTCAATGAGACGGTTCAAACAAGTGGTAACAACATATATTTACAAGAAGAAATAAAGACAAGAAACGAGGCAAAGCCACGAAGGCCAGGTTTTTTCCAAGCATGGACACTTGGATAACATAATTATACCCACGTTTTGTAGACTAGATGGCCGTGGCCTGCATGTCGCGCCTTGGGGCGAGGCATGGACACTAAACAAATAGATATAGTAGATGGAAAAACTTTAACGAAAAAACTTTAACCGGACACACGGACGTACGGACGGACGTATGCCAAAACCAAAATGCCGACGATATCGCGCTTTCGCAAGCGGGTGCGACAATGATGATAAACACCCATGTGAAGTATCAAGGTAATGGGTGAAGCAGTTGCAGAGATATAGTACACGAAAAAAATTTAACAAATAAATTCAAAGTAATTTGACCTTGACATTGCGCACAGGGGCCGCACGGTTGGGGGTTAGAATGAAAATATGGACGAAGATAAACACCCATGTGAAGTTTCGAGGTAATGGGTGAAGCAGTTGCAGAGACATAGTACACGAAAAAACTTTAACAAATAAATTCAAAGTAATTTGACCTTGACATTGCGCACAAGCGCCGTACGGTTGGGGGTTAGAATGAAAATATGGATGATGATAAACACCCATGTGAAGTTTCAAGGTAATGGGCGAAGCAGTTGCAGATATAGTATAACGAAAAAGTTTTAACCAAAAAATTTAACCAGACGTACGTTTTAAAAAGTTAACGTTGAAAATGGCTAAGTCAATTACGTAGAAATAATAGGTGAAGGTAAAAAAAAATGGTCACATGTTGGATAGTTGTATGTGGTAGGCCACTTGGTTATGAAGCTGTGAAATTTGTTTGGTGATCCTAGGTGGTACAGTACCAAAGAAATGGACTTAAACACGAAAACTTAACATTGTAAACGCGAAAACTTAACATTGAAAATGGCCAAGTCGACTGCGCGGAAAAAATGGGTCAAGTTAAAAACAAGAAACGAGGCAAAGACACGAAGGCCAGGTTTTTTCCAAGCATAGACACTTGGATAACATAATTATACCCACTTTTTGTAGACTAGATGGCCGTGGCCTGCATGTCGCGCCTTGGGGCGAGGCATGGACACTAAAAAAATAGATATAGTAGATGGAAAAACTTTAACCAAAAAACTTTAACCGGACACACGGACGAACGGATGGACGTATGCCAAAATGCCGACGATATCGCGCTTTCCGCAAGCAGGTGCGACAATGATGATAAACACCCATGTGAAGTATCAAGGTATTGGGTGAAGCAGTTACAGAGATATAGTACACGAAAATACTTTAACAAAATAATTCAAAGTAATTTGACCTTGACATTGGGCACAGGATCGTGCTTTCCGCAAGCAGGTGCGACAATGATGATAAACACCCATGTGAAGTATCAAGGTATTGGGTGAAGCAGTTGCAGATATAGTACACGAAAAAATTTAACTTTAACAAAAAAATTCAAAGTAATTTGACCTTGACATTGGGCACAGGATCGCGCTTTCCGCAAGCAGGTGCGACAATGATGATAAACACCCATGTGAAGTATCAAGGTATTGGGTGAAGCAGTTGCAGAGATATAGTACACGAAAAAGTTTAACAAAAAAATTCAAAGTAATTTGACCTTGACATTGGGCACAGGATCGCGCTTTCCGCAAGCAGGTGCGACAATGATGATAAACACCCATGTGAAGTATCAAGGTATTGGGTGAAGCAGTTGCAGAGATATAGTACACGAAAAAACTTTAACAAAAAAATTCAAAGTAATTTGACCTTGACATTGGGCACAGGGGCCGCACGGTTGGGGGTTAGAATGAAAATATGGATGATGATAAACACCCATGTGAAGTTTCAAGGTAATGGGCGAAGCAGTTGTAGAGATATAGTATAACGAAAAAGTTTTAACAAAAAACTTTAACCAGACGTACGTTAAAAAGTTAACGTTGAAAATGGCTAAGTCAATTACGTAGAAATAATAGGTGAAGGTAAAAAAATGGTCACATGTTGGATAGTTGTATGTGGTAGGCACCCCTTGGTTATGAAGCTGTGAAAGTTTGGTGGTCCTAGGTGGTACAGTACCAAAGAAATGGACTTAAACACGAAAACTTAAAATTGTAAACGCGAAAACTTAACATTGAAAATGGCTAAGTCGACTGCGCGGAAAAAATGGGTGAAGTTAAAAAAAAAAGTAACATGTTGGATAGTGATATGTGGTGGGTACCCCTTGATTATGAAGCTGTGAAAGTTTGGTGGTCCTAGGTGGTACAGTAACAAAGAAATGGACTCAAACACGAAAACTTAACATTGATTGTGGACGCCGCTCGCCCGCCGCCTGCCGCCCGCCTGCCGCCCGCCCGGCTTTCGCCAATCCAATAGCCTGGATTTTTTTTCAAAAAACCTGGCTAATAAAAAAGTAACAAAAAAATAGAGATTTTTTTTCAGAGTTTTTTTCTTAAATCTCATGCTACCGTAACTGTATCCTGCCTATACTGCGTTAAACACAACACTTTAACCCTTACTACGCTGGAGAAGTCTGCTGTTTTTCATGTTTGCCTTAATTTCTTAACAAAAAAAATGTTTTGACAGCACATGAGAATATTGAAATTAAAACATTTCCGGCAGACGACAAAAAATAATTCAGCGTAGTAAGGGTTAAACACAACACAAGTGGTATCCTAATTCAATAGCAAACAACGTATGCCCTGATTAGATTACAAGTATGTGAAGCCTGACCTGGATCTACATTGGTCACAACTCAATAAGCCCCCTCTAACCATGGCGGATCACACAATAGGTGCATTGCAATCTATATTTCTAATGTACATGTATATTTACTTAAACAGATTATATCTCAAGTTAAACAATGGTAACACTTATATATAACTTTAACAACATATTAAATATCACGGTACCTTATCGGAGTGTTTAATCGGAATGTGCTAAAACCACTCAAATGACATTGACATATGTGGGCATATAGAATACGAATGCCCCACCTACTGCTTTGATAGTAAACAAAAGTTCAATTAGAAAACGTCTTCATAGAACACGGATGCCCAACATATCGCTTTGATGGTAAACGAGGCAAAATTATATGTCCAAAAGGAGTTAATAATCCATGGCACAGTGTAAAACAAACAATTCCAAGTCGAAAAGGGGGAGATAATCTATGACCCAGGGTGTCGAATGAAAATCGACATAAACTTTGCGCATCTACTCATCATAAGGAAGCTACAAACCAAGTTTCAGGTCTGTAGCTAGTATGATTTAAAATGTTTACGAGTTACAAGGTTGGTGACGGACGGACGGACAAGGGTAACACTAAATGCCTCCCCCACTATCATGGTGGGGTATAAAAAATAAGAAATAATCGGTGGCCTGGTGTCGAATAAAATATCAAAATTCACTTTGACATCCACATACTGTAAAGAAGCTATACACCTTCCCTAGTATTCATTTACTTTAGACCAGGTTAATGTGGGGTTGAATCCCTATGATAGTCTGTAAATTTCACATTAGTAAAGTTTACTTGTAAACAATTATTGGATTTACATTTATTGAGCATAGGCTGCATATGCAGCCTATGCTTAATAAATGTAAATCCATCAATTGAAATTTCCAGACGATCCTAAATTTGCACTTACGAACATTTTGGTTGTATAAAGTTTAGTGAAATGGGCCCCAGAACTGAAGATTTACAGACCCCGCCAAAGAAAATGAGGGCACATTCGAAAAAACAAAAGGACAGAGGATGGTGGATTTGTCACAACATAACAGAGGACCATCAGAGGAATGCATGTACATGTATGTGAACTATACAGCAGTTACGTGAATGGAAATAGAATTTATAAAATTACCCAAGTGATAAGTTTGGACGTATGGACACTGGTAAAGCTATAGGACCTCTTCACCTTTCGGTGGCAGGGTCATAAATAGAGGATCTTACAGGAGTGGTGATTTAATATGATATTGATTGAACAAGTTTACTGATTTCATAAGAAACAAGGCTATGCCGAGTTTCTTATGAAATCAGTCAACGAGTTTAACCGATTTCATGCTGAGGATATACCATTATGTTTGCAGTAAAGTCCTAAATATTTTCTTTCTATGCGCTCAGAAGTAACCCCCATTTGAATCATCGAGATGGTTCAAATGAGTGGTCACAACAAATTATGAAATACTTTCATTGAGAAATAATAAAAATATTTAACCAAATTCATACCCGTAATGGTCTATTCCGCATGTCATGTGTTAAAAATAACATATAAAACAATAATTGGCACATTTAAACGAAGCTAATCCCCTAGCTGGCCGCCTTGTTGAAAGTCTTCAGTGACCTTAACCTTGGGCGGTCGGACGTGGGTCGTATGCAAAACAAAGCATCATCACTAGACACACATTGTGGCCATATATTATCTAAATCGGTGAAGCCGTTCACAAGTCATGAATAAATAAATAAGAAAATGTGGCCCGTCGGCACACGAATGAGTTGAGAGAAACTATGGCAAAGTTAATTAGCCAAAAGTGATAAGTATTCATCATAAGCACAGTTGTGAAGGTCAATTGGTGAAGGTCATATTAAGAGCAGCATGAATGTGTGACATTTGTGAACACGTATGATGTAGTGAAATATTAAAGTAATCCTTCAAGGGATATAGAAGATATGACAATTGAGAAACTCCGGTGAACTTGTGAATGTGTGAAAAACTTAAAAGTTGTGAAGGTCAAAAGGTCAAGGTCATATTAAGGGCAGCATGAATGTGTGGCATTTGTCCACAAGTATGCTGTGTTAAAATATTTAAGCAATCCTTCAAGGAATATATAAGTTATGACAGAATTGAGAAACTCTGGTGACCTTAATGGGGAAAAAGTTCAAAGTTGTGAAGGTCAAAAGGTCATATTAAGGGCAGCATGAATGTGGGGCATTTGTCCACAGGTATGCTGTTAAAATATTTAAGTGATCCTTCAAGGTATACAGAAGTTATGACATAATTAAGAAACTCTGGCAAACTTCTTAATATGCCGGACACACAGATGGACGGACACACAGACACACAGTCCGAACACTATATGCCTCTGGCTCTACCGAGACAGGAGACATAAAAAACTATAACATGTTTGCTTTACAAATAAGGTGAACACAAGTCCTCAGTGGCCTTGACCTTGGGCTGTCGGACGTGGGTTGTATGTAAAACAAAGTGCCATCCCGAGACACACATTTTGGCCAAATATTATCAAAATCAGTGAAGCGGTTCATAAGTTACTGAATAAACAAAAAACAACTTTAATATTTTTGCCGTACAAACAAGGTGAACATAAATCCTCAGTGACATTGGGCGATCGGACGTGGCTCCTATGCAAAACAATGCACCATCCCTAGACTCAAATTGTGGCCAAATATTATCAAAATCGGTGGAGCTGTTCATGAGTTATTGAACAAGAGGGCCATGATGGCCCTAATTCGCTCACCTGACTCCATGAACACCAGAGGAGAACGTGACATCGAGTTCATATGTGTTTTAAAATAATTGTTCTATTTTTAGATGGCGGTCATCTTGGATTAAGCGATGACTCTCATTTTACCAAATCTGAAAATGCTTCACCCAAGGATCTTAACTTACTATGAAGTTTGGCCAGCATCGGCCATGTGGTTTCTGAGAAAAAGACTCAAATCACAAAAGACATAATCATCCGATTCCGACAAATATTGCACCAGAGCAATCGCCTCATCGATACCTTCAATTTGATATATGACCAGATGACATGAGCATATTTGGTCAAAAATAAAATTTGACACCACGGGCCATGTCCAATTTTGACCCCGGAGTCACCATTTTAACAACTTTGAAAGAGCATTGTACATCGATCATTCCTACCAAGTTTCGTCGAAATCCGGCTGGCGGTTCATGAGAAGTTTTTTAAGAATTTGTGCTATTTTTAGATGGCGGCCATCTTGGATTAGCGACGACCTCCGTTTTAACAAATCTGAAAAGGTTTCACCCATGGACCATAACTGTGAAGTTTGGCCACCATGGGCCAAGCGGTTCGTGTGAAGAAGAATTTTGAAATCTCTAATAAAAGAACAACCTTTTGACCTTTCGGCGGCCATCTTGGATGACATGACCATCCAATTTCGACAAAAAAATACCTTTGATACCTTCGATTTGATATAGACATGACCATATTCGGTCAAAAATAAAATTTGACACCAATTTGACCCCACAGGCCACGCCCATTTTTGACCCCGGATTGGCAGTTCTTGAGAAGAAGATTTTTGAAGAAGATGTGCTAATTTTAGACGGCAGCTATCTTGGATTACGTAACGACGTCATTTTAACAATTTTGTAATCCCCCTACCTAAGGACCATGACCATGAAGTTTGGTGACTATAGGCCCAATGGTTACCGAGGAGAAGACGTTTGAAAATGTTCACGGACGAGTACGGACGACGACGACGGACACATTGCGGTAACAATAGCTCACATGAGCTTCGCTCAGGTGAGCTAAAAATGAAAGGTGTTGCTAACATAAGCATGTACATACATGGACTAACGCTATATCCCCTCTTCCTATCGGCGAGGGGATAATCAACACAAATGTTAGATATTATAACCCCAGATTTCAAATTCAATGCATATTTTACATTTACAAATGCATTATTAATTTTCATCCATATTAAAACAAATGATACAAAATAAACAAATCCACTCAACTAAGTAAAATTCCAACTTTATTATAGTAATTTTCACTACTCAATCTTTTCAATGTAAAACCGTCATCTTTCACCATCTGCTGGCATAAAAAGTTACCTGATAAATAGAATACCAACCTAGTGCCTGTTTAAAGCTGGGGTCCCACTTGCCAGGTTTATATATAGGGAGACAAATAGCAGGGGCGGATCCAGCATTTGGGGAACGGGTGGGGGGGGGGGGGGAGGGGGATGTGTTTAATAATAGTCGAAGTTCGTCGGCAGCAAAACAGAACAGACAATAAATGATTATATCTGTATAGCGGGCACTCGTAATCTTTAGAACTGGTGAAATAGTGACAGAATTAATCACTTATTTAATTCCTATAAAGAACATGTGTGCCTACTGAGTGGGCATGTACCTTTAACAGCCTAAACTTGATATCAAAAGACATTCGACTGGTATTCTCATTATATCGATGGTGGCACAATTGTAACTGCAACTGGCGAAATGGCCTCTACAGTCAGTAGCCTACATGTATGCTCAATAAATGTAAATCCATCAATTGAAATTTCCAGACGATCCTAAATTTGCACTTACAAACACTTTAGTCGTACGAAGTTTAGTGAAACGGGCCCTTCCCTTGGACTGTGCTATTTGACCAGTAGCCTATTTCATCAACATTGCAAAGTATACTTTACTAGCAAAGTATACTTTGAGGGAGTAATCAATTATTTTTCCTGAAATGCATTATTTCATATAGAACTAACAATTGCATATATTTCATGATTAAAAGTATGCAGAATTATTATACTGAATTTATTACATTATCACAGCCATTAAATGGCTGCGATAATGTAATAAATTCAGTATAATAAAAATAAATAAATTTTTCAAAAAATTTAAAATTTCTCCCTCAAAGTATACTTGGCTACTAAAGTATACTTTGCAATGTTGATGAAATAGGCTACTGGAACTGTGCTGGTCACAAATCCCATAAGCTCCATCCCGCCACAGCCATAATTATATCTCTAATCTCTACAGTCGAGCACCATTTTCCTGAACCGTTGGGCAGAACCCGGACGTGGCGGGGGTTTCGCTGATGAAGGTGGCGACGGAATTAAATGCACTCGTGTCGAATCTCCAGTCGTACCTTTAGATATTGTCACCAATGCCGCTGCCGATCGTGTTTTACTGTGCCCGGAAACTTCTCTCATTGACTTATCACAGTCACGGGAAATACAGCCATCTCCTGTTCCTATCGCCCCCGACTCCACAACCAGCCGTTTCTCACCACCCGAGTTGGCGTTGCTTCGAGGTCGTATATGCGAACCAGATTTTGAACTTGACCTATCAACCTGTGATGTCACGGGTGAATTCTTCACGCCCAGCTTGTCCATGTTGACAGAATTATGCATTCCCACTGACCGTGGTTTGTTGCCACAACTATGACCAGAGTTGACCTTGATTGTGGGTGATTCTGGAGAGAAAGCCTTCATTGGCCCTGACCTTGCTGGTGACCCTGTGTTGCCAAGGCTACCGGGACTATGCTTCACTTTGACAATGGATGGGTTCTCCCGTGCTAACGCCCTGCAAAATAAAGTATATATAGTGAAACCTCTCTAAACCGGACATCCTGGGAGGTCCCCAGGGTGTCCGGCTTAGAGATATTTCACTGTAAGGCATTTGATTATTCTGAGCCATAGTTGTGTGCTATGCGATCATGAACAGACATTATCACCCAAGAAAAATGAATAAGAAACTCATAAAAAATAAGATAACGTGTTTTTTTGGCATCTGGTTTAGAGAGGTTCCACTGTATAAAACGGTATAATCTTTCTGCATTGGATGACGTACCGCGCAGTTAAGTAGTGGCCCAACACCAGTTGTCAAAATCTATATGCGACTGTGTCAGGGCATGTGCTTTGTTGAGCTTAGTATTTGTGTTAGGTCTTTTTTTCATGTCCAAAAATATTTTACCCCTTGTCCTTGTCATATCCAGGTCACCCAGGTCATGTTTAAGTAGTCTATACCAGAGTTCCATAATTATAAGCTTTGTGTTTAGAGAGCATTATACAAACTGATTTCAAATTCAACGCATATTTTTGCAAATGGAATACTGACATAAAATAAGGAATAAGACATAAAATAAGGAATAAATGGGGTGGGGGGGGGGGGGGGGGGTGGGCAGGGGGAGGGGTAAAGTTGAAAATTCAATTTTTTGAGCTACATAAATAATATCAAAGTCTGACCAGGGATTTTAAAACTTTATTCACAAAAAAGCTAAACATGAAACTCGCATGCAAGTCCTCAGTGACCTTGAACTTGGGCATTGAGATGTGCGGCACATGTGCAAGAAAGCATCATGCCTAGACACAAATTTTAGCCAAGTATTATCAAAATCTGACAAGTAGTTATAATTTGATTGATGAAATACAAGACCTAAAGACAAATAAAATGCAAAACTTGCACGTAAGTCTGCAGTGATGTTGAAATGATCGCGTGTTTAGACGTGGGGCATAAGCAAAACAAAGCATCATGTCTGGACACATATTGTAGAAAAATATCAAAATTCAACAAGGAAAGAATGAGGGTGAGTTAGGGAATTTTATATCAGCATTTGAGCATTCCATTAGGAGAGTCAGTTTGGATGTGTAGTCGGATCTACAGTTACAGGGCTCTAGATAAGCTTTGTGTCTATACTAATGGGTATTACACCCTATTTCAGATTCAATGCATATATTATTCTTGCAAATGGATTGCTGAATTTATCACATGGTTTTCTGACACAATATATATAGGAAATAGTAGGTTAGTGCTATGAATGGTAAAAAATATCTGGCAAGGCTTAGGAAACGGGATGGTCGAGGCTATGCCGAGCACATCCCGTTTCTGTGCCACGCCAGATATTTTTTCCCATTCACGGCACTAATCTACTATTCTATTTATCCCGTTAACACTACAAATAGCTTTAAGATGCAAAAAAAAATAACCCCAGCCGCATCCTCAAAATCAAAGAATCGACTATTATCACAACCGCACATATTCATACGCAGTGATTAGGTCCACAGGTTGAAGTAACATACCAAGGCCTATAAATGCATTAAATATACACATTACCAAGGTTCCTATGTTTTTATGGGCCATACTCGGACGGCCTCGAGATAACGGAGTCTCACAAAACAATTAACTGATTTATATCATGTTCGCCTATTAAAGGCAAAGTTAGGCAAATGTTAGCCCTCCGCAATTATGTATTCTCCGATGAGCTATGTCAACGCGTTTTCGAGCTATGGATTATTTTGTTCCAACAAAGTTCTGCATTTGTTTCTAGTAAGAAGTACCATTTCATAGCTTCCCTTACAAGGTAAACAGGTGACTGGCTGGTAACCAGTCAGTGTAACATGACGCTTACGCGTGACACTGCATGAATCTCAACCGATCATAAGCTTAGTGATGACGTCATCACCATGAACAATTAGACAATATGGCTTCCCGAGAAATGATAGAAATGTTTGTGCGATTGAATTGTCTGTCGTGACGCAAACGACTGGTATAAATGTAGGTTTTATCAAATGTTTGATTGGAAACAATGTTGTTTCGATGCAAACTGTTTCTTAACAGGCACGGACAACGTAAAAGTGTAGTTTGAAGGTGAGGTTTGCACTGTCATATAGTAGTATAGGCCAGAAAAATGTTACCGAATTATTACGACTAAAGATAAATACGGAATTTTGTTGAACAAAATAATCTCTAGCTCGAAAAGGTGTCGACATAGCGCATCGGGGAATATATCGTTGCCTGACATTTGCCTAACTTCTGCAATTGACGAAAATGATATAAATCGGTTGACTGTTTCGTGAGAGTCCATTGTCTCGAGGCCGTCCGAGTACGGACCATTAAAAACATAGGCACCTTGTATTGTGTTCTAACAGGGAGTAAACATTTTTTCAACTGATTTGTTCCCTCTTATTTATACTTTTAGGTGTATGTAATGTATTTATAGACCACGGTCCATTACCTGTAATTAGGTCATATTGACAGGATATCAAACATGTTTCACGGCACCGTGTTTAAACGGCACAGACGCACTGTGTTAACAGGATAAATAGGGAATAAATGAGCAAAAGAAGCAAGCAAACTTTCTTTTCTGACAGCTCACAAAAGTGAGTGTTGGGAGTATTTTTAAATTATTGTGCCTATTTTGTACACGTACTTTTAAAAAATATCAATGTGTATTACAGCTAAAATAAATGCGTTAATAAATATATCAATATGCATTGTATCTGCAGTTCTGATGGTTACTCTGGTCACAGGCAACAAGCCACTGTTTGTCATGAGTACCGGGACATAAATATCACTGTGATTGGAAAAATGGGGCTAATGGCATTTGTAACTAATCTAGTTTCTCAGCTGTGACTGGACAAATGGGGTTTATGACACTGACACTTATGGCCCATTTAGCTCCTGATCTGCTAAGACATTTCTGCAGCCAGATTACGATCTACTGTTTACAGTGAAACCTCTCTAAACCGGACACCCTGGGAGGTCCCCAGGGTGTCCGGTTTAGAAAGGTTTCACTGTAAATCATTTGATCATTCTGAGCCATATTTGTGTGCTATGCGATCATGAACAGGCATTATCACCTGAGATAAATGACCAGGAAACTCATCAAAAGTAAGATCACAGATGTTTTTGTGTTGTCAGGTTTAGAGGGGTTCCACTGTATATTGTTTGTTAGAGATTTATGGGTGTTTTGTTGACTGAACAGCAAACAGTGCAGACCCTGCGAAGGCTGGTCTGGGTATACAGCCCCATTTCTCGAGTCACAGCCACAATTATATACTTCAGGGTTGATGGTGGAGTAAATGCAGGTTTCATAAGTGGAGGCGAGGTCTGGGGCTTCATTGCTGACAGTAATTCCTTTTCTAGGACTGTTCTCTCGTCTCGCAAATCTGAAATTAAAGGCATATGGCTGGTTTACTGCATGCACTTGGAGGCTTATGGCTGGTTTACTGCCTGAAATTGGAGGCATATGGTGGGTTTACTGCCTGAAACTGGAGGCATATGGCTGGTTTATTGCCTGAACCTGGAGGGATATGGCGGGTTTACTGCCAATTGGAGACATATGGCTGGTTTACTGCCTGAAATGAGAGACATATGGCTGGTTTACTGCCTGAAATGGGAGGCATATGGTGGGTTTACTGTCTGAAATTGGAGACATATGATGGGTTTACTGCCTGAAATTGGAGGCATATGGTGGGCTTACTGCCTGAAATTGGAGGCATATGGTGGGTATACTGGCTGAAATAGGAGGCATATGGTGGGCTTACTGCCTGAAATTGGAGGCATATGGCGGGTTTACTGCCTGAAATTGGAGGCATATGGTGGGTTTACTGCCTGAAATTGGAGACATATGATGGGTTTACTGCCTGAAATTGGAGGCATATGGTGGGCTTACTGACTGAAATTTCAATTTAAGGATAAATTTATTATTTTTTATTATACTGAATTTATTACATTATCACAGCCATTTTGGCTGTGATAATGTAATAAATTCAGTATAATAATTCTGCATACTTTTAATCATCAAATATATGCAGTCGATAGTTCTAAATGAAATGATGCATTTCGGGAAAAATAAATGATTACTCCCTCAGATAAGTAGTGCTAGATAAGTATACTTAGCAATTTTGATGAAATTGGCTACTGATAAACAGCATAATCTAGTTGAATGAATGTGACAGCAAGTTAGGAGTTAGACTAAGCCCCATTTGTCCAGTCACAGCCATATATGGAGTCAATATGGGGCCGACTGTAAAATGGGGTTTATTAGAATTTTGACTAGTCTAGCTTCTGGTCTATTAGCTGGACCATGGAGTCAAAGAAGGACTTATGCTGTTTGTACGATCCAGAGCAGGATTTTCATTGGCTGAAAAGTGAACATTGCAGACCCTGGATCTACACTGGTGGCAATGAACATAAGTCCCATTTATCCAGTACTAGCCACATATAAGACACACCATATGAATTTTTACCCAAGAACAATGTGCAATTTTTCATGAAATATCTACAGAAACTGTGATATTTTCTGTAAATGACGTGCGAAAGATAACCAACTGTTCAGAGCTTAATGCGAACAGATTTTCGCACTTGCTATAATTTCGTCAACTTTCGACGTCATTTACAGAAACTACCAGTCTCTGTAAATATTTTACAAATAGCATGTCTCAAATGTGGCTGTTACTGGAGAAAGGGGTTGGGGTCTTACGGGTTTTGCGACCGTCTAAAATCCAGATCAGCCTGTGCATCCGCAGTCTGATCAGGATCTGCACTCTTCGCTGTTCCATAAATGCAACACCCGTCATGCTTCTATCATCAAGTAATATAGATCCTTATCAGGCAACAGGGGTGTGCTATTTGATCAGGAGCTACACTGGTCGCAAATCCCATAAGCCCCATTTCTCCAGTTATGGCCAGAAATAGAGTTCAGAGCTCCAGATAACTTTTGTATCTAAAGAGTATTTCATATTCAATGCGTATTCTACTTTTACAAATGTATTATTGATTTTCATATTAAATAGGGAACAAATGATAAAAAAATAAACAATTTGAAAATTCACTTATTTGAGTTGCAAAAAGCAAACACAAAGTAAATTTTCAACCTTATTACAGCAATTTGAAAATCAATGCGTATTTTCACATTACTGTAAGTATTTTGTACTCCCACTTTTGATAATCAATGTGTATACTATTCTGCTAAAACAAGTGCGTAAAATACGCCAATACACACCTTATCTGGAGTTCTGAGAGTTGATACAGTACCTGATATAGTAGGTTCACGTGAGAGACCGTTGCCGGATTCGGCCCGGAATGTCGCCTCATCATCCAGGCAGTTCTGCAGGAACACTATATCTTTCTTTAATGTTTCAATCTCATCTTCCAACGTGTTTCTGTGGATAGCCAAAATGTATCTGAGGGCCAAACCAAGGATATCGGGATTCCGGTATGGATGAACTCCATTGTTAAATTACCCTCCACATGCTCCCAACCTGCCACCCACTAGGGTAAAATAATAAGGAATGAAACTGATTGTTGGTTTACCCATAAGTCAGGAAATAAGTCTGATGTTTTTCATATCAATTTCTTTTGTTTCTTAACTATGAGCAAGTGAGCAGTGGCTTACAGATTAGCCCCGGCCCGACGCCTGGACCGTCAAACCAAAATTTTAACGCAAAATAAAAAGTGTTAAGTTTTTGTGTTACGGTTGGACTGATGGAATGGTGAAAACTTCATACCCCTGTAGCCGATTTCATCAAAATTACGAAGTATACTTATCTAGCAAAGTATACTTTGAGGGAGTAATGATTTATTTCCCCCAAACTGCATTATTTCATATAGAACTAACCACTGCATATATTTGATGATTAAAAGTATGCATAATCATTATACTGAATGTACATGTATTACATTAGCACAGCCATAATGGCTGTGATAATGTAATAAATTCAGTATAATAAAAAATAATAAATTTATCCTTAAAGGTACATACCCATGCAGTAGGCACAAAATGTTCTTTATAGGAATTAAATAAGTGTATAATTATGTCATTATTCCACCAGTTCTAAAAATTACGAGTGCCCGCTATACAAATATAATCATTTATTAATTATCAATTTACTGTTAGCGACAGTCTATTTTGATAATGTGCGGGGACGACGACTTTCACATCACGGCTTGCGGTGCGCATGCGCAGTATACTACGCACGCCAGTAGGCTTCCTAATATGTAAACAAGAATATCAACATGTCGAAACGTCCAGGACTGAAATTGTATGAAATGCTGTCGGCCAAAACAAAGGCGAAATGTCTGAGGGACAGGCAGTACAGAGAGAGAGTGGTTAATATTGACGACCAGATCACCAAATGGAAAGAGTTATGTGGAGATTTAGATCTGGACTCGAACAGAGATTTTTCTTCTCAACTTCCGATACTTCACTGCGCATGTCAAAGATGTGATATGATTGACCATGTCACGTTACGCGTATTGGTAAAAATAGCACGAGGTCGGAAAATACCCTTTCTGGTCGCGGCATATAAAATGCGATTTAACACCAATTAACACGAGCCGTAATTAAAAATAACTCGTTAGTGGGTAGAAAAATGGCTCATATAAGGCATGACAGAAAATGAAAAGTAGTAGTACAAATTGAAAATTTCTCCCTCAAAGTATACTTTGCTAGATAAGTATACTTTGCAATGTTGGTGAAATAGGCTACTGGTGTAACTCACACTGTAGTAGCACATGAGAATTCACCAGACACGATCGACTAGGCATGTGTTTACAGGTGGTTGTGGCTCACACCATTGACTCATAATCATGTACAAATATGGAAGCTATAGGCCTAATAGCCTAAAACGAGTGTAATGTGTAATGTAGAGATGGGACCTCATTTTAAGATTTCATCCAAAATACCAGTGATATGGAAATACTATGAAAATATTTGTTCAGGTCTAGGGTAGGAATTGAACTTACAATCTCTGGTATTGAAGATCAATGTCCTACCCCTAAACAACAACCCATTTGTATTGAAGAGAAGGGCTTGACCAAAAACGTTAACCATCGATGACGGGTTGACAATATAAGCTCTACATACTTTGAATAGAGAGTCAAGCTAAATCTTTAAAAAAGAAAAGAATTAACAGATTACAAAATTGATCACATGTGAATAAATGAGCAAAACAAGAGGGCCATTGTGCTCTATATCGCTCACCTGTTTATTATATATATGCAAGTAAATCTGAGAGACCTTTATACATTCATTATTCCTGTCGAAACCAGTCTGGTGATTATAATTGGAAGACATCGTTTAAAGATTTTTTTCCAACTATATATGGCGGCCATCTTGGATTCTGTGACAATTTCCAATTTGAAAAATCTGTAAATGTTTCACTGAAAGACAATTACTATGAAGTTTAGCCAGCATCGGCCAAGCAGTTCACGAGAAGACGGTTGAACTGTAATTAAAGAATAACCTTTTGGCAGCCATATTGGATGACCTAATCATCCGATTTAGACAAGAAAATGATCCAGAGTGATCGTCTCGTCAATACCTTTGATTTGATATATGACATACCGGTAACCATATTTGGTCCAATGTGAAATTTGACAAGAGCATTAACTGTCGATCATTCCTGTCAAGTTTCGTTGAAATCTGTCTGGCAGTTTGCAGAAGAATTATTTTAAAAGGGGAATTTGACCTACTTTCCATGGCGGCCATCTTGGATTGAGGGACGACTTCCAAATTTACAAATCTGACATGCCCCCACACATACATCATCCCTGTGAAGTTTGACCAACATTGGCCATGTGGTTCACAAGAAGAAGACGTTAACTCTCTAATTGAAAGATGACCTTTTGACCCCGGGGCCACCATTTAACAAATCGGAAACAGCATTGACTTTCGATCATTTCTGCCAAGTTTAGTTGAAATTGGCCTGGCGGTTCGTGAGAAGAAGTGTTTTTAACTTTTCCACAGCAGCCATCTTGGATTAGGTGACAACCTACAAATTTACAAATCTGACATGCCCCCATGTGAAGTTGACCAATATTGGCCAAGCGGTTCACAAGAAGATGATGTTTGAACTCTCTAATTAAGGGATGACCTTGAATGACGTAATCATCACGTAGTCATCCAATTTTGACAAAAAAATACTCCAGAGTGATAGACTTGTCGATTTGGTATATGACATATTCGGTCAAATTTGACACACACCCCTACTTTTCCACGGCGACCATCTTGGATTAGGTGATGACCTCCAAATTTACAAATTTACCAACATTGGCCAAGCGGTTCACAAGAAGATGTTTGAACTCTCTAATTAAAGGACGACCTTTTGACCTTTTGGCGACCATCTTGGATGACATAATCATCCGATTTCGACAAAAAATACTTCAGAGTGATTTTCTTGTCTATACGGTCGTTTTGATATGTAACATAACCATATTCGGTCAAATGTGAAATTTAACACCTTACTTGACCTCGCCCGTCTTTGACCCCGGGGCCAGCATTCTAAGAAATTGGCCCGGCAGTTTGTGAGAAGAAGAGTTATTAAGAATTTGACCTACTCTTCCATATATGACATGACCATATTCGGTCAAATGTGAAATTTTACCCGTACTTCTCATTGGTAAACAAGTTCCACGTATATTGTGATTCAGATTTGTACTTGCTCGCGGGCAAGAAGGTTATGAAAATTGACTTGCCCAGTCGGGCATGTTATTTCCGCAGCCCTGATATAGGAAAACATGTCCTTGGGACCAAGAATTTGACTTTTGAGTTGACAGTAGATTGACATAAGAGAGTTTGATGTAACGAGTATCGACTGTATTTGACATGAAAAACAAATTTCTAGTCAGTGGAAAAACTTTAAAGCAAATCTTAAACAGACAAACAAAGATGGACAGGGGGGTGACGATAATTATGTACCTCCACTATAATTATGTACATAAAAAGACTTAGACAAAAGTGTGATAAATACATACCTTAGATGAGAAAAAATAAAACTTCATCAAACTTGAGTATGGTCAGTTTGTCATTCATCGATTCGACTTCCTCACTCAGTGTGGAGGCCATAGACATTCTGCAAGCAAATGGAAGTGAGGGCTTACATAAGATCCACCACACAGAACCTGACACCCAATTACCTAACACTGTGACCTTGAAATATACATGCATGGGGGTCGTAGATTTATCACAGCATCATCGACGATCATTAATTTAGAAATACCAATAAGCTCTTAGACCGTGGGCTACTTTTTGTACAGCCTCTCTATAAGGATTTAGCACATGTCAGAGTCTTCATTAGGTTTAAGACTTGATTTTGGTAGAATAGCCATTGACAATAAGGAATCAAAACATTAACCAAAAATATCGGTGTAGTCTGACCTTTTTAAAAGGTCGAAGGTCAAATGAGTGCAAACAATCACATGTAGCATACTAAATCTTTAATTAAAATCATAATTTTGATCAGAAAAGCTATTTGACGGTATCACCAGTTACATAAATGAACATACTTCAGGTAAATGTCATCCAATGTGTTCCAGCTCACGTATGCATGGAAATATTCAAAATGGCGTCCAAAAAATGGCATTTTTTAAGAAAAAATGGTGAAACTACCATATACATATGTTCAATAAATGAAGACATAAAATAATTACACAGCATGTACAACTTCATATCAAAATGTGCTCTAAATGTATGTGTAATCAGAAAATATAAAAGCCAAAATCATATTGATCCAGGAATTTTGAACAAAATCAAGATGGCGCCCAGATTACGCATTTTCACAATTTTCCCTTCTTTTTTTGCACGTGTACATGTAGCATTACTAAATCTTCAGTAAACTCATAATTTGGAACATAACAGCTATTTGACTATATAATCAGTTAGATAAATGGGCATACTTCATGTAAATATCATCCAATGTTCCAGCTCACGTATGCATAGAAATATTCAAAATGGCGTCCAAAAAAAGTATTTTTTTAAGTAAAATGATGAAACTACCATATACATAATAATTATGTTCAAAAAATATCAAGACATAATACACAGCATGTACAACTTTATATCAACATGAGACCTAGTCGATGTGTTAATCAGAATATATAAAAGAAAGTCAAAATCATATTGATTTTGAACAAAATCAAGATGGGCAACCAGATTACACATTTTCACATTTTTTTATATTTTTTGCGCGTGTTCAGGAAAGTGTGTTGACGTTGTCAACTAATTCGGATGTCAGTTTCGGTGAACAATATGCCACTGATTTGAAATAATAACAATGTGCATTTGTATTGACATTGCATTGGAAATTAAAGGTGGGGTCCAAAATGGCCGCCACGCAAGACAAAACTCTCAAATAGGATACAAAGTTGGCCAAGTTGTATATTATTAGAAAGATTATTAGAAAGTTTTACATGATATATACAAAAAAGCATGGATGCCTTGAACAATGTTTCATTTTGCAAGCAGAATTACAATTGAAAATCATCAATAAGGTGTACTTTACTAGTTTGTACATGTAGTATTTTGTAATGCGTGTGCACAAAATCAATAGTATATTTCAGTATACTAATTTACTGCTTAGTAGTATTTGCCGAATATCATGTTCAGATTTTCTACAATAACCATTTCACAGTTGTCTGCAATATGGCTTTACAACTACTGTTGTGTGTGTCAATGGAGCACATACAGAGGTCACTCAATACAGTATCATCATTGTCTGAAATTGTACATTTATCATGCTTGTGTTGGTTGAGACACAATGTGGTGTCGCATTTGCACATTTGAGTGCATGCCAGATTGTTTTTCTGGCAGCTACATCTGCTACCTCGTTCACATGTTTCCGACACACTAACTAAACTAGCTTCAAAATAGCCTTTGGTGCTTGGTCAATAGTCATCCACTTTATGGTAAGCTGTTGTTGGTCGATTTGCCAACCACGATCGTGTGGAGAAGGGATATGCACATCAACACGCGAACTGTTTCTCCAAAGTGCTGTTTGGTAGTTTGCCCGACTGATGTGCTGACTTAAGACGTCGGCGCATGGAGGTATACGACTGGGATCGGTGGTTCTGTTTCCAAACATTATGTGCCGAACGTGATTAACGCTGGTTTGGTTTGGATAGCCATATAACGTGCACACAGCGGCTTGACAGCTGGACACAAGAGTATCTGTTACATCAAACGTACAGCCAAGCTGCTGCATTGCATTGCAGAATGTCTCATTGTTCCGCAGCAGTTTTAGGACCGTTGTCTTTCCGTGGCCAATGAATGCACTGACAGAGTCACATCCGGTCAAAGCGTGTGCCCAATTAACCCATTGCTGACATCTATGCCCAACTTCTGGCCTATGCTAGTGAGATCGACGTATCGCTTATGGTGTTGCGTTCCGGTCAGAAACAGTATTCTTGCTCGGATGCCGTTGATACCAGAATGGCCGATGCCAAGGACTGCTACATCTGTGTCCGGGGATAGAATTATGATGGTATCAATTCCAGACTTATCTGCGTGGGATGCATGCGCCATTAGACGACAGTCAGCCTCTTCTTGTGAACTTGCGAGTAGTCCACTAATGCTGATTGGACTCGATCACCGGTGGCTGTTACTTTTATAAACAGCTTTCCCCACTTGTCAAATACAGTGTATGCCGTCCGATGTACGCTGCATATGTATTCGTTATCCATTCGTGAACGAGAAACAATATCAAGGACTCTTTAAACCTGGAACTGTGTAGAAGAGATTTGAATTGTTTATCTACCCGCTGAGTGTTGCTGCTTATGTTGCTCAAATATGGTCGCTGTTGGTCATGATACCTAGCTTCTCGCTCTGGATTTTTAATAGATACATCAAGGTAAGTGTCAGCTACCAGATCAATTCTACAGTCTGTTGGCTTGTCTTTAACGATGATCTTCATTATAACAACAGCTAGGTCACCATATGTCATGTTATCCGAAGGATTTACAATATGCAGGATTGCCATGGCATCATGCAAGTAAGCCACATTGTGTCTGGACATTGTCAGGGGGTCACCAGCACTTCAAGCTTTGTCAGTAGGGAAGATTTTACCGTCTTCGCCAAGTCTCCATCTGGGGGTAGCAATTGCAAGTGAATCCCTCCTAACGGATAAGTCATTAGCTCGGCAGTATCAATGTGACGTATTTGCCCAATCAGAAACAAACGAGCAAACATGTCACGGGAACTCTTGAGCACTTCTTTGCTAGTTGTCTTTTTTTCTTGTTTTTCATTGCTTCAAATGTCTTCAAATTAAGCTTGTGTATAGGACTATAGAAATTCTGATTACCATCTACATCTAGCCTCTCGTGTACAAAGTTATTCATAACTGTCAGCCCTTTTGCATGTGCTTCCAGCAGATCAGATTCAATCTCTGGAGTGGCAGTTATTCCTGTTGCCAGATGACAGAGGTCACTACTTCCTTCAAATGGGTCTCGCCAGTCACAAATCATTTCCACAACTTGCTGGATCTTCCTTTCATCGGCCACGACTTGCGTCCTTCGTGCATCTTTAGCCACAAACCCGGATTCATGGCTAATGTCCTGTCCGGCAAGGTTTCGTCACTGTTTAGTGTAGTCTGCCCTGTCTGCCCGGAGAAGCGCCCATTTGAAGGAGGCAGCTACATTGCGGCTGATTCCGACAATACCTCCCCTGGTTTTGCTGTCACGGTTGATGGTCAATTCGACTGTCTGGTCGACGGGAATTCTTCCAAACGGGTTTCCCAAACTTCTTTGTACAGTGAACAGCTCACCACTGTTGAGACCTGCATACGCATCGGGATGTGTTTCCTCGAGCTTTTGCATCATTATGAGATAGACTGGTAGGTACCGCTCATAGTTAATGCGGTCATATACCCAGAACCAAATCAACATTTCCTGGAGACACAAAATGTGCAGCTTCCAGTCAGCTTCTCTAGCTGAACGAATGAATCGTAGCAACAGAAGTATGATCTCTACGTAGTCTGACCAGAATCGCTGCAAACCAGACAGAGACGCTATGTACTCCTCATACAATTTTTGTGCATGTACGAAACTATCACTGCTCTGCAGTATTTTCAAATTTTGGCCATCTGCGTCAGTACTGTTGGTTTTCAGACGTGCTTCTTTGGCGAGTTTAACAGATTTTGGTAACACATATGTGGCATAACAATTGTGGTGCTTTACCAAGTCTTTAAGTGGCAATGGAAGTGGTTGATTCAGTTCAATATAGTCTTTGAACATTTCATATATAGAGTCTTGGCGCTCTCTTGCTGCAGAACAAAATCGTTCCCATGATGCCTTTGACCAACCCTCACTTGCACCATGCTTTGTCACTGTAGGTCTATGTACTAAACACACTTTCCAGTTAATGTACTGGTGCACGGCTTATCATATGGGGTGGCTCCAAATGTAATATAGGTGTCGGAGTTGGGTCACGTCTTTCTCCATACTTCCCAACTGAGTTAACGTCATGGTCCGACTACGGACACATCTTCACTCTCACTGTTCGTGTCTATCTGTAGTAATTCAGACACTGTGATGTCATTGTCTATGTGTATGTTCATACACCTGGAGTAGTCGACCATATCTGCAGTGGAAGAGGATATTATGTAGTATATAATTGCAGATGAATAGCCAATACCAAAGCCAACAAGCATTAAGAACATGCTGCAGTGTGTCTACAATAATAATTTCAGCTTGAAAGCTCTATAAACGACTTAATAAATAAGAATCTGCGAGGGGATGTGAACAATAAATGGGTGTCATCAGCTTCCACAGAAGGACGGTTCAAAATATGGCAAACTATGGTTTATTGTTTGCGCCCAAGATGGCCGCCAAACATTATAATTTTACTTGTATTTGCTATCAGATGATATGAATAGTATGAATTTGATATGGGTGAGTGCAATGCACCTATCAATCACGGTCTTCCCTGCCCGGGCTCAGAGGGCACCCACAAGGGAACAAGACTGCAAAATATTTCCGAGACCCGGAAATTAGACAGCCCACTATGCCCTAGGTTGGGGAAGTTAGACGTCCAACAAAGTTGCCGTCTCACGGGAACCAGACACACATTTAATCCTGACAGCGGAATTAGACAATCGATTTTACCAGGATGTGGAATACATCGATATGTGCACAATACTAGATTGCATGGCAGTGACCTGCATCTTACGTCATGCGAGACATTGATGGTACATGTACTACAAGTCATTTTAACACTTTCGAAAACTTCGACAGTTTACGGACATTTGCATGTCTGCATGTGTCAACCCTAGTCACCCCCACACACGCCGTACACAAAATTGGGCCAAAAAATGGCTATGTTCACATCGACAAAAAATTTGGCCGGGGAGGGGAGGTCCCCTAAAAGAGCAAAACAGTTTTCTATTTGCAAGAACAGTACCCCAACCCAAAACAGGCAGACTAGTTTGACGCACAGAAATAAATAGGTATCACGGATTTGGGGTTGTGTGTCATTAAAATGGCTATTGTGCGTCACATTTTGGATTTTCTTCTTGGCGATTGGCAAAAGGAGGAATAACCAGACATGTACAAGATGTATGCCATCGAATATTTAACTTACTTACCATGCGGCATTTGACAGAATCAAATTTCACCACACAAAAACAGTTAACTTGTTTTGTTGTTGTTGTTGTTGTTGTATCCATCCGCTTACTTTTCGTCACCACCAGCCCAGTTTTTCCGAAAATCAAAACAAAACAAAAGCATCTATAGTAGCCACACCTCAAGTTCTTCGTAGAGTAGTTTTGAATAGTATGTGTTTGCATTTCGTTCAACATTTTTCAGGTAAATAATTTTTAAAAAATACTCCATGGAGGCCATCTTGAAATTCTCTTGACATATTGGAGTTGCACAGGAACTTTATATATTTTCTAAAATGATTATTATTGCTGCATCTTTCAGTGGCCAACACAATATTCTGGTGGCTAAACTTTGCAATTTTTTTTAACATATATATGAAGGGTGAACCTCAGTTTTACTGAAAAAGTGGCCGCCATTTTGAACGCCATCTTGAATTTCTGTGTACACAGAAATGCTATCAAATAAAAAAATATACATTTGGAAAGCCAATCCATTTTTGCAACTGCTGGTATGCAGGAGTATATGTCAGCATGATCAGTCGATGGGTCGTGAATATGTAACACCATATGAGCTAACCCTTTCATCCCTAAGTACATGTAACTGGAATGGATTTTGATACGTTACTTTTGCAACCAATCCAATCGTCACAAAATGGTTTTCAGACAAATTCATTTACGAAAAGGGGGTATTTTTTGTTCTCAATATTTGAAAAATACTTTAAAGAAATGCAGATCCTGATGAGACGTCTCGTTACGAGCTGGCTCATCGGGATCTGCACTGTTTGCATAAACCGCTATAGCATGATTTCTGGTTCAAAGGGTTAAAGGACCATCAGAGGAATATGTGTGAAGTATCATGAGGTTCCATTGAAGGAAGCAGAATTACATGTACATGTACCGTATAATATTTCCCCCATAATATACATTGAACCTGCACTCCCACATTCCAGGTTGCAAGACAGGGAGACATATTTTGTTCGTCTATTCTTTAGATACAACTTTTTTTAACATTCATGAAACATTACTGTACATGTTAATTGACATTATTAAACTTTTTATATCAAAAATGAAATGCCATTCTTGATTTCACGTCAGGGATATAAAACAGGGGATTCCTAAAACCGTATCCAAACACAATGTATATTGTTATTGCAATAAAGCAGTACAACCATACCTAGAGAAAGTGAGCAGGGGCTCACGTATACCCCCGGCCGCTGCCTGGACCGACAAATAAAAACTTTAATGCAAATATTTAAACCAGATGGCCGTGGCCCGCATGTTGAACCCGCTGAGGCATTTGATGGCCTCAGAGTGTATTTCTTTGAAGTTAAGGTTGTGGATTGTCATTTGACCTTGACCTTGGGCATGTGGACAACATAGGCAGGCTATAGAATGAAAATATGGATGATGAAAAGTAAGTATTGGAAGTTTGAAGTAAATTGAAGTAACAATTGTGGAGATATAAGGTATGTAAAAACTTTTAACGCAGATTTTATAATAACGCAAACTTCTAAGTCATTTAACCTTGACATTGGGGCACAGGGGACACATGAGTGGGACACAGAATGAATATATGGATGATGCCCAATAAGCATACAAAAGTTTCAAGCAAATCTGTCTAACGGTTACAGAGATAGTACATGTAGGTATGTGAAGTCATTTGACCTCGACCTTGGCGCACTGGGGCCGCATGAGTGGGACACAGAATGTATATATGGATGATGACCAATAAGTAAATGAAGTTTCAAGCAAATCTGACATTTTATAGCAAACGTCCAAGTCATTTGAACTTGACAGAAACCTTGGGACACAGGGGTCGCATGCGTGGAACACAGAATGAATATATGGATGATGGCCAATAAGCATACAAAGTTTCAAGCAAATCTGACTTACGGTTACAGAGATAGTAGGTATAGTAAGTAAATTTTCAAATTTATGACAGTATTTTCACTGCTCAGTTTGACAATCAATGCATATTTTAGCATTGCTGTCAGTATTGTACTCCCACTTTTGATAATCAATGCTAAAATAATTAAGTGTGTAAAATACGCCAATACGCACCACATCTGGAGCTCTGTACATTACGTTTAACCCTCAAATACACACCTGTCGCTGCAGGTAGGGCTTGTGATCATGGGGGTCTCTCTGCCTTCACTGGAGCGTGCTGTGTGCTGTCTCGATGAAGGCCTTCCACTGTCTGCTCCTGTAATAGGCCATGACTGGAGAAATGTGTCATTTGGACAAGTGTGGCCAGAGCTTTGTAAAAGTAAAATACGCATAGAATTTTAAATATGTGGCAATAATACTCTTTAGATACAAAACTTATCTGGAGCTCTGTGTGGCCGAGACTAGAGAAATGGGGCTTTTGGACAATTGTGGTTGTCACTAAAGAAATGGTGCCTTAGGACATCCTTAGGAGCTCTGTGTGGCTGAGACTAGAGAAATGGGGCCTTAGGACAATTGTGGTTTTGACTGAGAAATGTGACCTTAGGACATCCTTAGGAGCTCTGTGTGGCTGAGAATGGAGAAATGGGGACTTTGGACAATTGTGGTTTTGAAGGAGAAATGTGGCCTTATGACATCCTTAAAGGAAATGCCAATAGTTAACAACATGTCCGCGGTAGTGCAGTTGGTTGCAACAACTTTATTTGTATCAATATTCGCATTCCACGACAGCACGAGTTCGAATCTTTCGCCAATTATACTTTTTGTCAATATATGTTTTCTCCTTGTATATTATTGAAAATCTCATGGGATGTTTTAATGTTTTAATGTTAACTGACTGTACGCAGTATATATGTTTTTACGCCTACAACATGTTTTAAAATATGTCTATTATATGCACTATTTGCGATATACTACTTTCAACATCCCAGAGGAGGGGGGGTGTGGTTGTGGGGACAGGCCCCTCTAGCCGTCTCGCACCATCTGTGCTTGTATAAATTGGTCAGGCCTGCAGAATAAAATTGGCTAGCTATGCCCCTGTTAGAAGTGTTGTTGTAAATGGAGAAATGGAGCCTTAGTATAAGTGTGGCTGTGACTGGAGAAATGGGGCCTTAGGACAAATATGGTCTTAGGACAAGTGTGACAGTGACTGGAGAAATGGGGCCTTAGGACAAGTTAGGCTGTGGCTGGAGAAATGGGACCTTAGGACAAGTGTGGCTGTGACTGGATAAATGGGGCCTTAGTATAAGTGTGGCTGTGACTGGAGAAATGGGGCCTTAGGACAAATATGGTCTTAGGACAAGTGTGGCAGTGACTGGAGAAATGGGGCTTTCGGACAAATATGGCCTTAGGACAAGTGTGGCAGTGACTGGAGAAATGGGGCCTTAGGACAAGTGAGGCTGTGGCTGGAGAAATGGGGCCTTAGGGCAAGTGTGGCTGTGACTGGATAAATGGGGCTGTTGGACAATTGTAGCTGTGACTGGAGAAATGTGACCCAGGGCTTTTAAAATAGAACAGCATACAGTTAGGTCATGTTTAAGAAGTTGACATCTATTACTAAGAGCTATAGTGTACCACTGGATGACAAAATCTCTTTACTATATTTGTGACTAGTGAAGCTTAGTTTAAAGGTACATGCCCACTCAGCAGGCATACAATTTTCTTTATATAGGAATTAAATAAGTGTATAATTGTGTCACTATTCCACCGGTTCTAAAAATTACGAGTGCCCGTTATACAGATATAATTATCAAGTAATATTTATTCTACAGATAGTGACTCGCGATGGTATAAGGCTATTTTCGTATGCAAATGAGGCATGATATTGTTTAATTATTTATACTAATTAAATGCGTGACTTGAAAAAACATTTTGTGACTACTGAGTGGGCATGTGCCTTTAACAAGTTACTTACGGTACGTTTCCAGAGCATAGTCCAAAACATCTGTATTATGTCTGGATAACAGCTTATCAGCATTACTGCAAAAAGAAATGAATCAAAATATTATTACAGATGTAACTCAATTGAAAAAGAGAAGCAAATTGTTGAACTGAATAATGGTCATCAATTACCAAGCACAACTTGCTGATTTGTGTCTGAACAGGAACAGCTGGGTAAAATCACATATAGAGGAGCTTACACAAGTAATGATTTAATATTATAGTTTACAGATGCATAAGAACAAAGCTATGCCACTGATTACATCAGATAAGTTTTGTATCTAAAGAGTATTATACTCCCAGATTTCAAATTCAATGTGTATTTTACTTTTTACAAATGTATTACCGGTATTGATTTTCTTCCTTATTAAATAGGAAACAAATGATAAAAAAAATAAAACAAATTTAAAAATTCACTTGTTTGAGCTGCAAAAAGCAAACACGATTTGCTTTTTGCAGCTCAAGTAAGGAAATGTTCAACTTTATTGCAGTATTTTCACTACTCAGTTTGAAAATCAATGCATATTTTTACATTGCTGTGAGTATTTTGTACTCCCACTTTTGATAATCAATGCGTATTCTGCTAAAATAAGTGTGTAAAATACGCCAATACGCACCTTATCTGGAGTTCTGTACATCACAAATATTGCTGTGACTTGGACCAATGTCAAGGTGCATGATCACGTGGTTACAACAACAATTACTGAAACTTCCAGGAGCGCCTTCGATTCAAGGTACGTATTCTGTTATATTGTCTGTATTATGTAACAGACTTTAATGAAATATGGTGCATCAAACGCGTCTTGTTAAGCTGCATTTGGTGGTCTCGGTACTATGGCCCAAACATCTGTCGTTTTTGCGAAGAATCGATTTCCGTGTTTACTGTCAATACTGACACGGAAATCAATTTTTCGCAAAAACAACATAAGTATGTGCCGAAGTCCCGAGACCACCAAATGCAGCTTGTTAAGACGCATTTGCTGCACCTTATTTCATCACAATACATTGCATATTAAGGAAAATATCAAATAATGTTTACTTTGGAGTGGGTGCACTTTCAACACTTTCAGACATTGTTGTTGTTGTGGTAACCACGTGATCATGCACCTTGAATGTGACTAAAGCCAATATTGGCCCGGCAGTCTCATTCCAAATCTTCTAACTTTTGGGTGTCTATCTAAATAATCTATAATTAGCTTATAATTAGTTTTTTTTTTTTACGTCGTAGTTGATTTGTAACAAGGTTTGTAAAATATATAAATACAATGTTGTTAAACTACTTGTAACTCATGTATTGTTTGTATGTGACTATGTATAGAAATACAAACCTAAAACTGAACTTTTGGGTGTCGTAGAACTGGGTACGACTGTACTCGTGCACTGTTTGTCAGACCAAGAGATCATGCTAATTTCTCCAGTTACAGTCACAAAAGTGTCTGTGACTGGAGAAATGGGGCTTATGGGATTTATAGCTAGTGTATCTCCTGCTCTTCTCGCACACTTGTCACTATTGCAATGGGATAGGGATCTATGCTATTTGTTAGTGTAACAGGGCGAGAAAAATACACACGGACACTGGGCTCGAACCCGGGACCTCTGGTTTACCGTACCATCGCTCTATCGACTGTCAGAGCTAACAGGGCACAGATACACACTTCCTCCCCATAGCGAGTTACATACCAACCGTGACATTAGAAGCAGGTCATGTGTTTCCCTAACTGAATGGTGATCAGAGAAGATTCAGATGCACAGTCTGATCTGGATCTACACTGGTCATAAATCCCATAAGCACCCATTTCTCTAGTCACAGCCACAAATAAGAACAAACGAAAGTCACACACCGTGACAATGCAAACCCTATTAAGACTATGCTAATTTCTCTAGTCACAGCCACAAATAACGACAAACGAAACTCACACGCCCTGACTGTGTGCCTTTTCCTTCACGTTATCCACGAAGAACTGAATCTCCTGAACCAGTCTGTCACGGACACCAGGAGGCTCTGGGAGCTGCGATGTCGTGCTGGCATGGGCCGTCTCCTCACGATAATCACGCCATATGTCCAACAGAATCGCAACCTGCAAATTATTGGTTGATCGATTTATTTATTTATTCAATTAACTCTTTGCATGCTTAAGCGGCGAAAATAACAGCCAACAAATTAGTTATCGTATTCTAATTTCTCTCTTAAACATGTCTTGGAATTTCATTAGAATTGCGCCCGGAGGCGAAAATAACAGCCAACAAATTAGGAGCAGTTTTCTTATTCTTATTTTCTCTCTTAAATATGTCTTGGAATTTCATTAAAATTGCGTCCTGAATATTTACAGGGAAAAATAAAAGAATATCAATAATGAATTTTTGTCTGCTAATTTAGAACTATGTATAGCCCACAAGTTTCCCAGCATGCAAAGAGTTAAACATTTTGATTCTACATAATTGGTGGCATATGCTGCTAAGTTTGGACAGTTTCATTCATCGTTATGAGAAATATTTTTTTAAAAATCTGAAAATACTGACAAATACTGTAGATCCTGATGAGACGGCTTGTTACAAGCCGGCTCATCTGGATCTACAGTGTTTGCAAATGTTGAATTTATGATCTGTATGGTTGAAAGGGCTAACTTGGATTTTACGTCCGTCCAACAGCGATGGGATGCACCTGTATATGGGCATTACATGTACATGTACATGTTTAACACTGAAATTACAATATAAATGTACTTTCTAGTACCAAAACGCCAACCTTTTGAGTCTGGTGCCAAGTACCCTTACTATCCCAGAGCTCCAGATAAAATCTTGTCTATTTGGGTTCATTCTTCAAAGCTAAAACCATTGAGCAAAAGCGCATTTTCAAAAGTTTACATTGAGTGAAAATATCACCAATCAAAAGCATTTTGTTGTATGTCATACAAGTATTGGTTTATAGGGCGGATCATGATACATGTACCTTACCTCAAATCACACTAGCCACGCAGATACATGTTTCCAACTGTCAAAGTTTTTTCCGTCACCTGTATATTTCCATAGAGGTTTCACTTTGATTGAAGATTCGAGATTCAATATGTAATTTATTTAAAAATCGCTGGTAATAGGTTTCAAGATAGACAAACTTTCTGACCACGCTTTACGGCCTGATTGAAGAAATGAAGAAAGGTTGCTGTTTTTTGCAGAAAATTTAGATGATCTTCGTCCCTGTCTCGACATTTTGGCAAAAAAATATGATCATGATGATATTGTGATCAGTGTCCTCGATAGCAAACAGACTTGTTTGTACCATCTGTTTTGTATTTCTGGACATGCAATTGATAATTATGGGTAAAAAATCCAATACCACCGCTGCTAGACAATCAAAACCAAAGGGAAGTATGAATAATAATAATAATAATAATAATGACTTTATTTAATGAGGGTAAAACATCAGTTGGTAAATCCAATCTTCCCTGAGGCCCTCTCTAACTACAAAATATACATACTATACAAACATACATACATACTATGTACATTATAAACATGCATAAAAGACTTGTGATTTACAATTTGGTCAAGATTAGACACTGGTGTTTAATAGACAAGCAGAAAGTTTAGAAGTGATGTTGCTGTGCATGGTACCATTGCAAATACAGGTTTTTGAATGATTCCAGACTTTGTGCTTGCCTTACCGTATCTGGGAGATTGTTCCAGATTCGAGATCCAGAGTAGGCTAGGGATTTTCGGAATATTTCTCTATGTGGCTTTGGTACATAAAGTAAGCTATTTACAGAAGAACGCAGATTTAGGTTATAATTTCATGTGTATAATTGTGAATTTATTTTGGAGATATGTTGGATTTGAATTTTATTTAGAGATTTATACATTAAAATAGCCTTTTTATATCAACCCTTGCATCAAACTGCATCCAGCCAGGCTTTTTGAATAGTGTGGCTGAAGGAGTATAAATATCTTCATTCAGATTAGCCTTGCCGATCGTTTCTGAAATTTTATTATTTGATTCAATAATTCATCATTACTGTTTCCCCAGATCGTACAACAGTAATCAAGGTGAGGTAATATATGCATTAAAGAATAGCTTTCTTGATGGTATGTCTAAGTATTGTTTCACACGACTTAGTAAGTAAAGCAATGAATTGCATTTCTTGACAGTTCTTGTTATTTGTTCAGACCATGACAGTGTGCTATCAATAGTAAATACCCAAAAGTCGTTCTTCATTGCTATATTGGATTAATAAATCATTAATTTTTAGATCAGGCTTGTTACAATTAATAGACGCTTGTTTTTGATTAGAAGAAATTAGCATTGCTCTTGTTTTATCAATGTTTATGCACATATGGTTGTCCTTACACCACTTAACAATAGAATCTAAATCCTTATTGAGATCATTTGCAATTGAAACGACTGATCTGCCCATCGCGGTAAAGTAGTGTCATCGGCAAACATATCGATAAGTGAATTTTCTGCTTGTAATGACAGATCATTAATGTACAGTACAAAAAGTAATGGTCCTAACACAGAGCCCTGTGGAACACCGGAGATAATTGGCTGGGGATTAGATAGTTTACCAGAAATTGAGACTTGTTGTGTGCGATCATGTAAATAAGACTGAAACCAAGATAATAAGTTAGCACTGAAATTGATAGCTATGTAATTTCTGTAGCAGTATTTTAATGATTTACAAGGTCAAAAGCTTTGGATAGGTCTAGAAAAATTGTTCCAACAACATCATTATTGTCTATTGCAGTAATCCAGTCATCAATAATAGCATTAAGGCAGTTTCACATGAATGATTACTTCTAAACCCTGATTGTCGCCCATAAATTAGATTAAATTTATTAAGATAAATTAGCATGTGTTCACATACATGTCTTTCAATGATTTAGGACAGAATAGGGAGAATAGATACAGGTCCTGTAATTGTTTTTGTCATTTTTTATATCCTTTTTTTGAATATAGGAGTTATTTTCGCTTTCTTCAGACTATCTGGAAAAGTTCCTGTTGTAATGCTTAGGTTTATTAACTTAGTAAGTGGTTTAGCTATAATAGAGGCACTCAGCTTCAAAAATGTTGCACTGAGGTCATCGTGAGACCAGTTGCCTTAGTTGAATTTAAAGATAGTAATTGCTTTTCTACAAATTCAATGTTAGTTGGTGGAATTATAAAGTTATTCTGTGGGGATAATTTGCTTCTAGTGTACAAGTCGAGCTTTTCCTGTGAGTAATTTTCAGAATTGTTTGCGTCATTGAACTTTTTATAGACTGAAACAAAAAAATTATTAAGAGTATTAGAAGCCTCTTCTGGATTTAGAATAGGATCACCATTTGCATCATTATGTACATGCATGAAGTGGGATTCTTTTATAGATTTATTTGTTAGATCATGTAAGTTCTTCCATAATTGTTTAGGATTTTTCTTGCTTTCATTAATAGTTCGAGAGTAGTAGGACTTTTTCGAAGTTTGAATTAATGTTTTTACTTTATTTCGCCAAAGTCTATAATTTTCTATGTCTTCATTTTGTGAAAAAATAATCATCTTTTCCTGCAAGCCTCCGAAATTTCGACATTGTACCAGTTTGGTTGATGCATGTACTTGACACGTTTCTTGCGTCTTGGTGCATGTTTGTCAAGGACATTGGAAAAACATAGCACAAAGAAATCTAAAGCATCATTAGGGTCATCATATGTCCATTACTGACCATGGTTGGGTGGATAAATCTTGTTTGAATGCATGTTCATCAAATTGCTTTGTTTTGCGATATGATATAACATTTGTGACCAGGAATTTCTTTCTCTATCATTGTGTCGCCTCCTTGTTAAACAGACATGGATAATGAATCACTGGTAGCATACGTTGGTACAAACACATGTGAATATTTTCTGGTCTGTTACTGTAGGCATGGTCGATCAATGTTGTTGAACAATCAGTAACTCGAGTTGGCTCTTTAAACCAACTGAGTTAAATTTATGGAACTGGTAGTTGTTATCCACATTTTTACATAAGCATTTGTACTCGGACCAAGTAGGTTAATATTTATGTCGCCAAGTAGAATGATTTCTTTGTTTTCTAGAAATACCTTTTCTAGAATAACCTCAAATTGGTCTATCCAACTTCGGGTGGCAGACGGTGGCCTATATACATAGCCTAGTAGAATTGGACATTGTTTATCAAGTTTAATTTCCAACCATATAGCCTCTAATCCATCAATCTCCAGATCGAGTCGCCGAGTGCATGGTATCTCTTGTTTTAAGTAGATTACCAAACCACCCCCATGAGTGTTTCTGTCTTTTCGAAAAAAGTTGGTAATTTTCAAGATATAGTTCAAAATCATTAAATTCATCATGTAGGAATGTTTCACACATACAAAAAAATATCCAAGTTTACTTGCTCATTTAGAAGTATTTTTACTTCATCTAATTTAGAATAAAGGTAATGAATGTTGAGATGCATGATGTTTAGACCTTTTTGTGTAAACCATGACTCGCCGACAACTCCAGCAGATGAATGGCTATTATCGTGGAATGTATGTTCCGATGTATCATTTGAAGAATATTTAGCACCAGTCCATACATTATCTCTCTCACATACATTTTCAAACATACATACATGTGCACTGGCCTCAGGGAAAACATTTTGGTCTAATCTACAATGTACATGTGAGGAAATGGGAGTACCGGTAGTTTGAAAAGAAACACATTGTGAGTTACATTTTCCAGTGTCATAATTATCATTCCGTCTTTCACAAACATTGTAATCACTGTGTAAATTCAATTCCTGTTCCTGCATGAATCAGCTGACATTTAATGGAAGCGATATATGCCAGTACGCATCTGAAATTTAATATTTCAGTGAAAAATGTTTGCGTATTCTGTACGCATCAGAAATAAATTGTTTGTGTTTTTACATTTTTTTAATGAGTGAAATACACTGATACACATGTTATCTAGACCCCTGCTATACTAGATCACTAGACCTCATATGTTAGCCCAAGAAAGAATATGAAACTAGAGAAAGTGAGCAGGGGGCTCACATATACCCCTCGGCCACGGCCTGGACCGACAAATTTAACACAAATATTTTAAAAGCTTTAAAGCAAATTTCTAAGTAATTTGACTTTGGACATGAAGGTCGCATGGGTGTGGTATGGAAAGAAAATATGGATGATGATAAGGAAGTATATAAAGGTTGGAGTCAATCCGACTTACCGTTGCAGAGATAGTGGGTAACCGAAAACTTTAACGCAAATCTTATGGACACATATTTCTAAGTAATTTGACCTTGACCTTGGACATGAAAGCCGCATGGGTGTGGTATGGAATGAAAAAAATATTGATGATGATAAGGAAGTATATGAAGTTTGAGGTCAATCAGACTTAACGTTAGAGATATTTGATAGCCAAAAACTTTAATATGGACGGACGGACGTTCCAACGATATGGAGGAAGGGCCTTTCCATTGTTCTAGAACAATAGAAATGGCCCCTTGTTATGAATAGAATAAGGGGCCACACGGATTCTTTTGTGTTAGGCTCCTCCCAATGGCCCCTTCCTCCCATTTTGTTGCCCGGACGTACCGAATTACGAAAACTATATACCCCACGACATACTTTACGGGTAAAACACGGTAAAAGCGCCTTTTCCTGATTTTGCATGTTATATTGGCCTAGATAACACATTTTCGAACACAGATGTAATACTTATTATGGGAAACTAAGGGGGGTTCATCCTTGACATATACCCAAAATTTCAAGGCTCTGGCTACATGCATATTTTTTTAATGGCTACAAGTATTCAACAATAAGTGTCTTTTTTAGCGTTATGTAGTTGCACTTTGAAAAATGCTAATTTGCAAAATGCAATAGTTGTATGTTAGGATGAAAATACAACCAGTAAATCTTGCTATACTTGAAGACTATTTCAAGACAAAAAAAAATGATATATATATCAATGATGTCGGTCAACAAATGGTTTATTTTTTAACAAAAGTATCCAACATGTGCTTCGTTATGCATTTTTTTGCTTCAGTGACCTTGACATTGTTATATTTATAAAAATAAGGTACACTGTCAATTGATAGTTTTGTCTTTTCCTTTTAAATATTTGGTTATGGATGTGTGATATGTAAAAACTAAAAAATGTAGAGCAAAAAATCACGTTAATATTTTGCACTGTAAAGAATGAGAAAATAAAAATAAATGTATACCGGGGGTATAACCAGGTAAAGAAGGATTCATAGTTGTCATATGTTTACACTCTCCTACAACCTGGAAACAACTAGAAAATGTGTTCATAGAACACGGATGCCCCACATATCGCTTTGATAATAAATGAGGCCAAATTTACCCGAGCGTTAAAGTTTCGTGACGGACGGATGGGACGGACGGACAAGGGTAACACTAAATGCCCCCACCACTATCGTGGTGGGGCATAAAAATAGTCAATTCTAATGACGTTTTACAAGGTTTTCTCACTGAACTACGAGGTTGACACTGCAAATTAAGCATAGAAATAATAATAATCCTTAACAAGAAACGAGACAAAGCCACGAAGGCCAGGTTTTTTCCAAGCATAGACACTTGGATAACATAATTATACCCACTTTTTGTAGACTAGATGGCCGTGGCCTGCATGTCGCGCCTTGGGGCGAGGCATGGACACTAAAAAAATAGATATAGTAGATGGAAAAACTTTAGCGAAAATTTTTTTTTAACTGGACACACGGACGTACGGACGGACATATGCCAAAATGGCGACGATATCACGCTTTCCGCAAGCAGGTGCGACAATGATGATAAACACACATGTGAAGTATCAAGGTAATGGATGAAGCAGTTGCAGAGACATAGTACACAAAAAAATTTTAACAAAAAAATTCAAAAGTAATTTGACCTTGACATTGGCCACAGGGGCTACACGGTTGGGGGTTAGAATGAAACTATGGATGATGATAAACACCCATGTGAAGTTTCAAGGTAAAGGGCGAAACAGTTGCAGAGATATAGTATAACAAAAAACTTTTAACCAAAAAACTTTAACCAAACGTACGTTAAAAAGTTAACGTTGAAAATGGCTAAGTCAATTACGTAGAAATAATAGGTGAAGGTAAAAAAAATGGTCACATGTTGGATAGTTGTATGTGGTAGGCACCCCTTGGTTATGAAGCTGTGAAAGTTTGGTGGTCCTAGGTGGTACAGTACCAAAGAAATGGACTTAAACACGAAAACTTAACATTGTAAACGCGAAAACTTAACATTAAAAATGGCTAATTAGTCGACTGCGCGGAAAAAATGGGTCAAGTTAAGAAAAAAGGTAACATGTTGGATAGTGATATGTGGTGGGCACCCCTTGATTATGAAGCTGTGAAAGTTTGGTGGTCCTAGGTGGTACAGTAACAAAGAAATTGACTCAAACACGAAAACTTAACATTGATTGTGGACGCCGCACACCCACCCGCCCGCCCGGCTTTCGCCAATCCAATATCCTGGATTTTTTTTCAAAAAACCTGGCTAATAAAAATGTAGGACTGACAACACAATATCCTGGTCTAGTGCTAAGTGCCTTTACCAGACATTTGGCTCCAGATTTTAATTGGCAACAATCTCAAAATTTCTCCCACAAAAAGTCTCAAAGGTAGTAGCCAAGTTTTGTCAGATCACGACTCATAATTTGTTTGAGAAGTAAGACGATACAGAATGAAAATCAAGATCATATGCCTATAGCAAAAGTAATGAGTTAACCCTTTAACTGCTTAAGAAAAGATCATGGAAATTCTAAACATTTTTATTATTTTTTGTTTGTAAGTACATTTACACATTTAGCATTGTTTACATGTAGGTCATGACCACCATTTAAACTGGCTCGACCAGATGGTTCGAATGAGTGGTCATAACATATACTTTGGATGAGTAACAAACATTTGTGGAAAATCATTGATTGTTTTATACCAATAAAGATTGTTTTATGTTGGAATTCACGGCCGTAGACACCACCACGGCGCGCTGTGGCACTATTTTGGCTCTAGAACGCAGGAAACACCAATTTAAAGGTACACGCCCACTCAGTAGACACAAATGTTCTTTATATCAGATACATCACCTGAGACACTTTCTGGCAAAATAAACATTTGTTCACCATTACCCCATGTTTTGATTTGCATTATTATACATTTTATATAAGACGTAAATTTCCACACTGATATCAGGGGCGATAACCGTGTTCCCTTAAAATGTTAACGGCCATTACTATTTATTAACTGTATTTATTTTTTGATGTGTAATGATCATACTTTATAATCTGTCAAAACTATTATTTTTTTCATGTCACACATTTAATTATTATAAATTATTAAAAAATATCATGCCTCATTTGTATATGAAAATAGCCTGATATCACCACGAGTCACTACTATCAGTAAAATAAATATTACTAAATGATTATATCTGTATAGCGGGCACTTGTAATCACTAATGTTTAGAAGTGGTGGAATATTGACACAATTATACACTTATTTAATTCCTATAAAGAACAATTTGTGCCTACTGAGTGGGCATGTACCTTCAGTCTAGGTTGATTTGTTTTCAATAGTCTGCCATGGCATTATTTTATTCACCTCTACGGGCCTGGAATTATATGTCATGACCACACTTGAATCTTTCTAAATGAGACAGTTCAAATGAGTGGTAACAGGTAACAGCATATACTTTGGATGAGAATCAAGAAATATTTGTGAAAAAAAGTTTGCTTTTTGATACCCAAAAAAATGGGGTTTCTGCATGTAATTGGTTAAAAGGCCCAATTATGTTACGAGATGAGATGTCACTGTGACCACAAGTGGACAACTTGGACATGTGACATCAAAACATAACTCTTGCATTGTAAAATAAATCTGATTATCCCACTCACCTGTTGTCGTACTGTATACTTTACATTATAATAATGGGTGGGATAATGGAATTTTTCAAGAGGCTTTATTTCTAACGTCACAGGTCCGAGTCATCCACCGATGACCGTGACTGACCTCATCATGCAGCTCCAGGCTCTGATCAACGAGCGACTCGCCCAACATGTTCTTGATCTCCTCCCGCTCATGTTCCGGTGCATAGTTCTCCACCAGTTTCCATAGCGATATTGGTGGCTCATAGGCCTGAAGGTCGCAGCGTGGCGAGTCCATGGTTGCCACCATTTTTCTCTACAACGTATTTTCAACTTTCATGGAATCTGGAAAATCATAAAAAGACTATGATATATAGTGGCTGTGACTATAGAAATTGGGCTTATGGGCTATGTGACCAGTCTTAATCCGCTTAATCGGCTAGCACACTCCTGGGGGCCATTTCACCAAACTATGTACAACTAAAATGTTTGTAAGTGCAAAATTATGATAGTCTGTAAATTTCAAATCAACATTGTTTTCTTGTAAACAATTACTGGATTTACATTGCATATGCTGCATATGCTCAATAAATGTAAATTCATCAACTGAAATTTCCAGATGATCCTAAATTTGCATGAACGAACATTTTAGTCGTACAAAGTTTAGTGAAACCCAAGTAGCTTTATAAAGATCTATACCATCTGCTACAGGCATGATCAAAGTTTTATTGAATGGATGGTGAACAATGTAGACCCTGATCAGACTGTGTGTTATTGATCTGGAGCTACATTGGTCACATAGCCATTAAGCCCCATTTCTCCAGTCACAGCCAGAAATTAATTGCTTATGTAACTGAAAGTCAGTAGGTGATTATGCACGTAAACCATGTAAACCACGTTAATTAAGGTACTCCAGTTAGCGCAATTGCCTTGGTAACATGTGACCTTCTCACCAAAGCGATTTAGTTTAATGGAAATGCGGTCGACACATCGGAAAAGTGGGTTTCCACTGAGTACCAGGCCTTTCCTCAGCCCATTATAGCGCCTTAATTTTGAAAACAAGTTGCCCTAGCCCTATAAATTTCAAATAGAATATAAAAAAGTTCCAATTTTGATTGTTTTTTTATTTAGTTCCAGTTTCATTTGATCCTTGCAACCACTATAAGAGTGTATTATAAGGTTTAAACATGTATTAAATGAGATATATGGGTATATGCCCCATTTACTAATTATTCCCTGTTCTCATGGATCCGTGCCCCGAAGCACATAAATTCATATTGTGTGTTATATTCTGATTAATTGCTGAAAATGAATACATCAACATAAAGTTCAAACACTTGACTATGAGTGCACATAAGGAATTCACCAAAATTGTTGTTTAAGCAAGTCTTAGATTCCCTAGAAATGACCCACCCAAGTAACCTAATTGATCTTGAAACTTCTCATCAGGTTCTTGCCCTACAACTTTTTTCACATTTGAGTGACATTCCTTGATCACTCATACAATAAAGCAGTGTTGCTGCCTAGATGCATCAAATTTAAATATGGTGAAGTCCAGATTCACCAAGATATCAACATATATCACATTTTATACATAATTTGCTAACAGACCCTCTTCAGAGTAATGAATTGTGTAGATAAATCACAAAATAGGTGGTAAATCACATTTGTCTGTAACTGTAACTTAGAAAACCGTGGTAAACAACTTAAAATACCTTTTTAAAATAGTTTTCAATTAACACTATTCTTAGAATATGCTTATTCACTGGTTTACTCGGGCACGAATCCATGAGAATTGGGACTATGAGTATGACTCATCAAAATATGATGTTCACAGTGATTGAGTGAAATACCCCAGCGCCTCAAATTATTTCTGGAGAAAGGCCAGCGTACTCCAGTTTCCTCCCATATTAAAGAGGAATTAAATAGAAACAACTAAACTTCAAAATATATTTTGTAAACTGATAATGACAATACAAATCACATACAGAAAACACCATCGGAAATGTTTAATCCGATCAAAAGTTAAGAAAATTTACTATTCAGAAAATGTTATGGATGTTGTTCCGACAAACGTGAAACAAAAATATAATCAACGGCATAAGAAACATATTCGCTTCAGTGCTATGGCCAAGTATCTCCTGTTACTGTGCCCGTTTGATAAAGCAGAGCTTATTAGTTGTGCCGATAACTAGTATCACACGAATTAGTATCCTGTTTGAGCTTGACAGCAGTCGCCATCTTGTTTACACCAGTTGTTACGACAACGCTTCGATAATCGTTGAATACACGCTAAAGCTCTAATGTTGGCACACAAACATGTGTGTTAGAATATACATACCTCTATTAGAACGATTTCTTTGAGAGAGAAAAACACACATGTTAATGATTTAAGCATGTATCTTCAACTTCTTACGAATCCGTCTCCAAATATAGGTTTAACCACACTAAATCAGATATTCATGCGCAGTGAAGAAAAGTACTCGATACAGAAAATAATGCAGATGTTTAATGTCATAAGCACAGTTTGCTCAAATCATGTAAAATCATACCAGCTCATGTATTAATCCACTTCACGAGCATGGTAATGTATATTTGACATAATAGCAAAGAATATTTGTGTAATGTTTTTAAATCTTAACATGTTTTAGTAGTTTCAATTCCAGCCGCTGACTTTGTTGGACCACGACCAATACAGAAGATATAATATGAAATATGCACTACCTATGACGGGCGACATTAGTGTATGAAACTAAAAATTTACCAATTGATAGCTTTACCAGGATGTTAGTATGCTATAAACGGTACCGTAGTATTGTAGTATTGCAGAGCTACTTACCGCAACTACATGTACTACAGCTTCTCTATTATAGTTGTGTCCTTTTTACATGCAGCATCACTTTGAACAGCTGTTACTAAGAGGTACTTGTGTCATGGACTGTGACAGACAGACAGACAGACAGACAGACACAGGCATACATAGATAGAGAGAGAGAGAGAGAGAGAGAGAGAGACAGGGACAGGGACAGGGACAGGGACAGACGGCGGCGGCGGCGGCGGCGGCGGCGGCGGCGGCGGCGGCGGCGACAGACAGACAGACAGACAGACTAAGAAATATCAAACCATTTATATACTGTAAAGTTTATTTTGGCCTTAAGTATATAATATACTATTGAAAAAAAATCCCGGGGAGCATGCCCCCGGAACTCTCTAACATACTCTCTCGCTTCGCTCCTGGACAATATTATTTCCAGGGCTTCAACATTAAGCGGCGCCTGGCTACGTTTTTGTATAGTGTTCTCTATTTTGCAAGATGTCAGTTTTCAGCATGTGTACAGCATCTTCTGGCTCCAGATAACACGTAGAGCAGATCGGGTCGACGGTAGACGTGCTAAATTTGTGTTCGTCGACCTGTAATAGATCTATCCCCTCGACTAGGCATGACTGTATGAATAACCGGGTAAGCAATAATAGAAAGTGAATAAATGCACGGGTATAGTTACCGGTCTCACCTATTCTGTGTTCAGTTTATGACCGGTTTGTTGATAAACAAGTCTGCAGACTATAGAGATACGCAGTGTTTCATGATGTTGCTTCAATGGCATACTCCATGAACACTCGATTTGGTGTCATAACCAGAATAACAAATTGAAAATAAATCACCCAACCTAATCGTCAGATCGAGGTGAAGTTTAGTATGCCTTGCCTATGTCAATTCAATCGGTACATACGATGGTGATGGTGCGTAGTGTGTGTTTCAATTAACAAAGCTGTAGTTGACGTCGAAATTTGGGAAAGGAAATAAAAACACGAGCACCCCTAACCCGAATGGTCCGTCTGTAACGCAGGACGACTTACAGCCAGAACGCATACAGATCTTTTAACTGACAAAAATGAAACGACATGCTTTTTTTCGATTCGATTCGGCTCATATTTAAGGGAATTGGCTCGAACACCTTCCATACCCGGTGAAACGATATGCTGCACATAAATCCTATATATGCATGGGTAAATATTTCAGCAAATGGTCAACAATAATTACAGTTGTCATCAGGTACAAATTATTTCTAATGTAAACCAAATACCTATATATTCTTACCGTATGTGTCAAGTTGTACAATACTAACATTAATACAACACCAAAGGACTATTAAGGTTTTAATTCACTTTAATCCCTGATTACTACTGATAATTAATATAAATAACAGACGATGAAATTAAAGGGGCGTAATTACTTTAATATCATGAAAATATAAAAATGTCATTGGCATGGTGTTGGTATAATGTGAATAAATACGTTTTAATATATTTATTTTTTCAGGTACCCGTTGATTTGAAGAGACACATGCCCCATTAACATGTAGTATGAAAGAAATTGTGATATTTTAATGATTTGATTGATCTTTAAATGCATAACTCAGGAAGAATTGACAGAAAGTTTATGCCTTTGCATTCTGGCTGTAAGTCCTCCTGCATTACAGACATAAGTTTCGGGTTAAATCATCCCCAAACGATGCACACGCTCGTCAGAAGTGTGGTCGCCGAAATCATCAGTAATATACAGCACACAGACAGTATCACATGTATCAAGTGTCCGACTATTGAAGCAATCCGTCAAGTAATATTAAAGTTGTATCATGATGAAGAAACGTGTACACCAGTTATGACGTACACACAATGGCTAAGTGTTTCCTCAACTACATAAATGTCAAAGGGTCAAGGTCATATTCCTGGCGACATGAGTGTGTTTCAAATGCTCACATCAAGTATCCAAATATTGACGTAATATTAACGTGATATGATGATGAAGAAACGTGTACAAACTTTTAAAGGTAAACACAAATGGCTACGTGTTTCTACAACCATATGCAAGTCAAAAAGGACAAGGTTATTTTAATAGAACCATGAGTTTGTTCCAAATAGCTCACATGTATCATATGTCCAAATATTGAAGCAATCGAACAAGTTGTATTAAAGTTATATGTTGATAAAAGGAACTTGTACATACCTGTTGACGCCAAAAAGTGTCTATGTGTTTCAGCACAAATGTGAAGGTCGAAAAGGTCAAGGTCATGTTAATGGTGGCATGGCTCACATGTATCAAGTGACCAAACATTGAAACAATATGTCAAGTACTATTAAAGTTATATCATGATGAAGAAACTTGTACAGATTGTTTGACATGTGTTGACGCGGACGACACAGACGACGGAAACAGCCACGACTGTAGTCGCGCCTTCTGCTACAGCAGGCACGACAAAAATTATATATAAGTATCATGCATTAATGCGGATACAATATATCACTCCACTGTCAATGTTATGGATGGGAGGGTAGTTTGTGGTCAGAATGCAAGGTTAACCAAGATTTAAGAGCATAAAGTAATTCAAGCAGAAAACAATACGAAAGTTCCAGATTTAGTAATTGAGGTATCATGCTTTAGTAGACGTCATATGGTTCATGGACGGAAACTCTATCAACGTGCTAAATTTCAGCCGAATCGGCCGACAAAAGATAAACATTGTCCGACTGCGTTGATATGTTGGATACCTATGGGAAACACTGTGAGATCGGAAAGGCTTATATATCTCCATTAATAGAGCAGGTCCTTAGCCAGGAAGTGTCTGTGGTCGGACGACCCCCCGTACTGCATTGAGGTCCACTTTTACATGTACTATATCGAAATTATTGTCATTATATAATAATTAATGCAAGCATGTGAGTCGTATTATTTGACCAGTCTTTGCTGAGAATGCAGGAAATAGTTTACGTTGAAATTTATTATTTAAGTTATTATTATAGGGAGTTCCCATATGCATTTTGAAAATATCATAATTAATCTGTAATTATGAAATGATCACGCCGGATGAAACAGTGATGTAATCATTAGCAATTGTTTGAAAACCATTTCCAAAACACATATGTCAAACGAAGTACTCACAGGTGGAAGACTTGGACCTAGGACCCAATAAATGGCTCATTTGAAAACGTTACCCCATCCACCCACCCACCCATTTCCTTACACAATTACAATGTACGGTATAGCTTTTCAAGGTGGGCAAGAGCTTGGGAAAATTCCCTAGACAGGCTTAGTTTCGGGCTCGCTCGAACACCACACGTTTCAAATTTTCTGCTGACTTACGCCTCTGGCAAATAATAAATGCCTTAGGCCCCCAAATATATTCACTTTTAAACATGTGTGTTTAGTATATTGTTAGTTACCAGGGGCGCCGTAAGCAAATACAGATTGGGGAGGCGAATGTCGACCCGAGCGAAGCGAAGGAGTAGTATGGAAGTCTGGGGGCATGCCCATCCCCCCCCCCCCCCCCCACCCCAGATTATTTTTGAATTGTAGATGCCATTTCCTGCATTCTGCTGCATTTAAGATACAACTTTAATAGGTATCTCGTACACATTGTTGTAGATTTTTGTAGATTATTGTTAGCTCCGGCGCCTAGGTTACATACGTTTTAGCTACCAACGTTACAGAGAAATATCTCTTTCCGAAAGAATCCCACACACACATCGCCACCTGATTGGCTGTAGTATTTGTAATGCTCCAGTTTAGGTTTTCCCGTGACGTCATTATTGATCATTCTGCGAATATAACAAAGGAAATCCGAAAATAAAGTTCACGAAAGGTCATGTCGAAATGTTAGGACGCAAATCAAAATAAACGCACGTTTTAGATCATTCAAGGTTATTGAATGACACTTATTAGTCACAAATTGTAACATCGGATTTACTGATGTTTATTTCAGTGATTCACGTCAATATGTTGAGACTGTAATGGGATTTCAGCCAGATTTTACACGTAATTTATGCTTCCACAGCCCACAAAAATGTGTGACATTTTTTCGTACACACAATTATCGCCATAGCTGTGGTAGCTAATTTGCCCATAACTAACGAAATGCTTAAAGCAGATGATTGAAGTGAATATATTTGAAGCCCTAAGACATGTATGGATTACCAGAGACATCATTCAACAGAAAAATCGAAATGTGTGGAGTTTGAGCGAGTCCGAAACTACGACATTTTCCCAAGCTCTTTCCTACCTTGAAAACGCTATAGTGTTTATTGTACGGACATTGGTGGGTGGGGTAACGGTTTACAAATGAGCCATTTATCAGGTCTTAGGTCCGAGTCTTCCACCTGTGCATGTACTAGTAGCCAGCGTCTCCATAGTACAATTTATTATAGTGACACATGTCAATAACCATACATACACGTATATAAACACATACAAATCGTTATTTTGAGAGGTAATATTATGTTGTGAGCACTCAGCCATACGAATGGTTTATGAGTCACTTAATCAATTTTAAGTAATTTATAAGTAATGAAAAATACTAATATGACTTGTCAGTTAACACAGTTCATCTCAGGCACAGTGTACGGTAAATGTGTCTAATTACTCCCGATGCGTGCAATTTGTGATTGCTCAACCGAACTGCCCCGAGGTGAGAGTTCCAATGAGCGACCACAGCGGACACAACACGCTGGTAGACACGAAATTGCTAAAGATCACATGGACCGTACACGTGCATGGTATGAAATGGGTTATGTTGGTACTTCGTGTCTATTTTATTGTTGGAAGAAGTTGATATATATTGCATCTCTTATTGTCACATATTTTGTGTTTTAAAGCAGATGCTCATTTACATATTTTAAACCATTTCATGTCAGATACAGAGTTTGCCGATAGTCATCAATCTCCCGGCATATACATATTTCGACTGCTTACTCGGCCCGTCCAGATGGACAGTCACAATCCACATTGCACGGGAAAACTGCAAGTGGACCACGGGTACATGTGTTGTATATGGAATGAAATGGGTTAAGGTAGCCAGACGAAACCATGTATTTTGTATGCAGTGTTCTGTTAAATGTGTGTTATCTATATAGTGTTTCACGTCTGATCATGTAACAATTTTGGATGAATAATTAATGCACTTTTTATGATAAGTCTTTTATCAGTAAACATAATTTTCAGTTTGTTCGCATAATTCATTATCATGAACTCTGGACGCAGTTTAAACATAACATTATAGAATAATATCCTAACGCACGAGTAAAGTGGACAAACGAAACAAAAATGTATCTCAGTTTCTCCTTCATTTAAGTCGCAAAATATACACCTGTCGTCTATGGGTAAACTTCTAAACCGACCGGTTTCTGTCCTAAGAGGCAGTATCCCACATCTTAACTGTGCAATGAATGAACGCAAGCATTTTGGCATTATCATACTAACATACTTTGCACAGCTATATTCGTCTTTGAAGAGTCTATATGTTCGTAATTTAGGCTGCCTTTGTAAATCTCGTTCCCATTGTGTTATGTCTTTTTCATGTACATGTAATCCCTTTTCTGCATGCAGCAGGAGCCCGTGTAGTGAGAATTTTCCCATTGATTGGTCGACGTATAGGTGGCCGATGTTTAATTGTTGTAATAATGATTTTATATCGGCACACCAGCCAAGTGATTGCTCGAGGTCCCATCTAAATATGCGTTTGGTTAGCTGCCCGTCGTCCATGGATGTACGCTTGGCCAATAGTCTAATCATGGATAATTTGCGCCCGATTGGAAATAGTCCACGTTTATGTGCCAATTTTGCGGGTTGGTCTTAATTTTATGTCTTATTCATTATTCCACTACTTCTGTGGTGTGGTCTTTAAATTGAAATGTATCTGTTCGCATGTAGACACACTGACATTGTTTGGAAAATAAACAATCGGCATTGCCCATCGTTGCAGTAAAAAAATGGGAATGAAATGGGTTAAGGTAGCAAGACGAAACCATGCATGTATTTTGTATGCAGTGTTCTGTTAAATGTGTGTTATCTATATAGTGTTTCACGTCTGATCATGAAACAGTTTTGGATGAATACTTAATGCACTTTTTATGATAAGTCTTTTATCAGTAAACATAACTTTCAGTTTGTTCGCATAATCCACTATAATGAAATCTGGACGCAGTTTATACACGACACTATAGAATAATATCCCAACGCACGAGTAAAGCGGACAAACGAAACAAAAATGTATCTCAGTTTCTCCTTCATTTAAGTCACAAAATATACACCTGTCGTCTATGGGTAAACTTCTAAACCGACCGGTTTCTGTCCTAAGAGTACTTATCCCACATCTTAACTGTGCAGTGAATGAACGCAAGCATTTTGGCATTATCATACTAACATACTTTTCACAGCTATATTCGTCTATGAAGAGTCTATAGATATTTTCGTAATTTTGGCTGCCTTTGTAAATCTCGTTCCCATTGTGTTATGTCTTTTTCATGTAATCCCATTTCCGCATGCAGCAGGAGCCCGTGTAGTGAGAATTGTCCCATTGATTGGTCGTCGTATAGGTGGTCGATGTTTAATTGTTGGAATAATGATTTTATATTGGCACACCAGCCACGTGATTGCTCGAGGTCCCATCTAAATATGCGTTTGGTTAGCCCGACGCCGGCACTAATCCACCCGACATCGCCGTTTACCGCTACAGGTTAGAGGTCACAGACACCGTTTGCTTGCAAATCTTGATCCATTACTACCCAGTTTCACTTGAGAAATATTTTGGGGTGCTTTTAACACCAGTTTTCATCATATTTGTAGCATTTAAAAGAAAACACTGAACCTGTTGGTCACGTGATGTAAACAGAGTTTCCGTGGCCAAAAAATGTAAACAATATTGGAGAATATGACAAGGTTAGATTTTTCTTTCTTAGGAGTAAGTAAAGCTATTGTTTAGTTAATGCAGAACAAGTACAGACTGGCTGCATGTCATGTACAAGTGGGTCCCACAGCATCCATACGAATAGTGAAAGTAGGAGAGAATGGCCTTATTGTATGGCATTCGGTTAAATTATATAGTAAAACTATTTGGAGGTGTCTAACCTTCATTCGAGGTATGTTTGTGTACGCCTAGGAAAGCGCGTATGGCCCGGTTTTGTATTGTATCACATTTCTGGTACGGTTTATATCCCCAGATGCCTGCGGCGTAGTCCATCACAGGAATCACGAAGCTGTTTTGTATATGTCGAAAACGGCAAGCCGCCGGCATATTTATGTTTATTTATAATATTCCCAAGGGCGCGACCTGTCGCAACGGCCAATGTATTGGCTGTCTGTGTCAAATCCATTGCGCATGGTACATTGTAATATGCAACCAAGATATTTGTAGCTTGAACACTTATTCAATATTTGATCACCAAGTTTAAACACAAATTCAGTTTGTTGTTGGGTTAATTTCCTGGGCCCGGTTGCTCGAAACCTTTGTTAGGCTAACTGAGGTTTTGAGCAACCGGGCCCTGAAATTTACGATATTTGTTTTGTTTATATTTACTTTCAGTCTCCATTTCGAACACCAGCTATGGATATGGTCTAGCATTTTTTGTAAATTAATTGTCTTCGTTGTCGGCCAGTACCACAATTATGTCGTCAGCATAAAGCAATATACAGATGTTGTCGAAATGACCATTTACACATATTGTTAAGAGTTTTGATAGCAAACAGTCTATGTCTACACGATCAAAGGCTTTCATCATATTAATAAAGCATGTGAATGTTGGTGTACCTTTACTCTTGTGGTTTGTTATTATGGAACACAGTGTGAATAAATGGTCCGCACAAGAACGTAATTTCCTAAATCCGTTTTGCTCGTCGACTTAAATGTAATTTTCAGTGAGAAATATGTAAGGCTTGCATTTAAAACTACAATGTACAAGCTTATGCCTTACATTGATAATTCAATGGTACTCTCGGACCATTCGCGCTATTTTTCTGAATCGGTTTGATGATAGCTTTACTCCATATTTCTGGCAACAAGCCATTCGTGAAACATTTCGTAAAGAGCTTATGTAGCAGTTTCGTCGAATTATCATTTTAAACACATCGTATGGTAGTGTATCGATGCCCGCAGCGGACCCACTCTTGCTATTTTGTATGACACGTCTATCGCTGTTATTGGTACATTTAAACTGTATATAGCATGTTCATCGTTATCATTCATATTGTTTGTATCCATGTGAGCCTCTAAGTTTTGTTTAAACTGTAGTACTTCCTCGTAAAATTATTTATCAAAGTTGGCGTTTTAACTCGCCTTTGCTTTATTGAATAGAGACTGAAAGTCTGGCTGCCACGTTTGTTACATTGTTACCATTTCCATCTATTGTGACCATAGGTATATTAAATGTTTTGTTAGGTTCCAAGTTGCTTAACCTGGTTCCAACATTTACGCGGGTTTTCGCTTTGTATCGTTTCTATCTCAATGTATTTGTTGTGTCTATATTTCCTTTTGCATCGTTTCACTTCGCGTTGTTTAGACATGTTAGAAGTGTATTAATTTCTCATCATGTCTTTGGTCTGCTTGGGGCTAGTGTATTTAAATATTCGCGTTCGCTCCGACATACATCTCGCCATAATATTTCAAGATTAAGTTGTCACTCCACCATTCCTTTGGCGCGTGTGTATACTCCATTGCAACATTTTTAAGGTACTGTAACATGTTTTCGTCAATGTTACATACATATTATATACCTTCCTTTATGTATACAGCAAATAGCACTAGATGAGCTATTTACAACTTATAACAAACCTACAGGGACAGGATTTATTTTATAAACTTTTTATAAAAATCTAATAGGAATAGTTTCATGTTAACTGCATTGAATTTGCTTATATATTGCTATGAACAGTCTTAAAACAGTTTGATATGATTTACAGCAGAATGTAACATTTTGACATGAAAAACTATACCTACTATCAACATTTTCTAACTGGCCATATCCTCTATGTTTTGGTGCCAAAAGTGAGAATATGACAAATTTAGAAAAATAAACCTGGCTGTTGATTGTTGTTTTCTATGTTTTTGCTTTCTTTTGTAATTTATTCCATTTAAATCATCTCAGTCCAGTACGGTACGTGTGGACACCATTGTCACATTACTCAAAGAAATTAATCGACAAATATATGGATATTTCAGCATTTTGGCACATTTATATAGTAAAAAATACAACATTTTATAGAATAACTACGGTACGAGGTTTGCATATTGCGTAATATTATCATTAACATATGCAATGAGTATCTACCAGTACAACGGTCTGCAAAAACCACCGAGGTGTTCTCTATAAACCGGGTTTACTGACGGACTTAACATTCTCACGGGTGGGTGTGTATTGTCCCCGCCGTGAGAATTTTAATCCCGCCACATATAATGCATGTCTTTGCGTTCGTTTGTAATTTCTTCCTTTTAAATCATCTCACGTTCAGTACGGTACGTGTGGACACCATTGTCACATTACTCAAAGAAATTAATCGACAGGCATATGGATATTTCAGTATTTTGGCACATTTATATAGTAAAAAATGCAACATTTTATAGAATAACTACGTACGATGTTTGCATATTGCGTAATATTACCATTAAAATATGTAAGAAGTATATACCAGCACAACGGTCTGCAAAACCACCTAGTAGTTCAATATATTCCAGGTTTTATTGACGGACTTAAAATTCTCACACCCGCAGCGTGAGCCCCTTAAGCCGCTATGTATTGGCTGAAAATTCTCACAGACTTAAGGGGCTCACGCTACACCGGCGTATGTTTTTATTTGATACATTTTTGAAATTGCGTAGCATTGATTTCATGCTTTAGAATAGTTTGAGTCTCAAGCCTTGTGATTAAATCAAGAAACGTAGTCAAGCCTAGAAAATCATATGGCTGTGATAGAAATATACAAATGCCAAATAATTATATTAGACAGACGATTCTATAAATTGCCCTAGTTAGATGACATGTGTCTGTCAGCATATTAGTACATGTATGCTGCTCACCGATGACACGTTTGGATGGGCATTCGTGCAGTCAATATAGTTCAATGAATTGAATGTACGTGCATATACTGAAACAAAGGAGGTTTCCATTTAATAATATAGGAATTTAGTGCTGACATACATAACACTATACCGTGTACTGTGGTCTGTTCATATAGGACAATGGAAGGAGTTAGTGCATGAATGGGACAACGTCCATTATTGGACCATTCCCATTTCAATTCTTGCAGCGACCTATTCCGTAATAGAATCAAAGTACTGAAAGTACTGAACATAGGGTACTACAAGATTAAACTAGATTGATTGATTGATTGATTGATTGTTGGTGTTGCAGTTTCATTAACCCTTAAAGGTACATGCCCACTCAGTAGGTACAAAATATTCTTTACATCAGAGACATCATCTGAGACATTTCCTGGCAAAATAAACATTCATGCGCCATTATCCCACGTACTGATTGGCATTATTATACATGTTATATCAGACGTAAATTTACACACTGATCAGGGGCGATAACCGTGTTTGCTTAAAATGTTAACGGACATTACTATTAATCTCTGTATTTATTTTATGATGTGCAAATGATCATACTTTAAAATCTGTCGAAAATATTATTTTTTTCAGGTGACGCATTTCTTTAGTATAAATAATTAAAAAATATCATGCCTCATTTGCATATGAAAATAGCCTGATACCACCGCGCGTCACTATCAGTAACATAAATATTACTAAATGATTATATCTGTATAGCGGGCACTTGACATAACGTTTAGAAACTTGTTAGATTTTTTGTTGTCGTATTTCAGTACTTGCATTAATATGGGTATTAATATAAGCTGGGTGTGTTATACTGTCATTAATGTGTTCCCTGACTGTAAGTTATCACCTTAAATACTGACTTATTGACCCCCCTTCCCTGAACGTAGAATTGACACTCATGTTGGCGTGTATTGGCCACCATAGACAAATGTCAATCAGGCCGAATTCAGGAATGTCACTAAAATCCACTGTAAATCCATCGATAGAGAGAGAGAATGAGGATTAAACATCAGTTAGACCTACACGTGCGAGTTTTGTTCGCACAGGTGTCGGGTGAGTTTAAAAATAGGCTGTCGGAAGGTCAAACTTGATGTAGTTTGTGTGTTAAACGCGTCGCTTGTTTCGGAGAGTATTCGGAGGGGAGTTAACTCTGTTACTAAATTTAGCGATGACCGCACGATTTGTGCTGCAAATGGGGGCAAATCACGCGCAACAAAATAATCCGATGTATTTTTGTACGTAGAACATCCGTTGTTGATATTGTGCAGTGTAAGTAGTTTTTCATAATATTATTTTCAATTAGCGGTTGCGTATGCCAGTTAAACGTTGAGTAACACAATGCATTGTGTTGTTATGGTTATTCCAAGATATCACTACGGACGTGCCCATCGAGGGGAGTCTGGGGCGTGCTAACTGTCCGACGCGATTCCATAGGCTACCCTATGTAAAAAAAAAAGATATTCTCAGCTGTCAATCACAGGCGTCCGCACCGCGGGGGGTCGTGGGCGGAGCCAAATGATCCCGCTCGATCGCAATACATACGGATACACATGTACCCTATGTAATAATATCAGATTTCATGGGTTTTGTGTATTTAACACGTTTAACATCACAGGCCCGTACGCAGAGGGGGTGCGACGGGTGCGTACGCACCCACCTTAACCCTTTCACTCTTAACCCGCAGGCCTGCAGTGGTATTGGCAAACAGTGTAGATCCAGATGAGCCGGCTCGTAACGAGCCGTCTCATCAGGATCTGCACTTTTTGCAATTAATTTTCATAATTTTGAGAACAAAAACATCCCATGTTCATAAATGGACTGGTCTGAAAATCAGTTTGTGATGATTTAGATTGGTCGCAAAATTAACAAATCAAAATCCATTCCAGTTACTTAGGGGTGAAAGGGTTAATCTGCCGAAGTCTGTCCGTGTGTGTGCAAAAACAATGTTTAGCCCTTCGCGCCGTCGATAACGCACCCCCCTAAAATAATTCCTGCGTACGGGCCTGCATCATCAGCCAATAGTACACAATGGACATGGGAGCACGGGCGTCACGGTACACTGTGGCTGTGCGCAGCAGGTAGCGAGGCTGGTCAGGTAGACTCTACAAAGTACAATACAGACAGGCCCCGAACGGTGATGCAGGTCTTAATTCAGAATACCAGTCTTATAAATAGGTCAACAGACTTGGAATAAAATGAGTAACTTCCCTTTTTCGAACAGCTTGGTTTTAGTTTGTGGCAAATTGTAAGCTACATGTACATACGAGCTTGGAAATATAATGTGGAATGGTGAATTTAATAATAGACAATTAAACTGATATGTGTTTGTTTTATTATGAAAAGCAAGTCATTGATACATTTGTTCGACCTCTTTGATTATGATGACTAATAGCCAAGTACAGTGGAACCTCTTTAAACACCCTGGGTCACCAACGTGTCTGGTTTGGGGAAGTTCCACTGTAATGCAAGGGATTCGCTACTCCAAGACGTGTATGTGTGCTTTGTGCTCGTGCAAAGGCAGTCTCTTCAGAGATAAACAAAAGTGAAAACAATTAAAACTAGAGGATTGTTTTTCAGACAAAAACATATGTCTCCCACAATACCACCACTGCATGTTATCAGGACTAAGTCAAGGGCCATAACTCCGTGAATACTGGATGAATCCACATCTAAAACACCAGGTGCGCAACTTCACATGATGACCAGTATTCTTGTAAAGTTTCGCGACTCTAACTGAAATACTTTTGGAGATACGCGCGACACAAGTTGAAAATCCCCACTTTTCACTAAGTCAAGGGCCATAACTCCGTGAATACTGGATGACTCCGCATCTAAAACCCCAGGAGCGCAACTTCACACGATGATCAGTATTCCTGTAAAGTTTCACGACTAACTGAAATACATTTGGAGATACGCGCGACACAAGTTGAAACTCCCCAATTTTCGCAAAGTCAAGGGCCATAACTCCGTAAATACAGGATGAATCCGCATCTAAAACCCCAGGTGCGCAACTTCACACGATGACAAGTATTCATGTAAAGTTTCACGACTCTAACTCAAAAACGTTTGGAGATATGCACGACAAAATATTTGCGAAGGACAAAATGACGGACAGACCGACAACCAAGCCAAAACAATATGTATCCCCATTCATGTGGGAGACATAACTATACAGAGGTATTCTGGGTGTCCGATTTAGGGATTATTTTTCGTATTAAATGACATTGAAAGTTGACACAAAATTCAGAGCTCATGCGGAATTGAATTTTGTATCAACTTTCCAAATCATTTACCGACAATACAGCAGTGCTTTTATTGAACTACTCCCTGAAAATGACTAAAAAATTTCATTCTTAGTCTATATAAAGAAATTTTTGAAATGTTAATAAAAACAAGAGGCCCAAATGGGTATGTATCGCTCACCTGAAATTATTATCCCCATTTATAAAGTAAAAAACGGTACAGACGGTCTATTATATATACCAAGTTTCCATCACAATTTGTCTCAAAGTTCATAAAAATTAATTTGAATAATTGTTCTCTTTCGCCGGCCATCTTGTATGACGTAATCATCCGACTTCGACAAAAAAATGCATTAGTATCGATTGTTTCGTCGTTACGTTAAATAACCGCGATCACCATTTTAACATATCTGAAAGAGCATTGTACTTCAATGATTTCTACCAAGTTTCATCAAAATCGGTTCATCGGTTTGTGAGAAGAATTTTAAGAATTTGTAATATTTTTTAGACAGCGACCAACTTGGATAAGCGATGATCTCCATTTTAATAAATCAGAAAAGGCTTCATGCAAGGTCCATAACTGTGAACATTGGTCATCATCGGCCAAACGGTTAGTGTGAAGAAGACTTGAAATATTTATTAAAAGGATGACCTTTCGGAAGCCATCTTTGGATGACGTAATAATCAGATTTCGACAGAAATTCCACCCACGCGATCGTCTCATTGATACCTTCGTCTCATTGATACCTTCGATTTGATATATGACATGCCCATAATTATGTCAAAAATGTAATTTAACCTCCATTTGACCCCGCCGGGCCCCGCCCATTTTTGACCCCAGGGTCACCATTTTAACAACTTGAAAGAGCATTGACTATCGATCATTCCTGCCATGCTTCGCTGAAATCGGCCCGACAGTTTGTGAGAAGATTTTTTAAGATTTTGACCTACTTTTCTACGGCGGCCATTTTAGATTAGTGACAACCTCCATTTTAACATATCTGAAAAGGCTTCTCCGACGAAGCATAACTGTGAGGTTTGGCCAGCATCGGCAAAGCAATGCTGGAGACAGAATTTGTGCTATTTTTAGATGGTGGCCATCTTGGATTATCGACGACCTCCATGTTAACAATTCGGAAGAGTATTCACCCATACATCATCCCTGTAATGTTTGACCAACATCGGCCCAGCGATTCGAGATAAGAAGACGTTTGAAATATGTAATAAAAGGATGACCGTATGACAATTTTGCGGCCATCTTGGATAATCTCGTCCATACCTTCGCTTTGGTACATGACATGACCATATGCGGTCAAAAATGACATTCGACCCCTATTTGAGCCCACCTGCCCCGTCCATTTTTGACCCCAGTGTCACCATTTCAACAACTTTGAAAGTGCATTGTACATCAATCACTTCTGCCAAGTTTCATCGAAATTCGTCCGGCTGTTCGCGAGCAGATTTTTAACAATGTGTGCTATTTTTAGACGGCGGCCATCTTGGTTTAATGACGACCTCCATTTTAACAAATCTGCAACAGTTTCACCCAATGACCATATATTGTGAAGTTTGACAAACATCGGCCGAGCAGTTGTGGAGAAGAAGACGTTTGAAATTGTGGACGGACGACGACGGACGAAAAGCTGTTACAATAGCTCATGAAAATCAATATTAATGAAAGCACTGCCCGGCACAGTTTGTTTGTTTATTGGTGTTTAACGGCCTATCAACAGCTAAGGTCAGTTAAGGCGGGCTAGCGGGTTCGATCCCATATTAACCTGCTTCATTGGGGAGAAAACCACAAAATCAGAACGGAATATTTACATTGAGAAAAAATATATTCAACACTGAATTTAGAATAACCTGACATGGTGCCAGGTCCATACCATACCAATGTCACTTGGGCCCCTTCCCCTAAAAGTAATAGGATTCGGAATAATCGTCTTACTTATATAAGGGGTATAACCAGATTCAACTATCACATACAAGTATGCCAAAGACGTACCTGAGAGCCAAATCATCACAGTGAAGAGATGAGGGGGGTAATACCATAGCCAGGCTAATGTAAGAACAGTAGCCTATTTCACCAACATCGCAAAGTATACGTATCTAGCAAATTTTCAATTTAAGAATAAATTTATTAATTTTGATTATACTGAATTTATTACATTATCACAGCCATTTTGGCTGTGATAATGTAATAAATTCAGTATAATAATTCTGCATACTTTTAATCATCAAATATATGAAGTTTTAGTTCTATATGAAATAATGCATTTCAAGCAGAAAAATAAATGATTACTCCCTCAAAGTATACTTTGCTAGATAAGACTTTGCAATTTTGATGAAATCGGCTACAGAGCGAATACATGTACATTGATTTGTAACTGGAGAAATTTGGCTTATTCTGGAAGTCGGCGTGACGTCACACTAACATCACGTGACCAAGTCGGCCATATTTGTTTGGGGGGAAATTCCCTAATCCCCTCTGTAAATCTTCATTTTCGTCATCATAAATATTACTGTTAGAATTAGTCCAGCGACAAATGAACTATTAAACAAGAGGGCCATGATGGCCCTAATTCGCTCACCTGATTCCATGAACACCAGAGGAGAATGTGACATTGAGTTCATGTGTTTTAAAAAAATTGTGCTATTTTTAGATGGCGGTCATCTTGGATTAAGCGATGACTCTCATTTTACAAAATCTGAAAATGCTTCACCCAGCATCGGCCATGTGGTTCCTGAGAAAAAGACGTTAAAAATCTTGAATAAATGGACCTTTTGGTGGCCATCATGGATGACATAATCATCCGATTCAGACAAATATTGCACCAGAGTGATCGCCTCAGTGATACCTTCAATTTGATATATGACATGACCATATTCGGTCAAAAATAAAATTTGACCCCACGGGCCACCCCCATTTTTGACCCCGGGGTCACCATTTTAACAACTTTCAAAGAGCAATGTACATCGATCATTCCTACCAAGTTTCGTCGAAATCCGGCAAGCGGTTCATGAGAAGAAGATTTTTTAAAGAATTTATGCTATTTTTTAGATGGCGGCCATCTTGGATTAGCGATGACCTCCATTTTAACAAATCTGAAAAGGCTTCATCCATGGACCATAACTTTTAAGTTTTGGCTACCATGGGCCAAGCGGTTCATGTGAAGAAGAATTTGAAATCTCTAATAAAAGAACGACCTTTTGACATTTCGGCGGCCATCTTGGATGACATAACAATCCGATTTGGACAAAAAATGTACCACAGTGATCGCCTCATTGATACCTTCGATTTGATATATAACATGACCATATTCGGTCAAAAATAAAATTTGACCCCACGGGCCACGCCCATTTTTGACCCCGGGGTCACCATTTTAACAACTTTGAAAGAGCATTGTACATCGATCATTCCTGCCAAGTTTCGTCGAAATCCGGCTAGCGGTTCCCGAGAAGAAGATTTTTTAATTTAAAGAATTTATGCTATTTTTTAGACGCGGCCCATCTTGGATTAGCGATGACCTCCATTTTAACAAATCGAAAAGGCTTCACACATGGACCATAACTTTTAAGTTTGGCTACCATGGGCCAAGCGGTTCATGTGAAGAAGAATTTTGAAATCTTTAATAAAAGAACGACCTTTTGACCTTTCGGCGGCCATCTTGGATGACATAACAATCCGATTTCGACAGAAAATGCACCAGAGTGATCGCCTCATTTATACCTTCAATTTGATATATGACATGACCATATTCGGTCAAAAATAAAATTTGACCCCAATTTGACCCCACGGGCCATGCCCATTTTTGACCCCGGGGTCACCATTTTAACAACTTTCAAAGAGCAATGTACATCGATCATTCCTACCAAGTTTCGTCGAAATCTGGCAAGCGATTCATGAGAAGATTTTTTAAGAATTTATGCTATTTTTAGACGGCGGGCCATCTTGGATTACGATGACCTCTATTTTAACAAATCTGAAAAGGCTTCACCCATGGACCATAACTTTTAAGTTTGGCTACCATGGGCCAAGCAGTTTCATGTGAAGAAGAATTTTGAAATCTCTAAATAAAAGAACAACCTTTTGACCTTTCGGCGGCCATCTTGGATGATATAACAATCCCCGATTTCGACAGAAAATGCACCAGAGTGATCGCCTCATTGATACCTTCAATTTGATATCATATTTGACAATGACCCCACGGCCACCCCGCCCATTTTGAACCCACACATTTTTTGACCACGGGGTCACCATTTTAACAACTTTCAAAGAGCAATGTACATCGATCATTCCTACCAAGTTTCGTCGAAATCCGGCAAGCGGTTCATGAGAAGAAGATTTTTTAAGAATTTATGCTATTTTTAGACGGCGGCCATCTTGGATTAGCGATGACCTCCATTTTTAACAAATCTGAAAAGGCTTCACCCATGGACCATAACTTTTAAGTTTGGCTACCATGGGCCAAGCGGTTCATGTGAAGAAGAATTTTGAAATCTCTAATAAAAGAACGACCTTTTGACCTTTCGGCGGCTATCTTGGATGATATAACAATCCGATTTCGACAAAAAATGCACCAGAGTGATCACCTCATTGATACCTTCAATTTGATATATGAAATGACCATATTCAGTCAAAAATAAAATTTGACCCCAATTTGACCCCACGGGCCACGCCCATTTTTAACCCCAGGGTCACCATTTTAACAACTTTGAAAGAGCAATGTACATCGATCATTCCTACCAAGTTTTGTCGAAATCCAGTTGGCGGTTCTTGAGAAGAAGATTTTTTAAGAATTTGTGCTATTTTTAGACGGCGGCCATCTTGGATTACGTAATGACGTCATTTTAACAATTTTTTAAAGGTAGGACCATGACCATGAAGTTTGGTGACCATAGGCCCAATGGTTACCGAGGAGAAGACGTTTGAAAATGTTCACGGACGACGACGACGACGACGACGGACGACGGACACATTGCGGTAACAATAGCAGGCGCGGATACAGGGGGGGGTCCTGGGGTCCGGACCCCCCCCCCCCACCCCCCCCCCCCCCCCCCCCCCCCCCACCCCCCCCCCCCCCCCCCCCCCCCCCCCCCCTGCTCCCGGCCAAAAAAAAAAAAAGACGAAAATCTACAATACTCGAATAGTTGGATGACTTTTTTCGTGGCCTAGGTGTCAGGAAATCGCATCTGCGGCGATCTGGCATCTAAAATTTTCATGGGGGAGGACCCCCAGACCCCCCTACATACATTTCGCGCTCGCGGAGGTCGGCTATGCCGAATTTTAATTACAGACCCCCCCCCCCCTGCAATTATTTCTGTATCCGCGCCTGAATAGCTTCGCTCAGGTGAGCTAAAAAGAGAATTTTCAATAAATAAACAAATTTCATATTCAGCTCAGGTGAGCTAAAAAGAGAATTTAATAATAAATAAATAAACTTTAAATTTCATGAATATGAACTTAAAAAACTTGATCGAACTGCCGGCCGGAATTTAGTTGTTAATAACGCCAGAAAATAGTTAAAATAATTAAGGAAAAGTCGTATTTTCTCCCTGTGCATGAGCGCGCTCTTCAATAAGAATACACATATGGTCTATGTCCGACTTCGAGAATGGTATTTTGTCCAGTGTAGACTCAGATCAGTCTGCGCATATGCAGTCTCATCTTGGTCTGCACTGCACTGTTTACTATACAGTCAGTTAAACACACGCCATATGCTTCTACCAGACAGCATGGATCAGCATCATGCTATTAGAGTGTGTTTGTAGACCAGGAACTACATTGTAGACTGGACACAAATGACATAAGACCATCTCTCCAGGGGGGCCGTTTCACTAAACTTAGTACAATTAAAATGTCTGCAAGTGCAAATTTAGGATCGCTTGGAAAATTCAATTGATGGATTTACATTTATTGAACTGATCAATAAATGTAAATCCAATAATTGTTAACAAGAAAAAAGTGGTAATGTGATATTTACAGACTTAGAGACTACCATAATTTGCACTTACGAACATTTTAGTTGTACGACGTATAGTGAAACGGGAACAGTTACGCCTCACCGCCTTTGTTACAAACATGATAATATGGTGATGATGTAGATCTACAAGTTCAATAAAATAGTCAATGAGTGATAATGATCGATACAAGTGGCATAAAATATTTGAAGCGTGATGATGATAATATATGTGACATAAAATGTTTATGCATGATGATGATAAAGATCATTATGACGATACATGTTAAAAAAGAATATACTCATAGGGAAAATTTTGAAATGTAGATACTGGAAAAACGATTTTATTGGCTTCTGGACTTTATAAATAATATCTTATTTTGATAAAATGTGTTACTGTTTTATATAAAAATAAATGCAAAATATATAGTAAAACAGTAAAGAGCGATTAATTAGATTTTGAAAACTTTTTTGAAAGTTTATAAATTCATTCAAAGCACTCCACTGGAATTTTGCGCTTCTTTCCATGGCCCATGTTTTGTGTTGTTGTTATTGTTTTTTATGATGGTGTGTCTCCGAAAATGTCTCAAATATGCCACTGGCATGTGCTTTATTGCATTAACGGTACTCAAAATTGTCCAAACGGAACAATCTTTGTCGTGACAATAACAAAAGACTCTGCCTACATATTTCATATCCAAGCTGTCTGAAGCTGAGCAATCTGTCCTTATGTACATGCAAAAGCATCAACGTTCGCTGGTTGCATTGGTTGCAGACATCACCAAAAGTATGTTGATCAGAGTCATGATTTTAGAGAAAGATACACAAAACCATATATTAACCCTTACACCGATATCTTCACTTGTTGTCGTCTGCTGTTTATTTTCTATTTTCCAGTTTTATCATGCCTTATTTCTCAATAAAAACATGGTTCGACAGCACTTCAGAATCATTTGTAAATTATTCTAAAGTGCTGTCAAAGCATATTTTAATGATAAAAATAGAAAATAAACAGCAGACGACAAAAAATTAAGATAGCGGTGTAAGGGTTAATAATAAAAATATGTAAAGCAGCAGATGAGAATATTCATTTCCAGCTATTATAATGTTAAACATATCCTGCTACATGTAGCAACACAGACGGAGAATTCAATCACAAGAGATTCATTCAGTCAGTCCCGCATCCATCCCAAGTCTCATCAGACATTTTGCAAAAATGCTTGTACACTCTGGAATTCCTGAAAATATATTAAACACCATCAACATGTATACTGGTACACTATTATATTATATTATATTTCTTTTATAGAAAATGCTGCCTCGCCTATTCACATACTTCTCCACAAGCAGACATACATTATGACTATGTTAGTTGGGTATACATGTAGGGATATTACGTCCTATGTTGCCAAGACTGGTTCTAGCATGTGCACATTTTGTATGCTCCTGAGCACAATATCAACAATGTATATAAAAATACATTAACATTTTTGTGGACAGTGTCTGTGAAGGGGGGGGGGGTGTGGAATATTTCCTAGGCTTAAGCCTGGAAATCTTCCCCCAGGGATGGGTGTGAGGGAGGTGATTTTTTGTGTTCCCCTTTCCCCTTCATTACTACCAAATGACATACATTGTGCCTATGTGCACATGTTTGGTGGGAAATAATTCTGCTTTGTAGCATTAAAACACAAACTTTTGGGTGGGGGGGGAGAATTTCCATGGTGGGGGGGGGGGGGAGATTTCCTAGGGTCGAGCCTGGAAATATTCCCCCCCCCCCCCTCGGGGGGGTGTGAGAATTTCCTAGGAAATTCTTCCCGGGGGGGGGGGGGTATTCCGGGGGGGGGGGGGGGGGGGGGGGGAATATTTCCAGGCTCAACCCTGGAATATCCCCCGCGGGGGGGAAGATTTCCATGGGGGAGAATTTCCTGTGACACCGGTACTAATGGTATATGACATGCACTGGCATCCGTTATCTAAATGAATGACTGGAGTCAGACGCGGATCCAGGAATTGTAGCCGGGGTGAGCCCAAATAGTGGGGGCATGTAGCGCGGCCCGCATTGTAATACGGGTGGTTTGGGGGTCCTCCCCGCAAGAAAATTTTGCAAACATTAAAGCCTTAGACGCGATTTCCCGACACACTGTCACACCCATTAAATTTAAAGGTACCGGTACATGCCCACTCAGAAGGCATAAAATGTTCTTTATACATGTATCAGACACATCATCGGAGACATTTTCTGGCAAAATAAACATTCATTCACCATTACCCCACGTATTGATTGGCATTATTATACACTTTATATCTGACGTAAATTTCCACACTGATATCAGGGGCGATAACAATCTTTCCTTAAAATGTTAACAGACATTACTATTTATTCTCTGTATTTATTTTTTGATGTGCAATGATCATACTTTATAATTTGTCGAAAATATAATTTTTTCAGGCGACGCATTTAATTAGTATAAATAAAACAGCATGTCTAATTTGCATATGAAAATAGCCTGATACCACCGCGAGTCACTATCAGTAAAATAAATATTACTAAATGATTATATCTGTATAGCGGGCACTCGCAATTGCTAGAACTGGTGGAATAGTGACACAATTATACACTTATTTAAATCCTATAAAGAACAATTTGTGCCTACTGAGTGCATTGAGGGATAAACTGAAGCAATGTCCTGTCCTGTATTTAATGTGCCAAACTAGATGTTGCATCATAAAAATATCGACTTTTCACCTCCGCTGAAGTTTGCGGAAAAAATATATTAGTACTAAATATCGTCCATATACAATTTGGTTTTGCATTGTAATGAAACAGGTGAATACCACTACCAGATAAATATATCACAATCAGGGTTTGATTTTATCCTGTCAACACAGTGCGTATGTGCCGTGAAACACGGTGCCGTGAAACATTTTTGATATCCTGTCAATACGACCTAATCACTGCGTATGAATATGTGCGGTGGATGGGATTATTTGTTTTGCATTTTAAAACCATTAGTAGGTGTTGACGGGATAAATAGAATAGTAGGTTAGTGCCGTGAATGGGAAAAAATATCTAGCGCGGCTCGGAAACGGGATGTGCTCGGCAGAGCCTCGCCCATCCCGTTTCCTGAGCCTTGCCAGATATTTTTCCCCATTCACGGCACTAACCTACTATTCTCTATCTATTTTATTTATTTATTATGTTTGTTCACCTGTGTACAAAGGGATCTACAAAGGGACATAAGATTCATGATAGACACAGAACTACCGGAAAATTTACCGTTTGTATTTTATTTTTTCGGGAACAGGTGTGGGTCAGGGTCTGGGATCAGTCTGAATAGCTGCTCTGTCTTACGTAAAGATAATATGGACCAGTGGCTGACAAACAGAGACCTTGTAACATTTCATGCAACCAGTACAGGTCCAGATCGCAAATCTGTCTTGAAATAAGTGTTGTTTAAACCTAGATCAGGATCAGAAGTTCACTAAGCTAGTTTATGGACATTGAGGGAGCAATTATTTATATGTACAGAAATGTATTATTCCACAAGAAGTAAATGCCTGCTTATACATGTATATAGTTTGATGATTAAAATTAATTATCCATTCAATCATGTTGTATTGTGTATTTATGAATTATCTCAGCCATTGTTGTCTTTAAGAATGGAAATGATTCTAAAGTTCTGCCAAACTATGTTTTCGCTGATAAAAATGTAAATTTAACAAGAGGGCCATGATGGCCCTAATTCGCTCACCTGACTCCATGAACACCAGAGGAGAATGTGACATGGAGTTCATGTGTTTTAAAAAAATTGTGCTATTTTTAGATGGCGGTCATCTTGGATTAAGCGATGACTCTCATTTTACAAAATCTGAAAATGCTTCACCCAGCATCGGCCATGTGGTTCCTGAGAAAAAGACGTTAAAAATCTTGAATAAATGGACCTTTTGGTGGCCATCATGGATGACATAATCATCCGATTCCGACAAATGACCATATTCAGTCAAAAATAAAATTTGACCCCAATTTGACCCCACGGGCCAAGCCCATTTTTGACCTCGGGGTCACCATTTTAACAACTTTGAAAGAGCAATGTACATCGATCATTCCTACCAAGTTTCGTCGAAATCCGGCTAGCGGTTCACGAGAAGAAGATTTTTTAAGAATTTATGCTACTTTTAGATGGCGGCCATCTTGGATTAGTGATGACCTCCATTTTAACAAATCTGAAAAGGCTTCACCCATGGACCATAACTTTTAAGTTTGGCTACCATGGGCCAAGCGGTTCATGTGAAGAAGAATTTTGAAGTCTCTAATAAAAGAACAACCTTTTGACATTTCGGTGGCCATTTTGGATGACATAACAATCCGATTTGGACAAAAAATGTACCACAGTGATCGCCTCATTGATACCTTCGATTTGTATATAACAGGACCATATTCGATTAAAAATAAAATTTGACCCCACGGACCACGCCCATTTTTGACCCCGGGGTCACCATTTTAACAACTTTGAAAGAGCATTGTACATCGATCATTCCTACCAAGTTTCGTCGAAATCCGGCTAGCGGTTCATGAGAAGAAGTTTTTTAAGAATTTATGCTATTTTTAGACGGCGGCCATCTTGGATTAGCGATGACCTCCATTTTAACAAATCTGAAAAGGCTTCACACATGGACCATAACTTTTAAGTTGGCTACCATGGGCCAAGCGGTTCATGTTGAAGAAGAATTTTGAAATCTCTAATAAAAGAACGACCTTTGACCTTTCGGCGGCCATCTTGGATGACATAACAATCCAATTTCGACAGAAAATGCACCAGAGTGATCGCCTCATTGATACCTTCAATTTGATATATGACATGACCATATTCGGTCAAAAATAAAATTTGACCCCAATTTGACCCCACGGGCCACGCCCATTTTTGACCCCGGGGTCACCATTTTAACAACTTTGAAAGAGCAATGTACATCGAATCATTCCTACCAAGTTTTCGTCGAAATCCTGCAAGCGGTTCATGAGAAGAAGATTTTTTAAGAATTTATGCTATTTTTAGACGGCGGCCATCTTGGATTAGCGATGACCTCCATTTTAACAAATCTGAAAAGGCTTCACCCATGGACCATAACTTTAAGTTTGGCTACCATGGGCCAAGCAGTTCATGTGAAGAAGAATTTTGAAATCTCTAATAAAAGAACGACCTTTTGACCTTTCGGCGGCCATCTTGGATGACATAACAATCCGATTTCGACAAAAAAATGCACCAGAGTGATCGCCTCATTGATACCTTCAATTTGATATATGAAATGACCATATTCAGTCAAAAATAAAATTTGACCCCACGAGCCACGCCCTTGTTTGACCCCAGGGTCACCATTTTAACAACTTTGAAAGAGCAATGTACAGCGATCATTCCTACCAAGTTTTGTCAAAATCCGGTTGGCGGTTCTTGAGAAGAAGATTTTTAAAGAATTTGTGCTATTTTTAGACGGCGGCCATCTTGGATTACGTAATGACGTCATTTTAACAATTTTGTAATCCCCCTACCTAAGGACCATGACCATGAAGTTTGGTGACTATAGATCCAATGGTTACCGAGGAAAAGACGTTTGAAAATGTTCACGGACGACGGACGACGACGACGGATGACGGACACATTGCGGTAACAATAGCTCACATGAGCTTCGCTCAGGTGAGCTAAAAAGGAACAACAAAACTTAATTCAGCATTGTAAGGGTTACCATAACTACTATGAACATACTGAGTAAGGACCTACAAGTATGCTGGACACAAATGGACACTCGGATGACAAAAGGAATCTTACAAAATTTGTGATAATTTTAGATTCTGATTAAATTTGCCGTCTGCTGTATATTCTTTATTTACTGGTTTTCTCAACGAAAACATCTTTTTGCAGTGCATGAGAATTGTTTCCAATGCCTGTCGGCACAGGAATGCCCCCCCCCCCCCCCCCCCCCCCCCCGGTGCAGGTGGCAGAATGGAGAATTTAGCAAAAGTGATCAATATTCATAAACACAGTTATGAAGGTCATGGTCATATTAAGGAAAGTATGGATGTGTGGCAAGTGGCCACAAGTATGATGTATTGAACTATTAAAGTAATCCATCAAGGGATATAGAAGTTATGACAGAATTGAGAAACTCCGACAAATCTTCTAAAGGTGAAAATTCAAAGTTGTGAAGGTCAAGGTCATAAGGGCAGAAAAGATGTGCAAAAATTTGCCACACTTATATTGAAATGAACAAATAAGATAGTAGAAGTAACATTGAGAAACCTGGCGAACTCTTAACATGTAAAAATTCAGTGAAGGTCAAGGGACATGCAGTAGCATGCATGATGTGCATTTGTCCACAAGTATGATGTATTGAAATATTAAAGTAATCAATCAATGTATATAGAAGTTATGACAACATTTAGAAACTCTGGTGAACTTCTTAATGTGTGTTTGTTTGTTGGTGTTTAACGGCCTATCAACAGCTAAGGTCATTTAAAGCAGGATCAATGGGTTTAGTACTAAATCCCATATATTACCTGTACAAATGGGGGGAAAATCCCAAAATCAGAACTGAATATTTACAATAAAAAATCTATATATTCATCCCTGAAATCAGAGTAATCCTGAGCTGATGCCAGGTCCTCGCCACACCAGAATCACTTGGCCCCCTCCCAAAAGCAGTAGGATCAGTAATAATCTTACAACTTTTATGATGGGCAATAACCCAATTCAACTCCCAGGTAACAAAAGAGCCAAAGATAAAAACGTACAAACCAGACAAATTGTGATTCCTATAAGGAGGAAACCATACCGTTAATTTATGCCATCGCATTCGCCCGACCAACCACCCACTCTTAACATGTGAAAAAGTTCAAAGTTGTTAAGGTGAAAAGGTCAAGGTCATATTAAGGTCAACATGGATGTGTGGCATTTGTCCACAAGTATGATGTATTGAAATATTAAATTAATTAATCAAGGGATATAGAAGTTATTACAGAATAGAGAAACTCCGGCAAATTCTTAATGTGTGAAACAGTTTGAAGTTGTGAAGGTCAAAAGGTCAAAGTCATGTTAAGGGCAGCATGGATGTGTGGCATGTGTCCACAAGTATGCTGTGTTGAAATATTTAAGTAGCCCGTCAAGGGATATAGAAGTTATGATGGAATTGAGAAACTCTAGCGAACTTCTTAATGTGCCGGACGGACGGACAGACGGACACTATATGCCTCCCGCTCTACCGAGACCGGGGAGCAAAAAAACACAGACGTACAGCAATATTCAGTTACCACCTTGTACAAGTTAAAACATCACTAATTTTAGATTCTATTTATTACATATTAATAATTATTTGAAATGAGAAAACACATGTGACTAGAGAAATGGGGCTTATGGGTGTTGCGACTAGTGTAGATCCAGATCAGCCTGTGCATCTACACAGTTTGATCAGGATCTGCAGTGTTCGCCATTCCATCAATTGCTTGCTTTTAACAAGGAAAAAAGATCATTACCAGGCTAGATGAGTGTACTATTTGATCAGAAACTAAACTGGTCACAAATGCCATAAGCCCCATTTCTCCAGTCATATCCACATTTACATTACCTGCTGGTTTGTGAAGAGGAATGACTGTGAGATATACAACTTTCTGTCCTGCTTGTCATAGCGCCAGAAATGTAATACGTCACCTGCGATTGTGAAACAAAGAACTTAACCATTTCACCACTTAGTAACTGAAATGGATTATGATATGTTAATTTTCCGGGCAAGCAAATCATCACAAAATGATTTTCAGACTAGTCCATTTACAACTAGATTTGTCAGTAAGCGAAGCTTACGGAATACACCCGCGTGGGCCCAAATACCCCTAAAATATGTAAAAATTTCCTAGCAGATCCGAGCAAGGAAATAGAAGTTATAACCAATTTCTCTGATGTTAAGTTTTGTAAAGAGACTAAGTATGTGACCTTGACCTCGAGATCAGCGGGAATTTGTCACAGCATGATAGTAGAGCCTTAGAGGAATGCATGCATGAAATATTAATGATTTTCGATGAAAGAAATAGAAGTTATAACATATATCTCTGCTGTTAATTTTTGTAAAGAGACTAAGTATGTGACCTTGACCTTGGGATCAGCTGGGGGTTGGACGGTCGTAGATTTGTCACAGCATGATAGTACAACCTTAGAGGAATGCACAAGTGAAATAATAAGAATTTTCAATGAAGGAAATAGAAGTTATAACTTATTTCTCTAATGTTAAGTTTTGTAAAGAGACTAAGTATTTGACCTTGACACTGGGACCAGCGGGGGTTTGAAGGTCGTGGATTTGGCACAGCATGGTAGTAGAGCCTTACAGGAATGCATGTGTGAAATATTAAGCATTTTAGATGAAGGAAATAGAAGTTATAACAATATTTCTCTGATGTTAAGTTTTGTATAAGTATTTGACCTTGACCTTGTGATCAGCGGGGGTTGGACGGTCGTGGATTTCGCACAGCATGGTAGTAGAGCCTTACAGGAATGCATGTGTGAAATATCAAGCATTTTAGATGAAGGAAATAGAAGTTATAACAATATTTCTCTGATGTTAAGTTTACGGACGGACGGACGGACGGACGGACAACCTGACTCCAGTATACCCCCCCCCCCCCCACAACTCGAGAACAGCATAGCTAGACTACGAGGGTTGTACACATAGCTTGGTAAACAAGGTGGCTGCGGCCTGCATAAAAACCTTAACCAAGGTTGTCGCGTGACACGTGTATTCTTGTACATTCTGGAATCCGTATAATTGTATATTTGTGATGTGTGGTACTGTGTTGTATTGTTGTGCGTATTATTGATTTCACATCCCTGTGATTCCACATACCTGTGGTTTCACACACCTGTGGTTTTTGCACACCTGTGGTTTGGCATGTACATTTGCCATGTGCGATGTGCATGTAATAAGGGGGCTTATGTTGTATTGGTGGAAATACGTTTATGCGTGTCATTTTTGCGGATTTTAATATACGTCTATTTTATGAGCAATGTTTTACTGATGTCACGCCATATTTGCCACAGACATGCATGTGTGTGGTAGAGAACTCGTTGACTGCGTGTGCTGGTTTCGCTAGGGAAAAGATACCTTTTAGTATTACGGATGTCCACTGTCCGTGCCAGCTGAGTTTGTCCGCGTGTCAGTGTTTCACCATATAAGGGACCTCTGTAGGTGAAGCCAGTATACAGCGCAGACCATACCATGGTCTGCCCTGTTATGTATGCTACGGGTTAGTGTTTCATCATAGCCTGGTACTGGCCAACACGGATATATCAGATCCCATAATGGTGATGTTTTGTGTCGTGATATTTATTTCCGTAAATGACCACGATATTTGAGTTTTAGTATGTGCTACACTCTCATTTGAGTGTATAGCCGTAGGACCGTTATGGAGGGGTTTGGCGGGGCCAAGAAGCGACCTTCGCATTGTCGAGACCAGTCGAGTAGATTTCGGATTATGAGATCTGGGTCTATAGTGTGCAGATTTATGGTAGTGTGGGGTATACCATGTTGGATGGTATTTATTCCACGAGGGCTGTACACTGGTTTGGTTGAATTTAAGGCGTGGGAACATATATTTATGCCAAATATAACCCACGGGTGACATGGCAAAAGCCATGGTTTTGTAGTATTTATGTGAGATGTCGTACGAGGGGTAGGCATATCCATATTCCGTGCATGGTTTCACTGGTGCGTATATAAGCGATGTCTCGCTATGTGTTGGCGGGACACATATTTTCTGGTTACAGAAGACTAGTACTGTATTCACCAGTGACATGGAGGATTTTGGTATGTACCTAGAACATTTTATTTCAGCTGTGATTTGCCGTTGTTCGATTCCCGTTTTAGTCTGTTGTGCATCCTGTCTGTCTGTCTGTGCGTATTCGTCCAGTAATTGGAGATTCATTTCATTTTTGTAGCCTCTTGAGAACGCTCCAGCGAGCCACATTGGACGTTTTGGTCCACTCGTTTGAGGGCAGACCCCAGTCAGTGCAGAGTATCGGGTCGTCCGAGTGTCCGTACGTCTGTCTGGCGCAGTGTGTGTAGCAGCTCCGGGTACAGGCCTGTATAGAGCAGTGTGTGATAGCTACCTCGCGTTCAGCAGACAGTCACAGCCATAGTTTAGTGAAGTGAAACGCCATACACACATATCATATCATTATACTACCACCGAGTTGAATGTCACCTAAGTGAAACTTTTCCCGGCGTCTTAGCCAACGTGATAATCGCCATTTTGTATTATATCGGAACTTTACATCCGGTCTACCACTTCCGGTATTACAACCCATTGATTCACCATGGATACTTTACATCCGGTCTACCACATCCGGGTTGCTACAGTCGAGTGATACCATAGGAACTTTACATCTGGTCCACCATTTCCGGAGATAATACTACATGTGGAACTTTACTTCCGGGAACCAGCTTCCGGAACATTATCGTTATTGACTATCATGTGATGTAACCACATCCGGCTTTGACTTTGACATTCATACTTTGGAAATATATTGCATAGGCAATACATATGTATACTTTGATAGTGTATGGTAATACTCCTATCATGGCATATCATGGCTAAAGGATTGTAGTAAGACTACATATATTGTTTATGGATTAATCCACTTGAAGTTGGATTATAGCCATATTGTTGACTAGACCTCATATTGCGGGTGAGGCAGACCTTGGGACCTTGATACTCAGAGGTTACACTATCTATTGAGATACGCCAGCACTGGGGTAGCTCAGATGATTGTCATTTTGTCCTCCAATGTTCGTTATGCCATGTTATACTTGTATGTTATTTCACTTTGATTAGCGATCATCAAAGTACTTGTGCATTCATACTATTGTCCACTACGGGACCATTGAGGATACCACATACCGAGTTTATTCGTCTATAGCTTTTAAGTTGCGTTAAAGTATAACAGTCGATTGGCTTACAACCTTGTAGTAATTGAATAGTGTCATGCACAGTACAGTGATGTTCGCATATCAATGTATCATGTATTCCTGTGTGTTCCCCATGTAATATAGTGTACATTATAAGTGATTAAGTGACTACGTGTACTTATCTACTCTGGCCTATCCCTTACACTTCAACTGCATTGTTACCACTTTTCGTTCGTCAGATCAAAGCTATATTGGCCATAACGTCATAACAATTGAAGTATACTTGGTTCTTATGATAATTGGGGGAGACAATTTGTCTCGATCATTCCTGACCTTGGTAATGACCTTGACATGGTGTCAGAAGTGGGGTTTTGTTTCCTCTTTTTATAATCAGATTGTTCTTCAAAGCAGTTGAAGTAAGGAGGCTAGAATAGCTGTACCCCTAGCGTCGTCAAAATTCAATCTTGTATTTGTTTGCCTTGGGAGTTAATGTAAGATGCACTCCAACACTTAGGCACTAATACATCACCACATACATGATTTGACTACCTAGGTACAGAAGTATAGAGTTGAGACGATCTGGTGAGATAGTGGATGTAAGGGTCATTGTAACTTTGGATTTGTTGAATAGTACCTCCCTGTGATGATGCACAGCGGGTGTTCTAGGTTAGCACTAGACACTTCTGCATCTGAGGCGAGATTACTATCACTATTATATTTGTGATGAACAATACTATATCCTGCCAGGTGTCTATAACCAGTCCCCAACATTTGTGTCCAGTACCATAGAGAGGGAATTGTAAATATACCATTACATTAGACTATACATATACCGGATTGACTTACCCGAATTGAGAAACTTATACCGTCGTTAGGAGTAGAGACCGGATTGATTTACCTTAACCTTGTAGACGTGAAGCAAGAGACTCGCACAAATCACCAAGTGATTTGAGTGCTAGAGACCTTGTGTACCGTCGGGTAAAGCGTGTAAATCGATAATCCGGAGTTGATTTGAGAGTGAGAATGTCGTCCATTAAGGAGCTAATGGACATAGGCAAAAGCTTAGGGCTAGCAGATTCAGAGTTAAGGGCCTTTGTAAAGGAAGAGCAGGAGAGAGAAAGACAGGAAAGACTAAGAGCTAGGCAGGCTGAGAAAGATAGGTTAGATGCTGAGCGGTTGGCTAAAGAGGTTGAGCGACAGGCTGAAAAAGATAGGTTAGATGCTGAGCGGTTAGTCTAAGGAAGTTGAGCGACAGATGGAGAAAGATAGATTAGATGCTGCGCGGTTAGATAAGGAATCACATCGTTTAGCCAATGAAGCACAGTTAGCTCTAGAATTCAAATTGCGAGAACTAGACACTAAGCATCAGGTAGAAATGGCAAAAGTAGAAAGGGGAGAAGTAGTAGATGAAGAGAGACATGATAGGGACTATGGCAGAGCATTCGGTCCGAAGCTGCCACATTTTGATCAGAATAATGACAACATGGATAGCTACTTAGCTAGATTTGAGAGGTACGCAGCAATTCAAAGGTGGGGTAGAGATAAGTGGTCACTACACTTGAGTGCTTTATTGAAGGGCAAGGCATTAGATGTATATTCTAGACTACCTATTGATGATGCTCTTGACTATGATAAGTTGAAATCTGCATTGTTGAAATGTTTTGATCTAACGGAAGATGGGTTCAGACGCATGTTCAAAAACACCAAACCTGATCACAGTGAATCATTTGTGCAATATGTCAGTCGGTCAAAGAACTATTTAGATAGATGGTTTGAGTTAGGTAAGGTGAATAGAACATATGAAGGAGTACTAGACTACATGATCAGAGATCAGATGTTAAGTATAGCAGTCGTGAGCTCTACTTATTCTCAAAGAGAAAACATTTGACTCGATAGATCAGATGGCGGTTCAGGCAGATTACTTTGCAGAAGCTAGAGGAGGTAGCAAGTATGTAGTTCAGAGGAACAGTACTAGCAACAGAACTGAGTACAGGTCAGTAGATAACCAGAGGCGCAAGGTAAGTAGTGCGGATAATCGATCCAGAGATAGGAGTCGAGATAGGGACAGATATCAGAATAGAGACCACAATAGAAGCCCAAGTAGGGGTAGTTATGATAGAAGCCCGAGTAGAGGTAGTTATGACAGAAGTACCAGCAGGAACGGCTACGATAGGCATCGCGGGACATGTTACCATTGTGGCAAAGAAGGTCACATGTCCTACGATTGTCCTAAGCGTGACCGGTCCTCAGCTTACAAAGCAGCAGCAGTCGAGGAAGAGAAACATGTAAGTTTTGCAGATAAAGAACAGAGAGGTCGGTACAGAGGTAGAAATAGAGGTAGAAGTGGAAGGCACACTAGAGGCAGAGGTAGAGGTAGATGGCAAAACACGGAACAACCAGGGGAAAACGAAGGAAATTTCTGTGTGGTTGATACCGACACCACTATTGTATGTTCAGGTAGCGAGATACAGCCGGAGTTGATTAACGGATGTACATTTGGTATGGATAGGCTACCCGTAGCAGAGGGCACATTAAATGGGGAAAAAGGTCACAGTAATGCGAGATACTGGTGTACCGGGGTGGTCGTCAGGGAAAGCTTAGTACAACCAGATCAGTTTTTAGCAAAGTTTCAACATGCATGCTGGTAAATAGGAGCAAAATGAGTGGAATTCCTACCGCCCGGGTAGATCTAGATACACCTTTTTTCAAAGGTCAGGTAGAAGCCCTTTGCATGACAGATACAATGTATGATGTTACCATAGGTAATGTAGACGGGTCAGAGTTACCGTGATATCCGATTTTAGAGGCGCTAAATCGTGCGCAGTTGAAACTAGGTCACAAACGACAGCCCGAGACGAATCATATAAGACCCTCAAAGTCCCTACCGCAATCGCGAACGTATCACGCGATGAATTCAAAGAGGCGCAGGCACATGACGTCACATTGACGTCAGTTCGAAATAATGCAAAAGACGGAACGGTACGGTCAAGTAAGAACGGAAACAAATCGAAATTCGCATACCGAAAAGACTTGTTGTATCGTAATTTCGAATCGATAGGGTCAGGTAGGATGTACCATCAGCTGGTAGTCCCAAAAACACTTAGGACTACCGTGATGAAAGTGGCACATGAATCAATCATGGCGGGCCATTTAGGGGTTAAGAAGACAACTGATCGAGTGTTATCAGAATTTTATTGGCCAGGCGTGGGCAGTGACATTACACGGTTTTGTAGTGGTCTTGTGACATATGTCAAAAGACTGTGTCAAAGGGACACATCACCAAGGTTCCGTTAGGAACTATGCCGTTGATAGACACTCCGTTCAAACGAGTCGCAGTTGACATTGTAGGGCCAATTTTTCCAGCTACCGATCGGAAGAATCGTTACATACTAACGTTAGTTGATTATGCAACTAGGTACCCAGAAGCGGTACCACTACCAGGCATCGAGGCCGAACGAGTCGCGGAAGCTCTCGTGGATATGTTCAGTAGACTGGGTATCCCCGAGGAGATGCTCACCGATCGGGGTAGTCAATTTACGTCGGCAGTCATGGAGGAAGTTAGTAGATTGTTATCGCTGAGACAATTAACCACGACACCGTACCACCCACAGTGTAACGGTCTCGTGGAACGGTTCAATGGTACGTTAAAGCAAATGCTTCGTAGAATGGCAAGCGAACGTCCCAAAGATTGGGACAAATACATTAACGCGCTTTTATTCGCGTATCGCGAAGTCCCTCAAGAAAGTTTGGCTTTCTCACCGTTTGAACTATTGTACGGAAGGACCGTTCGAGGTCCGATGAGCATACTAAGAGATCTGTGGTCCGAGAAGGACATAGAGGACAACGTCAAAACGACGTATCAGTACGTCCTCGACTTGCGCGAACGGCTCGAGAAAACATGCGAAATCGCGCATGAGAACTTGAAGAGTGCGTCCAAAAAGTACGCAAAGTACTACAACCGTAAGACCCGTAGTAGGCAGTATGCAGTGGCAGATCAGGTACTTGTACTACTACCGACAGACAACAACAAATTGCTTCTTAGTGGAAGGGACCATACCCCATAACAGAGGTAGTTAATGAGTGGGACTATAGAGTTGACATGGGAGGGAAGTTGAAAACCTTTCATGCAAACATGTTAAAGAGGACGAGACTAGGCCTGAGCACCCGGGGAAGGGAATACTCACTGTAATAAATGCGGCCGTGATAGAAGACACAGTAGAGGGGGGATCCTAGTCCAAGTGGGTGTAGTGCCGAAGAAAACATGTTATGTCCCAGGGGATTAGAGTCCGATACGGAGAGAAAAGTTGACCTGTCGCCTGATTTAGGCAAGAAACAAAAGACGCAAGTCAAAGAGATCTTACGGGAATTCACCCATGTCCTGAGGGACGCACCAGGACACACCCATATAGAGAAACATGAGATAAAGTTGTCAACGCAAGACCCATTAAGAATTAGGGGTACCCTATCCCATTAAGGTCAGGAAACAGTCAGCCAGGAAGTAGAGGAGATGCTGAAGCTAGGTGTCATAGAACCTTCAAAATCACCCTACTCATCCCCCGTAATTCTGGTTAGGAAAAAGGACGGGGGCTCCGATTCTGCATTGATTTCCGGCAACTTAACAAAGTCACTGTGTTTGATGCGGAACCAATGCCAAATATTGAAGAGATGTTTCTCTAAGTTGGCGGGACATAACTACTTTCAAAGCTGGACCTGAGTAAGGGATACTGGCAGGTCCCATTGGATGAGAATTCCAGGGAATATTCCGCTTTCGAGGCACCCCAGGGTCTATTCCAGTTCAAGGTCATGCCCTTTGGAATGGTCACGGCACAGGCCACTTTCTGTAGACTCATGAGGAAAGTATTAAAGGGGGTCCACAATGCAGACAGCTTTGTTGATGACATCTTGATATTCTCCCATACGTGGCAACAACACCTGGGAGCTCTGAGTGAAGTCCTCTCCCGATTGTCCGATGCAAATCTAACGGCAAAACATTGTCAATGTCATTACCAAGGTCAGGAATGATCGAGACAAATTGTCTCCCCCAATTATCATAAGAACCAAGTATACTTCTAATTGTTATGACGTTATGGCCAATATAGCTTGATCTGACGAACGAAAAGTGGTAACAATGCAGTTGAAGTGTAAGGGATAGGCCAGAGTAAGATAAGTACACGTAGTCACTTAATCACTTATAATGTACACTATATTACATGGGGAACACACAGGAATACATGATACATTGATATGCGAACATCACTGTACTGTGCATGACACTATTCAATTACTACAAGGTTGTAAGCCAATCGACTGTTATACTTTAAACGCAACTTAAAAGCTATAGACGAATAAACTCGGTATGTGGTATCTCAATGGTCCCGTAGTGGACAATAGTATGAATGCACAAGTACTTTGATGATCGCTAATCAAAGTGAAATAACATACAAGTATAACATGGCATAACGAACATTGGAGGACAAAATGACAATCATCTGAGCTACCCCAGTGCTGGCGTATCTCAATAGATAGTGTAACCTCTGAGTATCAAGGTCCCAAGGTCTGCCTCACCCGCAATATGAGGTCTAGTCAACAATATGGCTATAATCCAACTTCAAGTGGATTAATCCATAACATATGTAGTCTTACTACAATCCTTTAGCCATGATATGCCATGATAGGAGTATTACCATACACTATCAAAGTATACATATGTATTGCCTATGCAATATATTTCCAAAGTATGAATGTCAAAGTCAAAGCCGGATGTGGTTACATCACATGATAGTCAATAACGATAATGTTCCGGAAGCTGGTTCCCGGAAGTAAAGTTCCACATGTAGTATTATCTCCGGAAATGGTGGACCAGATGTAAAGTTCCTATGGTATCACTCGACTGTAGCAACCCGGATGTGGTAGACCGGATGTAAAGTATCCATGGTGAATCAATGGGTTGTAATACCGGAAGTGGTAGACCGGATGTAAAGTTCCGATATAATACAAAATGGCGATTATCACGTTGGCTAAGACGCCGGGAAAAGTTTCACTTAGGTGACATTCAACTCGGTGGTAGTATAATGATATGATATGTGTGTATGGCGTTTCACTTCACTAAACTATGGCTGTGACTGTCTGCTGAACGCGAGGTAGCTATCACACACTCTCTATACAGGCCTGTACCCGAGCTGCTACACACACTGCGCCAGACAGACGTACGGACACTCGGACGACCCGATACTCTGCACTGACTGGGGTCTGCCCTCAAACGAGTGGACCAAAACGTCCAATGTGGCTCGCTGGAGCGTTCTCAAGAGGCTACAAAAATGAAATGAATCTCCAATTACTGGACGAATACGCACAGACAGACAGACAGGATGCACAACGACTAAAACGGGAATCGAACAACGGCAAATCACAGCTGAAATAAAATGTTCTAGGTACATACCAAAATCCTCCATGTCACTGGTGAATACAGTACTAGTCTTCTGTAACCAGAAAATATGTGTCCCGCCAACACATAGCGAGACATCGCTTATATACGCACCAGTGAAACCATGCACGGAATAATGGATATGCCTACCCCTCGTACGACATCTCACATAAATACTACAAAACCATGGCTTTTGCCATGTCACCCGTGGGTTATATTTGGCATAAATATATGCCCACGCCTTAAATTCAACCAAACCATGTACAGCCCTCGTGGAATAAATACCATCCAACATGGTATACCCCACACTACCATAAATCTGCACACTATAGACCCAGATCTCATAATCCGAAATCTACTCGACTTGGTCTCGACAATGCGAAGGTCGCTTCTTGGCCCCGCCAAACCCCTCCATAACGGTCCTACGGCTATACACTCAAATGAGAGTGTAGCACATACTAAACTCAAATATCGTGGTCATTTACGGAAATATCACGACACAAAACATCACCATTATGGGATCTGATATATCCGTGTTGGCCAGTACCAGCTATGATGAAACACTAACCCGTAGCATACACAGGGCAGACCATGGTATGGTCTGCGCTGTATACTGGCTTCACCTACAGAAGGTCCCTTATATGGTGAAACACTGACACGCGGACAAACTCAGCTGGCACGGACAGTGGACATCCGTAATACTAAAAGTATCTTTTTCCCTAGCGAAACCAGCACACGCAGTCAACGAGTTCTCTACCACACACATGCATAGTCTGTGGCAAATATGGCGTGACATCAGTAAAACATTGCTCATAAAATAGACGTATATTAAAATCCGCAAAAATGACACGCATAAACGTATTTCCACCAATACAACATAAGCCCCCTTATTACATGCACATCGCACATGGCAAATGTACATGCCAAACCACAGGTGTGCAAAAACCACAGTGTGTGAAACCACAGGTATGTGGAAATCACAGGGATGTGAAATCAATAATACGCACAACAATACAACACAGTACCACACATCACAAATATACAATTATACGGATTCCAGAATGTACAAGAATACACGTGTCACGCGACAAAGGTTGACTAAAAACCTTAACCAAGGGAAATTAAGTAAGTAATTGAAGGTTAAATGTACGTCAGATATAGGTCAGGGTTATTGATGTACATCACTAGGAGATGAAGTTTTCCAAGTATGGTTGCTGTAGGCCCAGGAATATTCCATATACAAGCTTAACTAAAAACCTTAACCATTAGGAAATTACTAAGTAATCCAAGGATAAAAGTAGGTCAAGGTCAAATATAGGTCAGGGATTATTGATGTACATCACTAGGAGATGAAGTTGTCCAAGTATGGTTGCTGTAGGCCCAGGAGTATTCCATATACAAGCTTGACTAAACATTAAAACATTAACCAAGTTTTGAGTACAAACCTTAACCAAGGGGAAATAAGAAAGTAATTCAAGGTTAAATGTAGGTGAAGGTAAAATATAGGTCAGGGGTTATTGATGTACATTCCTATGAGAAAAAGTTATCGAAGTATGGTGTCTGTATGCACAATAGTATTCCATGTACAAGCTTGAGTAAAAACCTTAACCAAGGGAATTAACTAAGTAATTCAAGGTTAAATGTAGGTCAAGGTCAAATATAGGTCAGGGGTTGTTGATGTACATCACTAGGAGATGAAGTTGTCCAAGTGTGGTTGGTGTAGGGTCAGGAGTATTCCATCTACAAGCTTGACTAAAAACCTTAACCAAGGAGAATTAAGTAAGTAATTCAAGAGGAAATGTAGGTAAGGTCAAATATAGATCAGGGGTTATTGATGTACATCCCTATGAGAAAAGGTTGTCCAAGTATGGTGTCTGTATGCACAATAGTATTCCATGTACAAACTTGAGTAAAAAACCTTAACCAAGGTTGACTAAAAACCTTAACCAAGGGGAATTAACTAAGTAATTCAAGAGGAAATATAGGTCAAGATCAAATATAGATCAGGGGTTATTGATGTACATCACTAGGAGATGAATTTGTCCAAGTATGGTGGGTGTAGGGTCAGTAGTATTCCATATACAAGCTTGACTAAAAACCATAACCAATGGGAATTAACTAAGTAATTCAAGAGGAAATATAGGTCAAGGTCAAATATAGATCAGGGGTTATTGATGTATATCCCTATGAGAAAAGGTTGTCCAAGTATGGTGTCTGTATGCACAATAGTAGTCCATGTACAAGCTTGACTAAACACCTTAACCAAGGTTGACTAAAAACCTTAACCAAGGGGAATTAACTAAGTAATTCAAGAGGAAATGTAGGTCAAGGTCAAATATAGATCAGGGTTTATTGATGTACATCACTAGGAGATGAAGTTGTCCAAGTATGGTGGGTGTAGGGCCAGTAGTATTCCATATACAAGCTTGACTAAAAACCTTAACCAAGGGGAATTAACTAAGTAATTCAAGAGGAAATGTAGGTCAAGGTCAAATATAGATCAGGGGTTACTGATGTACATCCCTATGAGAAAAGGTTGTCCTAGTATAGTGTCTGTATGCACAATAGCATTCCATGTACAAACTTGAGTAAAAAACCTTAACCAAGGTTGACTAAAAACCTTAACCAAGGGAATTAACTAAGTAATTACAAGAGGAAATATATAGGTCAAGATCAAATATCGATCAGGGGTTATTGATGTACAGCACTAGGAGATGAATTTGTCCAAGTATGGTGGGTGTAGGGTCAGTAGTATTTCATATACAAGCTTGACTAAAAACCATAACCAATGGGAATTAACTAAGTAATTCAAGAGGAAATATAGGTCAAGGTCAAATATAGATCAGGGGTTATTGATGTATATCCCTATGAGAAAAGGTTGTCCAAGTATGGTGTCTGTAGTACAATAATAGTCCATGTACAAGCTTGACTAAACACCTTAACCAAGGTTTGACTAAAAACCATTAACCAAGGGGGATTAACTAAGTAATTCAAGAGGAAATGTAGGTCAAGGTCAAATATAGATCAGGGTTATTGATGTACATCACTAGGAGATGAAGTTGTCCAAGTATGGTGGGTGTAGGGCCAGTAGTATTCCCATATACAAGCTTGACTAAAAACCTTAACCAAGGGGAATTAACTAAGTAATTCAAGAGGAAATGTAGGTCAAGGTCAAATATAGATCAGGGGTTACTGATGTACATCCCTATGAGAAAAGGTTGTCCAAGTATAGTGTCTGTATGCACAATAGCATTCCATGTACAAGCTTGACTAAAAACCTTAACCATGGTTGACTAAAATAAAAACCTTAACGAAGGGGAATTAACTAAGTAATTCAAGAGGAAATGTAGGTCAAGGTCAAATATAGATCAGGGGTTATTGATGTACATCACTAGGAGATGAAGTTGTCCAAGTATGGTGGGTGTAGGGCCAGTAGTATTCCATATACAAGCTTGACTAAAAACCTTAACCAAGGCGTGACGTGGGTGACGCCGACGCCGGGGTGACAACATAAGCTCTAACTATTCTTCGAATAGTCGAGCTAAAAAGCGGGTGGTTTTTTTCTAATAAATATGAAAATTATTTGCAAAAAGTGTATGAGCCGGCTCATCTGGATCTACACTTTTTGCCAATACCACTATCAAGGTGATTGATCACGTGGTTACAACAACAACAATTACTGAAACTTCCAGCAGCGCCTCCGATTCAAGGAAAGTATTCTGTTATAGTTTCCTTATTATGTAACAGATTTTAACACGACTTCTTCAGCTGCATTTGGTGGTCTTGGTACTTTGGCCCAAACATCTGTTGTTTTTGCGAAGAATCTATTTCTGTGTTTACTGTCAATACTAACACAGAAATTTATTACCGGTATTCGCAAAAACGACATAAGTATGTGCCAAATCCATTGCATATTAAGGAAAATATCAATAATATTTACTTTCGAGTGGGTGCCTTTCAACACTTTCAGACATTATTGTCTTTGTCGTATCCACGTGGTCATGCACCTTGACTATACAGGCCTGTGGTGTTAAAAGGGTTAAATTCGATAAGCATCCACTTGTGAACAACAAGAGCCGAAATGAGATTTATGAAATTTGTCAGCAATTTTATGCGACTCGTTTTATAAACCTAATATCGAATGGAAACTCGTTTGAGATCCTCTATATGTATACTTCCTTGAACGACTTAACTTTCATCAACCTGTAGCAATACTTAATACGCAAATGGCCGCGGCCTGCATTTAGATCCTGTCGAGGCATTTGATAGTCATGTTACAAAACCTTTCACACACATTCCTATGGCATTTGACAATTGGCAATATAATCATTAAATATGGATGATGATACATGAACATACCGGTATACATGTATATAAAGTTTCAAGTCAATCCAATTAATTAAAAAACATTTTGAACACAGATTTTGGATGGATGCCCAGACAAATGTAATCTTGATCGATATATTTTCTATTGCAGGAAAACTACATGACGTATTTACGCTCACTCGTGAATATACAAATTTTGGTGTTCGCTCAATGAACAAAGGAAATGTGGCCTGTGAGCACACGAATGCCCCCGGTGAACTGTGGCAAAGTTAATTAACCAAAAGTGTATTCATAAGCACGGTTTATTAAGGGCAGCATGATTGTGTGACACTTGTGAACAAGTATGATGTATTGAAATATTAAAGCAATCCTTCAAGGGATATAGAAGATACGACTGAATTGAGAAACTCCGGCAAACTTATTAATGTGTGAAAAAGTTTAAAGTTGCCAATGTCAAAAGGTCAAGGTCACAGTACGGGCAGCATGGATGTGTGGCATTTTCCACAATTTGATGTATTAAAATATTAAGTAATCCATCAAGGGATATAGAACTTACATGTATGATAGAATTGAGAAACTCCGGCGAACTTCTTAATGTGTGAAAAAGTTCAAAATTGTCAAGGTCAAAAGGTCAAGATCATACTAAGGGCAGCACATATGTGGCATTTGTCCACAAGTATGATGTATTGAACTACTGTCTGTTTCACGAAAGCTGCCCAAATTTTACGGCTATATAAACAATTCAAAAACAATATTTTTTTCGATAATATTAAATTAAAGGAAAATTTAAGAATGAGCCTTCTTTTTATTTCGTGAAATTTGGTCAAATATTGGTTTTATTACGAAAAAATTATTTCTCTATGGGAATTTAACATGGGGGAAAAAGAGGTAGAAGAGTTGTGGGAGGAGTAAAAAAACTAAAAAATTTGGAAATTGACTCCGAAACCTAGCTAGATAGCTTAGAAATGATCTAACTAAGAAAACAAGTTAAATTTTAAAAATCGGTCACGTATTTCTGAAATTCTAAAAATATTTCCAATGTTAAATCCCCATAGACATCTTCACTCCGTGAAGATGTCTATGGGGATTTAACATGGGGAAATTTTGTTTTCGCAATAAAATCAATATTTGACCAAATTTCACGAAATAAAAAGAAGGCTCATTTTTAAATTTTCCTTTAATTTAATATTATCAAAAAAAATATGGTTTTTTAATTGTTTATATGGCCGTAAAATTTGGGCAGCTCTCGTGAAACAGACTATAGTAAAGTAATCCTTCAAGGGATATAGAAGTTATGACAGAATTGAGAAACTCACACAAACTTCTTAATGTGTGAAAAAGTTAAGAGTGGTGAAGGTCAATAGGTCATGGTCATATTAAGGGCAGCATGGATGTGTGGAATTTTTCCACAAGTACATGTATGCAATGTTGACGTATTTAAGTAACCCTTCAAGGAATATAGAAGTTAGGGACAGAATTGAGAAACTCTGGCGGGAAACATGTCAAAGTTGTGAAGGTCAAAAGGTCATGGTCATATTAAGGGCAACATGGATGTGTGGCATTTGTCCACAGGTATACTGTGTTGAAATATTTAAGTAATTATTCAAAGGATATAGAAGTTATGACATAATTTAGAAATTTCCGCAAACTATTATTTAATGTGCCGGATACACGGACGGACTCACGGACACACTGTCCAAACACAGGTGGAAGACTACACAAAAAAAGGCCCATTATAAAAAGTCCATTACCCCACCCGCTTGGTCTCATAGTATATATAATAGAACATCGTACTGTACGAGACCAAGTGGGTGGGGTAATGGATTTTTTTAATGGGCATTTCTTTTGTGTCACAGGTCAGTCTTCCACCTGTGAAACCAAACACTATATGCGTCCGGATCTACCGAGACCGGGGGCATAAAAATAAATTTATCTTACACTGAAAACAATAAATTGTCCCCTGGCTGAAAAAGGGACCCTACTACATTGGCAACAATTGTAGATCTTTATCCTATTACGCAGACCGACAAAATGTCTAGTATTTAGGCAATTTAATGATGGTAATAACCCTACTTTTATTCAAGTTCATTTGACCCGTGCAGACCCAGATCAAGATCAGCCTGCCTGCTCAGGATCTACACGAGTCACCATTCGGTCAGTGAAACATACATCATGTTTTTTACAAGCAATATCATTATCAGTCTGCAGTGCAGAACAGGAGCAAGACTGGACACAAATGCCACAATCCCCATTTCTTCCACAGGCAGTCGACTAGGTAATAGGATGGTATGCCGCTGCTAGTAATATACTGTTTTAGACATTTATGCAATAGAAACAATTTGAAACAAAAAAAATATTTTCTAAAAATATATACCGGTAGTCAACTCTTTTTGTGAAAACAATTTGTTTTTGTTTCAACTTGTTTCTGTTGTGTAAATTTAATTTAACTATAGTTGTGAGAATATATTTTTTGGTTTTAAATGGTTTCCATTGTACAAATGAATTCCAATCACCAAGCCGACCACCTGTGATTTCTCCAGTCACAGACACTTCTGAAATTACCAATTAATGACTTGGAGAAATGTCCCGATTCGTCAGCTGTGAAGAACGACCCATGTGCCGATGTGATCTGGTCGAATCTGGCGACGTTTATGTATGTGTCTTGTGTGACGGGGCAGAATAAAGACGTTCCTGACGCCTTCCAGTCATCTGTGTGTAAAACACCCAGGCCTCGCCGTACTGGCAGAAACGATCGGCCTGAAAATAACCACGGGGGAGTAGGAAATGCAATGATGGCTAAAGTCCCAGCAACAGCTAAGGTCATATAGGGACGAGACCACAGTTTAAAGTCTTATCCAACAGACCAGTGGGATGTAAATACTAAAACCCTAGTGTAGGTTTTGAACTCACAACCTTCATTATTTAGAAGTATTCTACCCCTGAACCACAGCCCATCCTGTGGGAAATAGAATGGTGAACCATATATAGCTGTGACTGGAGAAATGGAGCTTATGGGATTTGTGAACAATGTAGCTCTTGATCAAATAGAACACTCTTGTATCTTGATAATGATCTATAATACTTGTTAGCAGCTTCACGGGTGTTTCATTGATGGAATGGCGAACAGTGCAGATCCTGATCAGACTGTGCAGATGCACAGGCTGATCTGGATCTACACATGTTAACAACCCATAAGTCCCATTTCTCGAGTCACAGCCAAATATGTGCATGTACAACATTCACCTGAATGTGGCTGTGACTGGAGAAATTGGATTTGCAAGTATAGCATTCCTGGCCAGTCGAGCTCCTGCAGCCCCGTATGCAGAGGGGGTGCAACGGGTGTGTACGCACCCCCCTTAACCCGTTCAACACCACAGGCCTGTATAGTGGTATTGGCAAAAAGTGTAGATCCAGATGAGCCGGCTCGTGACGAGCTGTCTCATTAGGATCTGAATTTTGTGTAAGTAATTTTCATAATTTTTAGAACAAAAACACCTCATGTTCATAAATGGACTGGTCTGAAAATCATTTTGTGATGATTGGAATGGGTTGCAAAATTAACATATCAAAATCCATTTAGGGATGAAATGGTTAATCTGCCGAGGTCTGTCCGTGAATGTGCAAAAAAAAAAATATTTAGCCCTTCGCGCCGTCGATAACGCACCCCCCATAAATTAATTCCTGCGTACGGGCCTGTCCTGATCTGGTAGCGAACTGCAGATTTTTCACTGAGTGAATGGAGAACAGTGCATTACCTAATCAGACTGTGCAAATGTGCATGCTTATCTGTGATTACACTGGTCACAACTGCTAAAAGGCCTATTTCTCCAGTCACAGCCACGATTATGTTTGTTACTAAAGGCCTTTACTAAAGTTTAGTAAAGAGTTCCTGTAGTTTCACTATGTTCATTTCTCTGCAAGTTTGCTTGTTCCTAAACATACATGTAATGTAATCTGCCTATGCCCTATGGTGTATTGCACCAACATTTTATTAATTTTACTGTCATATTATTTTTTGTATGTGTCAAACGCTCGAAATGGTGAAACTGTATGATGGCTTGTACATACAAAGATGGCGGAGATGGCAACTAAATGTACGATATAGTATACAGTAACAAGACAATATTCACATATCTTACATTCATATATCACACCACTCTTACAAAGAAATTGTCATTGAAGCCAAGTGTATCATTCTACGACCTATTTCCTTAGCCCTTTCAACACTACAGCATTCTATAGCGGTGTTTGAAAACAGTGTACAGAGCTCCAGATAAGCTGCGTATTTGCTTAAATACCCAATTAAAATTGCCGAAAACCCAATTTTGAAATCAGAAGTAGCGAGTATCAAAAAGCAATAACAATTTTGTGGTACCTTTACCATGCTGCAGAAAACAGACCACAAATATAGCATATTTTTCTTATTTTCCATGAAAACACATTTTGGTATTTCATTGGAATTGTCTCCACAGAGACAATTCTAATGAAATGCCAAGACGTGTTTTTATTTCGAAGCAAACTATTCAATAATTGCTGTCTGTTGATGTGTAAACAGTAGTGTGATTTATTTTAATCAATTAAAATTTTGAAATACCCAATTGATTCAGAAATGATAGAGTGACACTACTCAATTACTAATTCCTTATCTGGAGCTCTGAGTGTAGATCCATATGAGACGGACAAGCCGTCTTATTAGGATCTGCACTTTTCGCAAGTAATTTTCATATTTTTTACATTAAAACAAGAAATGTGGCCTCGGCACACAAATGCCCCCGGTGGTAGATTGGGGTAACTGTCACAAACTTAATTAACCAAAGTGATAAGTATTCACAAGCACATTTATGAAGGTCAAGGTCATATTAAGGGCAGTGTTCATGTGTGGCATTTGTCCACAAGTATGATGTATTGAAATATTAAAGTAATCCATCAAGTGATATAGAAGTTATGACAGAAATGAGAAGCTCCGGAAAACTTATTAATGTGTGAAAAATGTTGTAAAGGTCAAGGTCATATTAAGGGCAGCATGGATGTGTGGTGTTTGTCCACAAGTATGCTGTGTTTAAATATTTAATTACATGTAATGCTTCAATGAATATAGACGTTATGACAGTTTGTTTGTTGGGGTTTAATGGCCTATCAACAGCTAAGGTCATTTAAGGCCGGGTCAATGGGTTTAGTAATATATCCCATATATTACCTGTACAAGTACATGTACATGTTCAAGTACATGTACAAATGGGGGGGGGGATCCCAAAATCAGAACTGAATATTTACAATAACAAGAATTCCGCCACGGAAGCGGTATCGCGCCTGCCGAGGGATTTGACCGTGAACAGTACAAGTAAATAAATGACCTTGACCTTGAGAATTTGGATGTGGGGGTGTGCCTAATGAAGCATCATCCCTAGACAAACATTGATGTGAAATATTATCAAAGTCTGGCAAGGGGTTAAACAGATATTGTGAAAAAACAATAACTTTAACGCATTTCAGTTACAAAACCGGTGAACATTAAAAGTAAATAAATGACATTGACCTTCAGAATTTGGATGTGGGGGTGTGCGTAATGAAGCATCATCCCTAGACAAACATTGATGTGAAATATTATCAAACTCTGGCAAGGGGTTAAAGAGATATTGTGAAAAAACAATAACTTTTAACGCATTTGCCAAAAAAAACGGATGACAACGGAAAAAGCGCCGACTATAGTCGCGCCTCTGCTAAAGCAGGCGCGACAAAAACAAGAGTGTCGAAGGTCACAATATACGCCCGTCGAGGCAAGGCCAGTCAACAAAGGGAAATAAGTCACTGAAAACCAATAGGGTTCTTCGTCTTGCCTTGATAAACATGTATACTGAATTTGGTTACAATCCATCAAGTAGTACTAGAGTTATTGCGTGGACAAGAATACAGACCGAAAATTGAAAAAGGACGCCAAGGGAGTAAGTCATCGGAATTTATTTGAAAACCAATAGCCTTCTTCATGTTGCAGTGATAAACATGTATACCGAATTCGGTTACGATCGGCCATGTAGAACTCGAGTTATTGCGTGCACAAGGATACAGAGTCAGGGGCGTAGCTGCATTAAGGCACTGCAGGTCCGGGCCTGCAGAATTTTCGAGAAAATGGTGTTTTAAATGTGCCAGAGTGCATCATTTACCTTCTAGTTTCGATTTTTTTTCTGGGGGGGGGGTGACCCCCCCCCCCCCTAGCATACTCGCACCAACGGTGCTCGAAGTGAACAACCGGGCCTGCAGATTCAAATTGGCTAGCTACGACCCTGAGAGTGGGAAAATAAATAATGGCCACCAAGGGAGTTAAGACATCACAAATTTTTGAAAATCAATAGGCTTCTTCGTCTTGCCGTGATAAACATGTATACCGAATTCGGTTATGATCGGTGAAGTAGAACTGGAGTTATTGCATGGACAAGGATAGTGCGAAAATTAAAAATGGCCGTCAAGGGGAGATAAGTCATTGAAAATCAATAGGCTTCTTCATCTTGCCGTGATAAACATGTATGCCGAATTTGGTTACAATACGTGAAGTGGAACTCTAGTTATTGCATGGACACGCTGTGCCCGCACAAGGTGAATACATAATAGGTCCCGTATTTTCAAACGGGCGTATAAAACAATAATTTTATATGTGAAAATGTACACAAAGCAATACAAAAATAATTTAGCGTTTTATCTTAGTGGCAGCTGAGAATGAGAGTCTGCAAATTAGTTTTCTCTGGCCCAAGACTACAATAAGTGAATGGGTTACCTCTGGAAAGTGTGTCTGAGGTGGGACACTCCATCTCTCCGTTACTCAAACGTCTCTTCTTGTTATGTACTGGTACATTGTTGTGCAGCATTGCCAGAGCATTTTCATTATAACTGTTCACATAATTGGTTTGAAACCAACCACTCATTCTTTCTATTGCACCGAAAACCACTTTAGTAATTGTATATTTAGAAACATTGAATGTGTTTCTCTATCACCATCTTGTTAACCTGAAAAAAATGGATCAAACATATGTGGTTGTGACTGGAGAAATGGGGCTTCAGGCATTTGTGAATATTAAAATTTCTGATCTTCTAGTCCACTCTTAAAGCCTAATAAGGATCAAAGCTAAAAGCTTGGTTTTAAGAACACAGGGTCAGGAAATGTGTGTGTAAATATTGATAAATGCTGGTGTTGTCTTAATTTTAGCTCGCATTTACGGCAGCACGATTTACCCAAATCTTACCCCAATCGTCATTAAAAATAACATTTATGATTATATTATATATTTAATCTACAATATATTATTACAGGGACGGCAGAAGTGGGGGGGGGGGCTGAGGAATAAAACACATATTCTCATCCTCAAACTTGCTGAAAATGTAGGAAATGGCGTTTCACGCCTCTTAGATTTCAAAAATGTCTGGGGGGCATGACCCTGGACACCCCTAGCGACATCAGGCCCTTTGGGTCCTCAAGACTGGGCCCTGAGAATTCAGGAAATGGCGTTTCACGCCTCTTAAATTTCAAAACTTTTCGGGGAGCATGCCCCCGGACCCTCTAGCAACATCGGGCCTTTTGGGCCCTCACGACCCCCCCCCCACCCCCCTTGCCCCCCCCCCCCCTCCAATAATTTTCCGGTTCCGCCGCCTGTGCATTAGTATATCATATAATAACTAAATAAGCACATCTTGACAGAAAAAAAGGAAGAATAAACCATTTATTTCTGCGGGAAAGCGATTAATATAGCATTATTATAAAGGGAGATTAACGTGATCGAGACTCATTAATTATGTCTCAGTTGGGTATGACTAGACACTGAAAAGAGCCTGTTATTTTCTTATTATTTAATTTTATTTTTTTTAAGTATATATACTTGAGCAATAATACGGTAATAAAATAAATTGATAAATTTCCATCATCTCAAGCCTAAGGAAGCTCTTTCCGGTATCTAGTCACAGACACGAAAAGAGCCTCCTAGGTTCAACGGTTCGAAAAGAGCCTGTTATTTTCTTATTACTGATTTTTTTCTAAATTTTTTTAATTAAAATATATATCCTTGAGCAATAATGATAAAATAGATCGAAATATTAAAATAATATTGCCATTTTCATACTTCTTAGGCTATTTCTGTCATCCCAAGCCTAAAGAAGCTCTTTCCGGTATCTAGTCACATACACAAAAAGAGCCTAGGGTGTTCGAAAAGAGCCTGCTTTTTTCTTATTATGTAATAAAATCTTCTTTTTTAAAAATTTAATTATATACTCTAGAGTACATATCCGAAAAGAGGCTCGAATGTTCGGACCATAAAATATTTTCTTTTCCCCTCCCACGACTACCGGTATATGTGATAATAAACATCTTGTAATAATCTGTCTTAAAGGTACATGCACAAAATGTTCTTTATACGATTTAAATAAGTGTATAATTGTGTCACTATTCCACCAGTTCTAAAACTTATGAGTGCCCGCTATACAGATATAATCATATAGTAATATTTATGTTACTGATAGTGATGCACGGTGGTATCAGGCTATTTTCATATGCAAATGAGGCATGATATTTTTTAATTATTTATACTAATTAAATGTGTCAACTGAAAAAATAATATTTAACGCAGATTATAAAGTATGATCATTGCACATCGAAAAATAAATACAGAGAATAAATAGTAATGTCCGTTAACATTTTAAGGAAACACGGTTATTGCCCCTGATATCAGTGGAAATTTACTTCCGATATAAAATGTATAATAGTGCCAATCAATACGTGGGGTAATGGTGAATGAATGTATATTCTGCCAGAAAATGTCTCAGATGATGTCCCTGATATAAAGAACATGTTGTGCTTACTGCGTGGGCATGTACCTTTAATATTGAAGTACTTGCGGCACAAAAAGTAGCACATAAATTTATATTTTATTTTTGCAAAAGACAATTTGTACCCCCCAAAAAGTACAATTTGTCTTTTTCAGAAATAAAATATCTTTCCTACATAGTGACGAAAAATTTATTTTATTTCTTATAATTGTATCGAGTAGGGAGTGGGAGGGAAATAAAACAATATTTTATTGTTGGTCCAGAATGTAGCTGGGTTGACAAAGTATGACAAATATAGTACTGAAATGAACACAGAATATTTATTGAAAAATAAAATTATGGGAAGCATGTTTACATGAATATGACGAGATTCAATAACACATAATTTGGTCGAAAATTATTTACTAAAAATACACAGCACATGTGAAATTCAATTCGGCATATGCTCTGTAATTTCCGTCAACTTTCGACGTCATATACGGAACATATCACGATTGTATGTACAAATTGTAAATGCTGTAAGGACCAGGCTCTAAGAAAATCAGCTACTTGCATGTCCGTAATTGGCCAATAATGATTTACAAACAGAACTATATTTTCGTAAATAAAGTCGAAATTTGGCGAAAAATGTAGAGCACATGTGAAATTCAATTCCGCATATGCTCTGTAATTTCCGTCAACTTTCGACGTCATATACGGAACATATCATGATTATATGTTTCGTAAATGAAGTTGAAAGTTGGCGAAAGTACTGGAATCTTTCAACAATATCATCTTCATTGTTCAAATAACACATAAAATCAAATTTGAAAACAGCGTGGTCACTATTACACAACGGTGAGTCAATGATTAAACTGTCTTTGTCCACCATATTCGCCTCATTCGTAAAGACTACAGGGCTCACGCTGGGCTTCGCAAATGGCGCCAAATGCGCTAATATATTGAATGTGGCACAAGAAAACAAAATTTGCCGAAAGTAATGGCGCCGTTAAAAAAATAGCAAAATTTACACAAGTTTGCTTTCCCCAGGACACGGTCTCTGCTTGTGTATTGATAGTCCAGACTGGGTTTTCTCTTACCTCTAAGCAAGCACATTTCCCTTGAAGAAAATCAACAACCAATCTACCTGTGTGTAATTTTGACAGAAACATGTCAAGTTTTAAGTGGCGGTCAATTACTCTGTATAAACTTTATTGGGAACAGATTTGTTATGTATCATTACAGCTGTGCTCCATAAACTGGTCAAGGGCTTCTTTACAAAGTTAATTATCATGATTTATCAACAAGAGGTCACCCCTGTTGTGGTCTAGGAAGTGAATTTGGCCTGGTAAACAGGGAAATATCCAGTTGTATTCACTTGAAACAGCTGATGAGTACTTGAGATCCAGCCTCTTTGATACTTGTACCGGTATTCAAAATTGCATGTATACAAGTTATATTTTAACCCTTAGAATGAGGGAACCAAAATTGTCGTCTGCGGTTGTTATATATTTTGTTTTCTGTCAATAAACCATTGCAGCATTTCAGAAACTGAGAAAGTAAAAGTCAGTGAGTTACATGTATATGTCCCAGCAACAGATATGGTTATGTAGGGACGGGATCTCGGTTTGAAGTTTCATCCGACCAGGCAGCAATTCAATGGAAATAATTATAAAGTGCTGTGAGAGCTTATTTTTGATGAAGAAATGGGAAAACAAAATAATAATCAGCATACGAGAACATTTCATTCATCATTGTAATGGTTAAAGGCCCTGTGTGGATGAACTGTGAGCAAAACAGTTAAGTGAAAGAACAGTTTACGGTAGATTTGTATTTCGGAACATATATGTATGACCTGAAAAATAATAGTTTCCAGTGGGTGTGTCTATGTGTCTTATCTGCAGCAAAATGGTAGTCTGTAAATTGGTGAAAAGAATTACATCACTACTAGTGAGATTTTCCAGATAGATTGGAGTACGGCCAAGTTAAATTTAGCATGGAATTTTCTGGATTTGCTATCCATGACATTGAAAGTGGACATGCAGATGCGATAATTAGCCGAAAAACATATATTTATGAACAAGGACAAGTTGCGATCTCAGGTCTATAAATGCATTAAATATACCTAAAAGCATTAATAAGTGAAAAATAAGCTAAAATTATTCTAAACTCCCTCCTATATTTTCACTTATTAATGTTTTTAGGTATATTGAATGTATTTATAGACCTCGTTCCGTTACTTCAACCTGTGGCTGCGATGGTATTCATTGATCACTTTAAGTCTCTCAAAACAGTCTCTGAAAAACTAAAATGGTGAAATATTTCATTTTGAAGCTGGCTTAAAATTTGGCTCCAACTTCACTGAAATGGCTCCAATTTATTTTATTTGGCGAAAGTGTTGGCACAAAGAAAAACAAGGCCAGAGTGAGCCCTGGACTAGATCTAAGCGACTAGGTATTTGGCCATCGCGAAAACATGTAGGTTTCATTACATGTTGGTGTAAGAAATTATCAAGTGTACACTGAAAGAAATGTGCTGCAGGATGATTTTCATTGGCGTTTACTTCAAGTGAACTCCAGCTAATACAGTGATAATTAAAATCGCCCATCAGTAACATATATGACTATAATTCAGTGATACAGGATTATTTATAAGATTAATCAGCTCTCGGTTAATTGTTAGCATCAGTCGATGAGGGCCCCGGGCTCCTATACATCAAATCTACTAATAGTTTATCGTTTTGCTCTAACGCAATGTCACACACCATAATTATAGTCTCTGAAAAGTCAATATTCTTGTTTGTAATGCTCACTTTAGATGATCTGGGCCGCACGATTCACCCAAATCCTCCCCAAATCCTCATTTCCCCCCCAAATCCTCCCCAAATCCTCATGTAATGAATAAGTTATCCAATTAATATGTCTCAAAACCTTTTAATATCGTTCTTAAGAAGTTATTGAACCCGATTTGAATACGTTTTTATGGTAAAAAGAGTCTTATTTCGATGTTTTAATTTAACTTAGGCATTCTAGCAGCCAAGGGAGATCATCCAAAATAAATTATGAGATAAATGCAAGGGAGATAAATGTTGTTTGACCCATTTTGGTCAATTGAAACATGCAAGTTATTTACCATTCCAAATGTGTATACATGTAATACTATTCATCTGTTTTTTTTAATGGTCATTGGAGGAGAAATAGGGAGATCAATTGTATAATTTACTATCAAAACTGTGACAAAGCCGGACGGACAGACAGTCACAAACAATAACCACTTTATTACGACCTTAGATGTTGATATATAATATCCCGTTAAACAAACAAACATTTATATGGGGACATATATACAAGAAAGACAATTCTGAAAATTAAGACCATTTATATTGGCCACCCATGACATTTTCTGGCGAGCTTCGTTTTAATATCACGTTCTTAGCCAAACTCCTTGCATCAGCTAGGTACCTGAAAATAGTATTATTCAATGATTAGTAACAATTTAAGCTGGTATTTACATCACAAAGTGAGTAATTAAGAGGATTTGGGGAAGATTTGGGGATGATTTGCTGCATATCGGGCCCGTACTGCATAGACACTCGACATTTACGGACGTGGTCATTTTTTCAAGCTATATGTGCTGAATTTGATTGATTGATTGAGATAAAACAACAGATGAATAAACATTTGGAATGGTAAATAACTTGCATGTTTAAATTGACCAAAATGGGTCAAACAACATTTATCTCCCTTGCATTTATCTCAATTTATTTTGGATCATCTCCCTTGGCTACTAGAATGCCTAAGTTAAATTAAAACATCGAAATATTAAGACTCTTTTTACCATAAAAACGTATTCAAATCGGGTTCAATAACTTCTTAAGAACGATATTAAAAGGTTTCGAGACATATTAATCGGATAACTTATTCATTACATAAGGATTTGGGGAGGATTTGGGGGAAAATGAGGATTTGGGGAGGATTTGGGTGAATCGTGCGCCCGGATGATCTAATGGATTGACGAGTAAAAATAACAACACCTCTTGCACATTGCCGTACTGGTCTAGAGTCGTTTAATACGGATTTAATAATATAATCATAAATGTTATTTTTAATGACGATTTGGGTAGATTGGGGTAAGATTTGTGGACATTTGGGTAAGATTTGTGGAGATTTGGGTAAATCCTGCTGCCGTAAAAGCCGAAGTGTTAGTAAACAATAAATGAATTATAGTCTAGAGCTGATCTAATATGCATATAGTTTTATTCGCGGCAATAATGATAACGCGCAACCATTTGCTTCAGAACCATCGCAATAACTGCAATAAATTGACCATTTACACGACAAATCGCGGCCAGCACCGAGCAAAAAAAATCCCGCAAATTTTGTTATTCACGGAACCGGAAATGAAGAAATGACCCGGTATCACTAAATGGCGTAATGGTATATATCATTTGAAGCATAGGTGGAGGATCTTTACTATTACACAAACCAGTTTTACCATAGAGTTTTACAAGTGCTGGACGACATACAGAAAAGTGCTTTGTGTTCCAATCATTGGAAAGACAATACAGGAGAAAAGAAAGAAAGAAAGAAAAGAATATATTTTTCATAATGAAGAAAATGGGGCGTAATGTAGGAAAATTGGCGGGGTGGGGGGGGGGGGGGTGGGGGGGGGGGGGGAGGTGGTGATGGGGCGTATGGGGTCGTAATGGTGATAATGGCGTAATCGTGGATTATGATAATATAATATGGATAATGGTGATATTTGTATACGGTGGTCGGATTAGCTCAGTAGGTAGAGTGTCGGACAGCGGATCAGGAGACCCCGGGTTCGATTCCCACCTCTGCCGCTGCAAATGGTCGATTCTGCGTGTCCATCGACACGCAAGGCCATCGAGCCAGTGCCGTCGTTAAATCAAAGCATTTACATATTTGTAAGTTTACAGTGTTGTTATTATGATTGATGCTGGTGGCGTTATTGAACTTTTTTGTGCAGATTTAATGTTGAATAACAGCTAGTATTTTCTTTTATGTTATAATGTTGTGTTTTTTTTAATACTGGGAGCCAACATAATTATATTGTCTTCTGTATTATGTAGATATATGTGTCGCAACATATAAACTGGCGATTGGAAAGGATGGCGTTCTTTTTTTAATATATAATATTGTATACGTGTGGATAATGGTGAAAAATGGGACATAATTGTTGACACTATATAGTGGCGTACTGGTAGATTATGATAATATAATATGGATAATGGGGATCTTTGGTGGCTTTAGTGGATTTGTTATTGTGCAGATTTAATGTATAAATATATGATGTTGTATACTTTTGGGCCAATAATAATTATTTGCGTTTTACTTGTGGATACTGGCGATTATTTTTTATTATTATTATGAATATGCGTAGTTTTTATTCGAGTGGTGGTGGCTAAAATTGTGAATATTTTTAGGTAATTAATGGTCATGTTGTGAAGTGGGAAGATAATGCTGGATTAAATATTAATACATACATTGTAATTAATGCAAGGTTTACTGATGATTAATGGTTCGATTAAGGTTTATGTTTTTGTTTTGATAATAGTGGAGTGTAGTATGTTCATTTCAGATTTTGCAGATAGAAAATAAAATGTGTATACCCAAAACGAACTGTACATGATGATTTGCTATTCTTATATTTAAGGGTGGGAATTGGCTCGATGACCTTCCATACCCGGACATATAAGTCCATAAAAGCCGAATTTTGAAGTGTTTTATGTGATATATGTATGTGCAGGGCGGACAGATGTGTATAAATGTGTGCCGAAATGGGGCACTGCTTAGGTCCAATACGGTCCTGTATTTCCGCGCAGTGTCCCGGTGCACGGGAGGCGGGAAGAAGAGAGGGCGTAACTGGGTAGAACCTGGCACCGGTGATGCAGAGCAAAACGGGTCCCAGGTAGAATCAATCCAACCCTGGCGGCACTTGAGACACAAGTTGGTGCCATATAATCGGTAAAGACATGTGACACTCATTCACCGAGCTGCAACAGCCCGGCTGTGCCTCAGCAAGCCGGGGCCGGAAGCAGGCAGATGAGAGCAGCATTCAGTTGAGCACGAGTATAACCTAGCGATGATATATTATACTGACCCGGAGTTTTATTCCAGCGAGTTCGAATATGATAAAAAATATGTTTTTACACCCTCCATATTATATCATTATACGTAATGATATAATATAGAGGGTGTAAAAAAAGTTTAGCTTATTTTGTTTTCTTCATTTATTGATGCTTTTATGCATATTTAATGTATTTATAGACCTCGGTCCGTTACTTTAACCTGTGGTCCAAAGGTACCAAATCACATTGCGTGTTTCATATATAGTTTATACTGTATAGTATAGTTTCGAGCTCGTTACATTAATGGCGTTATTTATCATTCAGTTGTGCAAGCGACTTTGTTGCGAACAGCGTAAGCCCTAATAAGACTGTGCGGATGTGCAGTCTAATCTGGGTCACATTTGTCCCTTTTCTCAATTTATAGTCACAGTCTGATCATGCAGGCTCTTCACACTGTTTCACATAAAATAAGCCAATGGCACAGTCTGCTCCGGGGCTTCACTGTTTGTCATACAATATTCCAATGACACAGTCTGATCAGGGTTTTCACTGTTTGCCATACAATAAGCCAATGACGCAGTCTGATCAGGGTCTGCACTGTTTGTCATACAATAAACCAATGACTGATCTTAAAAAAAATGTTACATGCACCCGCCTGTATATCTTATTTACGTTGAGACTGCTGAGAAAATGGCATATGTTGTTACAAGTTGTTAATTCACCATTACGCCATTTCATCATTACGCCTGTGTAGAATTACGGACCCATTACGCTGATGTGGAATTAGGCATTACGCCGTCGCATAAAGCAATATACATTAAATATACATTAACTTGTTTTTAAATCTACCATTATCCACAATGTATGAGTGTGCAAGATGAATTATATTTACAATTGCTGCGAATGCCGTAAGGTCCATTTCTCAGCCAGGGGCATATATTTAGTCAGTACTGTGCGGGAAATACGAACTTTTTATTTTAATACACCCATATCTAGACCATTATGCCGGTGTAGAATTACGGACCCATTACGCCGGCGAGGAATTCGCCATTATGCAGTCGCGTAATGCAATATAAGTTGTCATATCTGGTGTATATGAACTACTTATGCATATATTGTGTCATTAATATAATGGATATACGTTAATTTGCTTGTAAATCTACCATTATCCACCATAATAATCACCATTACGCCACAATATCCCCATTTTCCCCATTATCCCGATTACGCCATTAGTGGGACCCGAAATGATCCAGTTTGCCTTAACAGCGGATAGGAGAGTCCTGCTCGCAAACGGAGCAAACAATATCTCTGAAAAACAAATCATGTAAGTATCGTTTCTTGTATACTTTATATCAGGAACTATAGATAATCAGGTAATTGTATTGGTACCTACGTAGCTATAATAATTCGCCTCCGATATGTTCTCTACGAGCGACGAGGTATGGAGCGGGTAGCAATTTTGTTTCTGGTACCTATGATGGAAGATGGTCATGGCAAGGAACATTGAATTAAGGTCCTATAAATAAGATCTGAATCGATATATCTAGTAGACTAGTCCGGAAGTTATATAGTCACGACTTTGCTTTAACCCCAGCCTCATAATATAACATTAAAGGCACATGCCCAATCAGTAGACACAAACTGTTCTTTATATCAGAGACATCATTTAAGACATTTTCTGGCAAAATAAATATGCATTCACCATTACCCCACGTATTTGTATTGGCATTATTATACATTTTATATCAGACCTAAATTTCCACACTGATATCAGGAGCGATAACCGTGTTTCCTTAAAATGTTAACGGACATTACTATTTATTCTCTGTAGATAGTTTTGATGTACAATGATCATACCTTATAATGTGTCGAAAATATTAAGTGCGAACAACATACTGGATCAGCATAGCAAAATTGGTATTAAACTTGAAGCAGAACTATCCAGCGACATCTTGACAGGTTAGTTTCTTAGTTGAAAAGTTAATTTACTAAATTAGACAACTTTTCCATAAGCAGGATCAAATGATTTTACACATTTTGACTATATTCGGAATCACTTTTTACCAAACTATTAGAATGTGATAAAATTGTGCCACAGTGTAGCAATTAATCAGCTTGTTTATTCCCAAATCCACATATTTTATTATGACGTACGTAAGGCTAATTTTGACGTGAATTGCGCATTAGCCGATCAGCAGAATTAGCCGAAATGACCTATAAAGAACATGGTTTGCCTTCTGAGTGGGCATGTACCTCTAATGTGTGCATCGTTGTGATATCTCAAAATAGATGTTCGAGAAGTCTCATCACTTGGCTACAGGGGCGTAGCAGCCGGTTTTGTATTTGTATGCCACTCGATCTCTTCCTGATTGTGAAGGACGCATATATACCGTTATCACTATCCGCCCGTCCGTACGTACGTATGTTACATGTTACGGTCTTAGCATTGGGGCAACTTTTTTTTAATAAATATGTTTTCTTCCAAATAACGTCTTTCACATACATTCCTCTGATGGTCATTGAACATGCTGTGAACATAAACCCACTAGCATTCGCCTCACGATAGCACTATTCCCACATTATGTTCACATTCTGTGTTAATTTACAAAATTAAACTTAACACTTAGGTAAATTAGTTATTTTTCTTCGTGTTACCGGCCGCCCCCACAGCGATAGTGAAGTGGCTTATTGCTTTGCTCGTCTGTGCGTCCGTCCGTATGTCTTTGCGTAGAAAAGATTTTAAGAATTTCTGCATCATGCCATAGCTTCAATATTACTGGATGGATTACTTTAATATTGATGATATTTGCACATTGTATACACTCATTAAACCATTAACACGACCTTCCCTATTTTTACCTTTACAAGATGGCGAAACACTTAGCCATTGTTTAAGTCAAAATGTATGTAACTGTTTCTCCATCATACTATAACTTCAACATTTCCGGATGGGTTACACTAATACTCGCTAACATTGAAAATGTCTCTGAAACACTTAATCGATAGCCTTTTTTCACATCAAACTGTTTGTAAGCGTTTCTCCATCATCAATTTACTGCCTCATCCCCAAATCTACACACGTCAATGAGGAGTTCATGGGCCTAGTTCATTCGTTGACATGTACATAAATACAAATGATTGTATTTAACGACGGCGTTTGCTCGATGATCTTGCATGTCGGTCTCCCAAGAAGAGGAGAAAAGAAGGAGGTGGATACAGAGGAAACAGGCCTCAGTGGGGCTAGGTCTTATTAGAATAGTACCCACTGGTTATTTAACGTGACTCCTTCAAATCTGATACACGGGACCCCCTTTTTAAAGTCCCCATCCGAAAGGACTAGTAGAGCATGAAATACCATTGAGAATCGAACCCGGGTCGCCAGCGTGGCAGTCCGACGGTTTTACCCCTTGGCCACGGTCTGCTAAACAATTTGACATTCAAGAGTGTTTTATAATGTATGTTTCATTTCACGAACGGTCTTGTAAATTCACACATACAATCCTCTGATGGTCTTCTAACACGTCGCGACAAATATATGGCATTTCATCCTCCCTAATTCCAAAGTCAATGTCATAATGTGTGAATTCAAAACTTAATATAGCATGCTTACAATTTCTGTGAGTTTCCTGTCATAGTGCTTGATATTTCACATAGTCAAGATTCGTCTTTGGGTTCTCTATCACGTTGCGATAAATTCATGACCATCCACCAATGTATGCTAGCATCATGGCCCATGTTGTGATGGTGTCAACACATTGATACTTATCTATGGATTGTTGGATATCTAAAGCTTATGCATCTATTTGACATGTGTTCAAGTTAGCCGCCATTTTAGAATGCCATAGAACAAAATAGTGTTTTCTTTTCAATACAGTTTGGATGCAGTTTCATGAAATAAAGCAATTAGGACTTTATTATATTTCTTTAGACTAAATGCATGTACATGTACTTAAAATTTGATTATTTTTTTATTTAATATTTGTAATGGATAAAAAGACAAGTAGAGACAAGTAGATGAAGCAGCGAACAGAACCATGGAAATTAGATAATTAGATACATCTTCTACCAAAGTCCAACATACTCTTTGAATTAAAACTGTGTTCAGTTCTCAATATTGGGAGCAGCATTGTCGTATACAGAAGGGAAATGAATGTTCACTTTTGAATTGATGATCTGAGTTTATATGGTGGGTGGTTGGTCGGGCGAACGCGACGGAGTACATTAACGGTAGGGGTTCCTCATTATAGGAATCACGATATGCCTGGTTTGGCCCTCATGCACGTCTTTATCTTTGGCTCTTTTGTTACCTGGGAGTTGAATTGGATTAATGCCCATTATAAAAGTAGTAAGATTATTACTGATCCTATTGCTTTTGGGAGAGTTTTTTAGTAAAACTATCTTGGTATTACGAGTATTAACAGAACGTACACGTGAACTACATGTAGTTGTGACATGCAAACAATTGTCGCAACATAATCGAACGTATTGGGGCGACATGGCGTGTTTTGTTTGTCTATGGTGATTGTCACACTGTTCAGTCGCACAAACGACTATGCCCATGACCGATGTCTGTAAACTCCACTACCGCTTTCTTTTACAACTATTATCAATTTGTTAACATCACATTATTGGTTCGACAAAATCGTACATATTGGGGCGACATGTCGTTTTTTTCCCATGGTCATTATTGGTGAGGATTGTCGCACCAATAATAAGTACTACAATGTCGTATCAGTAGCAGCATCGTTACGCCCATGGGCTACATGTAGGCGCGATTTCACTTGCGATAGCTATGCTCCCATGTGCTTGAAAACGTATGGAAAATAAAGCGTTAAACAACAAGGTATTGGGAAAAATGGAGTGTATATAGACACTTCAGAAAAAATCGCCGAAATACGTAAACACCAACTCTCTAAACGGTGGTACCCACACCGGCTATGGGGAACTATCTACGGCAATATTCATAATAGCCGATGGGTGCTAATAGCCGATGAGTGCAACTGAAAGGCAAACTGTTCACAGAAACGTAGAGTACATCCTCCAAAATTATTGGACAGTATTCAATCAGTTTAGTGTTGATATCATCTGTAAAATGTGTAGCGATGAATCAAAGACCCTGCAGCACAATGCGAAAGCTTCAATAACGAGAGGATGCAATATTCCAGCAAAAAATGTCGACGGTTATGAACGAACTAATTTACACAGAGATCTTCACTAAAATAAATTGGACTGTACCTGCCTAGTAAAGAAATCCGATTGTGTCAGACAAATTTAACTCTTTAGTAGACCATTCATTCATAAAATGCACTATAACGTTTGGCTATTGTTCTTTGAATTTATAAATGCATCGTTCTGTTGTCCTTTTGTATTTAATTTACAAACATGTAGTACATGTATTTATACCCCCGCAACGAGTTGTGGGGGTATACTGAAGTCATAACTTCTATTTCCTTCATCTAAAATGCTTAATATTTCACACATGCATTCCTGTAAGGATCTACTACTATGCTATGCCAAATCCACGACCGTCAAACCCCCGCTGATCCCAAGGTCAAGGTCAAATATTTAGTCTGTTTACAAAACTTAACATCAGAGAAATATGTTATAACTTATATTTCCTTCATCTAAAATCCTTAATATTTCACACATGCATTCCTGTAAGGCTCTACTACCATGTTGTGCCAAATCCACGACGTCCTACCTCCGCTGATCCCAAGGTGAAGGTTAAATACTTGGTCTCTTTACAAAACTTAATATCAGAGAAATAAGTTATAACTTCTATTTCCTTCATTGAACATTTTTAATATTTCACTTGTGCATTCCTCTAAGGTTGTACTATCATGCTGTGACATATCTACGACCGTCCAACCCCCGCTGATCTCGAGGTCAATGTCACATACTTAGTCTCTTTACAAAACTTAACATCAGAGAAATATGTTATAATTTCTATTTCTTTCATCGAAAATTCTTAATATTTCATGCATGCATTGCTCCAATGGACCTCTACCACCGTGTGACAAATTCACGTTCGTGCCGCCCCCGCTAAGCCCAGAGTCAATGTCACAAGTCCACACAATTGGAAACTATTTTACATATTTAGGGGTAGCTGGGCCCACGCGGGGGCTTGTATGATAGTACACTGCCTTAAGAGTTGGTCAATACAAGTGTAACCGGAAGGTCAGTATTTCATTTTATCATATATCCTGTATATTATACTATACTACCAATATCTCCTATAACCTATATCATATCCTATATCATATCATACTCATATTTCCTATAACATATATTATTTCCGATAAGCCATTATATATATATTATAATGCACATTTAGCACCTGTATATTTCCTGTGTGTTTTAACGTCCATCGTAAGACATCGCTTACCGTTGCATAAGCACATCTAAGCAGCTGCATGTAAGCTTAATGTTTTGATATGTGCGTCATCTGGAGCGAAATCTCCAGTCTCTCTTCTGACGTTGACTTTGGCGCACCGCACATTGGGCGGCTGTCGTCACTTCTTCGATAGTCACCAGCGTAATCAAATCGCCACCATTTTATGTTAGATAAACAATAAATCACATTTTGTAATTTAGTTGTCCATTTATCTCCAGCCTACAGATAAGCAATACAGATGCTCCCATATGATAGTTCCGACACATCCCCTTCAGCCCCTTCATATATAGAACGTGCTGTGACACAATATATAACCTTCTTTTTTTTTGTGCAAAATATTCCACTCCTTTAATCATGACTTGCATATCGGCTGGCTATAATGACTGATTACAACTAGATCGTCCGCACATTTGACCTGGGGAATGTTAATGTATCCAATATCCCCCCCCCCCCCCCCACCACCACCCCATCTCGAGACCATATGTCACTAGTGGACCGTGATGTATAGTTCCAGGGATTTTCCACGTCTCCTTTCTTTAAAAAATCTGGTCTTAGCAGATCGTCGTTTAAGACTGACGAAATGTGCTGTTATTCAATGATGTGATTTAAAATGTATCTAAGGATTGTAATTACTGCATCCCAGCAAATGTCAAGTGTGCCTTAATTGTTCTGGGTCATAAGAATACATAACACAGACTTGCATCAGCAGCCTTGTTATTCACATACTACAGATCCGAACTCCCTGATTTCTTCAAGGCATGGCCGATTTCTTCTTATTGATTGGTGGTATATTGGCAGTATTTAGCGTTTTCTAGATTTTCTGAATGTGGTACACGTCGTTTTCAAACCTCATTAGATCATCCATTTCAACATAATTTATCCCATTTCTCCTATTATCCAATATTTTTAATCATTTTGCACTGAGTCAAATTAATTGATAGGCTCTGATGCACACATCATTGCATGTGAACACATATGTACTAAAAATATTCCAACATAGACTATCAGTGTAACTGTTATTTTAAAATTACTTACGGACTTCTTAGTCTTACGAAGTTTAGTGAAACGGCCCACTTGTACACTGATACCTGCCTGACTACAAACAAGTCTGACATTTGCCATAATCACTTCCGGTTTCTGTGAAAACGGAAAATACAGCCAAATAACGATAAAAACAACTCTGGTGACGTAAACATCGAGCTTTATCAACTTATAGTGAATATAAATATTTGCTTTTTATGGTTACATGCAAATTAAAGCATATACTGTATTTAAAAGGTAATTGTTAGGGTCGTTTCCTGGTGACAAATTATTTGAGGGTCAACTCGTCCCTCGTACAACTCGACCGGGATAATAATGTACAGACCCTTGTTCTATGTGATAACCCTCTGTAGTTTTCGTTATCGATATGAAGTGCTTTCAATATAGAAGTCTATTATTATATTAGCAAATCAATAGCATGACCTTTAGTTGCTGGTGTAAATAGTGTTTGATTTTCATATAGGGTAAACCTATGTATTGGGATCACCTCCGACAGTTAGCCACGCCCCAGACCCCCCCTCGATACAATGGTCCTTAGTGATATCTTTGTGTAACCATAACATCAAAATGCATTGTGTTACTCAACGTTTAACTGTCATACGCAACCGCTAATTGAAAATAATATTATGAAAAACTACTTGCACTGCACAATATCAACAACGGATGTTCTACGTACAAAAATACATAGGATTATTTTGTTGTGCGTGATTTGCCCCCATTTGCGGCACAAATCGTGCAGTAATCGCTAAATTTAATAACGGGCTATAATTTTCGGCAGAGTTAACTCCCCTCCGAATACTCTCCGAAACACGCGACACATTTAACACACAAGTAGCATCAAGTTTGACCTTCCAAAGTCTATTTTTAAACTCACCCGACACCTTTGCGAAACAAAACTCGCACGTGTTGGTCTAACTGATGTTTAATCCTCATTCTATCGATGTATTTACAGCGGATTTTAGTGACATTCCCGAATTCGGCCTGATTGACATTTGTCTATGGTGGCCAATACACGCCAACATGAGTGTTAATTCTACGTTCAGGGAAGGGGGTCAATAAGTCAGTATTTAAATTGGTAAATTACAGTCAGGGAACAAATTAATGACAGTATAACACATCCAGCATATATTAATACCCGTATTAATGCAAGTACTGAAAATACATTGAAAATTTTGTCAGCGGTTTCCCCAATGACGTCATTTGTACGTTTTAATATACTCGATCCGTGGCCAACTATTTCATTCACAAAACAGAAGTAAACATGGCGATGTATCGACAAGGCATTTTCAGGCGCGACACCGCTTCCATGGCGGAATTCTTGTAACTATTGCTCTTCAAATCAGTTTTCAATATATCTATAATGATCATAGATATCTGGAATCTGTATTTATACTTGAATTGATCATGTCTTGTGTATGTGTTACCGTATCTTTCTGATATTGCTATGCATAATCTGTAATGTTGTTGAATGTTTTGGTACATACTGTAGCAGTGCATATAGTTGTGCCATATCAATAGTTTACCCCTTAACCATTAAAACGCTGAAAAAGAAAATTGCCGTCTGCTCATTTTGTATATGTTAATCTATTTAAAAACCTGTTTTGGCACCGCAGTAGAATCGTCTCAGTATGTTTTTGAGGAGAAAATATAAAAATATTTAAAACAGCAGACGACAATTGTTGTTTCCAGCGCTTTTTTAAAGGATACATGCCCACTCAGTAAAGCCCAAAATGTATTTATAGGAATTAAATAAGTGTATAACTGTGTCACTATTCCACCAGTTCTAAACGTTACAAGTGCCCGCTATACAGATATAATCATTTAGAATATTTATTTTACTGATAGTGACGCGCGGTGGTATCAGGCTATTTTCATATGCAAATGAGGCATGATATTTTTTAATTATTTATACTAAAGAAATGCGTCACCTGAAAAAATAATATTTTCGACCGATTTTAAAGTATGATCATTGCACATCATAAAATAAATACAGAGATTAAATAGTAATGTCCGTTAACATTTTAAGCAAACACGGTTATCGCCCCTGATATCAGTGTGTAAATTTACGTCTGATATAAAATGTATAATAATGCCAATCAGTACGTGGGATAATGGCGCATGAATGTTTATTTTGCCAGGAAATGTCTCGGATGATGTCTCTGATGTAAAGAACATTTTGTACCTACTGAGTGGGCATGTACCTTTAAGGGTTAATGAAACTGCAACACCAACAATCAATCAATCATGTACCTTTAAGGGTTAATGAAACTGCAACACCAACAATCAATCAATCAATCTAGTTTAATCTTGTAGTACCCTATGTTCAGTACTTTGATTAGCATTTAGTACTGTCATTTCGGCTAATTCTGCGCATCGGCTAATGCGCAATTCACGTCAAATTTAGCCATGCGTACATCATAATAAACTATGTGGATTTTGGAATAAACAAGCTTCCGATAGTTTGGTAAAAAGTTATTCCAAATATAGTCAAAATTTGTAAAATCCTCAGACCCTGCTGATGGAATAGGTGTCTTATTTACTAAATTAACTGTTAAACAAAGAAACTAACCTGCCATGATGTCACTGGATATTTCTGCTTCAAAGTTTAATACCAATTTTGCTATGCTGATCCAGATCTGCGCCATTTGTTTATGCTGCAGTACATTTTGTTTACACTACCAGATGCGCAGCATTAGCCGAAACAAATGTGACGTTGCAAACACGCATGTGATGTCATACACCATACAATTTACGTCACTTACTGACGTCAGAACGTTATGACATTTTACCTGCACAAACATTTTTGAACTGCGTTGAATATTCAGGAAAGTTTTACCGAATATGGAGATGGTAATACCATACATGTATTACTGTGTTAAAAGCCTTAGGTGCGCAGAATTAGCCGACACCATTGTAGCTAAATGTATAACAAAAATAAACATGCCATGCGATTTAGTTGCATATTATTAGACCACTTCACTTGGAAGATGGCGCAATATAGTCTGTCGTATGTCATTAAGTGTAGAAATTGGTTAATATGTAAATGTTAACAAAAACAATTTTGTTGTTTGGCCGCCCATTGCTAGTCGAGAACATCACCGACCTAATCAATTTGGATCGTGATACATGTAGCTGCTACATGTATTTGTTTATTGGCATTTTATATTTTTCAATAAAACTGAATATATACAGCATCTACATGTAACTGCATAAACCCTTGGATTGAACCCTAGTTTACATTTGCAAACTTACACCAGCATTGTATTGTTGTCAGATTTCAATACAATTTTTTACCAAAAAAAAATGTATATTTTTCTCAGATATTCAGGAATTTTGTCAATAAAAATTATTTGTTTTTATTTCTATAAACATTAAAAGCTCAAAATATTTCACAACTACTATTTACATGCATATTGAAATAACCCACAAGTTATTTAATTTAAAAATATGCAAATTTGATACTTTATCTAATATAGCCACACCTCTAAACACGCTTTAAAATTGCAGTGCTGTGCCTCGGTCTCTGATTCAGGGGGATAATTTCAATATCTGGGCACTTTTCTATTGAAACAAAATAATTAGATTCTTACATATTAAAGGTACATGCCCACTCAGTAGGCACAAACATGACATTGTCTGGCAAAATAAACATTCATTCACCATTTATACCCCACGTATTGAATGGCATTATTAAACATTTCATATCAGACGTAACTTTTCATGCTGATATCAGGGGCGATAACCGTGTTTCTTTAAAATGTTAACAGACATTACTATTTATTCTCTGTATTCATTTTTATGCCCCCCGCCACCGAATAGTGAGGGGGCATATAGTGTTACCGGCGTCCGTATGTCCGTACATGTATGTCCCGAAACCTTAACGCTCGGGTAAATGGCTTATAATTTCCGTTCCCTTGCTCGGATCTGCTTCACATTTCACACGCACACATTGCTCCAATGGTCCTCTGCCACCCTGTGACAAATCCACAGGGTCAAGGTCACAGACTTGGTGCTTTCGAAACCTTAACGCTCGGGTAAATGGCTTATAATGTCTGTTTCCTTGCTCGGATCTGCTTCACATTTCACACACGCAGTGCTCCAATGGTCCTCTACCGCCCTGTGACAAATCCACATTCGTCCCGCCCCCGCTAAGCCCAGGATTAAGGTCACAGACTTTGTGTGTTCGAAACCTTAACGCTCGGGTAAATGGCTTATAACTTCTATTTCCTTGCTCGGATCTGCTTCACATTTCATACACGCAGTGTTCCAATGGTCCTCTACTGCCCTGTGACAAAACCACATTCATCCAGACCCCGCTAAGCCAAGTGTCAAGGTCACAGACTTGGTGCGTTAGAAACTTGAACGCTCGGGTAAATGGCTTACAATTTCTGTTTTCTTGCTCGGATCTGCTTCACATTTCACGCACGCATTACTCCAATGGTCCCCTACCGCCCTGTGACAAATCCGCATTTGTCCCGCCCCCGCTAAGCCCAGGGTCAAGGTCACAGACTTGGTGTGTTCGAAACCTTAACGCTCGGGTAAATGGCTTACAATTTCTGTTTCCTTGCTCGGATCTAATTCACATTTCACACACACATTGCTCTAATGGTCCTCTACCACCCTGTGACAAATCCACAATCATCCCGCCCCCACTAAGCCCAGGCTCAAGGTCACATACTTGGTGCAATTGAAACATTAATGCTCATGCAAATGTCCTTGCACGGATCTGCTTGATATTTCTCACATGCATTGATGTAATGGTCCTCTATTGCCTTGTGAAAAATTCATGATCGTCCCGCCCCTTCTAAGCCCAGGGTCGTCACATACTTGGTGCGTTTGAAACCTTAATGCTCGGGTAAATGTCTTTTATTGTCTGTTTCCTTGTATGGATCTGGTTGATATTTCACACACGCATTGCTCTAATGGTCCTCTACCACCCGTGACAAATCCACTATCGTCCCACCCCCGCAAAGCCCAGGGTCAATGTCACATACTTGGTGTGTTCGAAACTCGAGTAAGTGTCTTATAATGTCTGTTTCCTTGCATGGATCTGCTTGATATTTCACACACCCATTGCTCTGAAGGTCTGCTATTATGCTGTGACAACAGAGATCCATGCTTCTCTGGTCCTCTGTGTTTGTTTTCAAATATGCCTTGTTTTCTTTGGATGCCAGCAGGGGCACACGTGTGCCGACAGGCCACATTTCTAGTTTATGTAAAATGGTCATACTATATAATCTCTTGAAATTATTTTTTATACCCCCCGCAACGAGTTGTGGGGGGGTATACTGGAGTCAGGTTGTGCGTCCGTGTGTGCGTCCGTGTTCCGCGTGTGCGTCCTAAACTTAACATCAGAGAAAATATTGTTTTTATAACTTTCTACATACTTTCCATTCATCTAATATGCTTAATATTTCACACATGCATTCCTGTAAGGCTACTACCATGCTGCCAATTCCACGACCGTCCCAAACCCCCGCTGATCCCAAGGTCAAGGTCAAAATAACTTACAGTCCTCTTTACAAAACTTAACATCAAAAAGTATTAATTTGGAACTCTATTTCCCACCTCTAAAATACTTAATATTTTTCAACATGCATCCTGTAAGGCTCTAAACTATCCATGCTGTCCCAAATCCAAGAACCGTCCAAAACCCCCGCTGATCCCATGGTCAGGCAAATACTTAGTCCTCTTTACAAACTTAATAACATCAGAGAAAATTGTCATAACTTCTATTTCCTTCATCAAAACGCTTAATATTTCACACATGCATTCCTGTAAGGCTCTACTACCATGCTGTGCCAAATCGACGACTGTCCAACCCCCGCTGATCCCATGGTCAAGGTCAAATACTTAGTCTCTTTACAAAACTTAACATCAGAGAAATATTGTTATAACTTCTATTTCCTTCATCTAAAATGCTTAATATTTCACACATGCATTCCTGTAAGGCTCTACTACCATGCTGTGCCAAATCTACGACCGTCCAACCCCCGCGGAACCCATGGTCAAGGTCAAATACTTAGTCTCTTTACAAAACTTAACATCAGAGAAATATTGTTATAACTTCTATTTCCTTCATCTAAAATGCTTAATATTTCACACATGCATTCCTGTAATGCTCTACTACCATGCTGTGCCAAATTCACGACTGTCCAACCCCCGCTGAACCCAAGGTCAAGGTCAAATACTTAGTCTCTTTACAAAACCTAAGATCAGAGAAATATTGTTATAACTTCTATTTCATTCATCTAAAATGCTTAATATTTCACACATACATTCCTGTAAGGATCTACTACCATGCTGTGCCAAATCCACGACCGTGCAACCCCCGCTGATCCCAAGGTCAAAGTCAAATACTTAGTCTCTTTACAAAACTTAACATCAGAGAAATATTGTTATAACTTCTATTTCCTTCATCTAAAATGCTTAATATTTCACACATGCATTCCTGTAAGGCTCTCCTACCATGCTGTGCCAAATCCATGACCGTCCAACCCCCGCTGATCCCAAGGTGAAGGTCAAATACTTAGTCTCTTTACAAAACCTAACATCAGAGAAATATTGTTATAACTTCTATTTCCTTCATCTAAAAGGCTTAATATTTCACACATGCATTCCTGTAAGGCTCTACTACCATGCTGTGCCAAATCCACGACCGTCCAACCCCCGCTGATGCCATGGTCAAGGTCAAATACTTAGTCTCTTTACAAAACTTAACATCAGAGAAATATTGTCATAACTTCTGTTTCCTTCATCTAAAATGCTTAATATTTCACACATGCATTCCTGTAAGGCTCTACTACCATGCTGTGCCAAATCCACGACTGTCCAACCCCTGCTGATCCCATGGTCAAGGTCAAATACTTAGTCTCTTTACAAAACTTAACATCAGAGAAATATTGTCATAACTTCTATTTCCTTCATCTAAAATGCTTAATATTTCACACATGCATTCCTGTAAGGCTCTACTACCATGCTGTGCAAATTCTACGACTGTCCAACCCCCGCTGATCCCATGGTCAAGGTCAAATACTTAGTCTCTTTACAAAACTTAACATCGGAGAAATATTGTTATAACTTCTATTTCCTTCATTGAAAATTCTTATTATTTCACTTGTGCATTCCTCTAAGGTTGTACTATCATGCTGTGACAAATCTACGACTGTCCAACCCCCGCTGATCCCAAGGTCAAGGTCACATTCTTAACATCAGAGAAATATTGTTATAGCTTCTATTTCTTTCATTATACCCCCCGCAACGAGTTGTGGGGGGGTATACTGGAGTCAGGTTGTCCGTCCGTCCGTCCGTAAACTTAACATCAGAGAAATATTGTTATAACTTCTATTTCCTTCATCTAAAATGCTTCATATTTCACACATGCATTCCTGTAAGGCTCTACTACCATGCTGTGCCAAATCCACGACCGTCCAACCCCCGCAGATCCCAAGGTCAAGGTCAAATACTTAGTCCGTAAACTTAACATCAGAGAAATATTGTTATAACTTCTATTTCCTTCATCTAAGACGCTTAATATTTCACACATGCATTCCTGTAGGGCTCTACTACCATGCTGTGCCAAATCCACGACCGTCCAACCCCCGCTGATCCCAAGGTCAAGGTCAAATACTTAGTCTCTTTACAAAACTTAACATCAGAGAAATATTGTTATAACTTCTATTTCCTTTATCTAAAATGCTTAATATTTCACACATGCATTCCTGTAAGGCTCTATTACCATGCTGTGCCAAATCCACAACCATCCAACCCCCGCTGATCCCAAGGTCAAGGTCAAATACTTAGTCTCTTTACAAAACTTAACATCAGAGAAATATTGTTCTAACTTCTATTTCCTTCATCTAAAAGTCTTAATTTCACACATGCATTCCTGTAAGGCTCTAATACCATGCTGTGCCAAATCCATGACCGTCCAACCCCTGCTGATCCCAATGTCAAGGTCATACTTAGTCTCTTTTACAAAACTTAACATCAGAGAAATAAGTTATAACTTCTATTTCCTTCATTGAAAATTCTTATTATTTCACTTGTGCATTCCTCTAAGGTTGTACTATCATGCTGGGACAGATCTACGACTGTCCAACCCCCGCTGATCCCGGAAGGTCAAGGTCACACTTAGTCTCTTTACAAAACTTAACAATCAGAGAACTATGTTACTAACTTCTATTTCTTTCATTGAAAATTCTTAATATTTTTTCATATGCTGTGACAAATCCCCGCTGATCTCGAGGTCAACGTCACACTACATACTGTATAACAACTCGAATTAACGCCCTACCCCTTAAATAAACGCCCCCCCCCCCCCCAAATAAAAAATTTTACCAATGACCGCCAATTTCAAACACAAATAATCCTTAAATCCTTATGTGTTTGAAATTGGCGGTCCTTGGTAAATTATATTTTTTTTTATTTTTTTTTTTTTTTTATTTTTTTTTTTACTGGCTAATAAACGCCCTCCCTTTTGTAAAATGTAACGCCTCCGGGGGCGTTAATTCGAGGTTATACGGTAGTCTCTTTACAAAACTTAACATCAGAGAAATCGGTTATAACTTCTATTTCCTTGCTCGGATCTGCTTCACATTTCACACACTCATTGCTCCAATGGACCTCTACCACCCTGTGACAAATTCACGTTCATGCCGCTCGCGCTAATCCCAGAGTCAAGGTCACAAGCCCACACACTTGGAAATTTTTACATATTTTAGGGGTACCTGGGCCCACACGCGGGGGTATTCCATAAGCCTCGCTTACTGACCAATCTAGTTGAAAAATTCTTAATATTTCATATGCTGTGACAAATCCCCGCTGATCTCGAGGTCAAGGTCACATACTTAGTCCTATTTACCAAAACTTAACATCAGAGAAATCGGTTATAACTTCTATTTCCTTGCTCGGATCTGCTTCACATTTCACACACGCATTGCTCCAATGGACCTCTACCACCATGTGACAAATTCACGTTCATGCCGCTCCCGCTAATCCCAGAGTCAAGGTCACAAGCCCACACACTTGGACATTTTTACATATTTTAGGCATACCTGAGCCCACGCGGGGGGTATTCCGTAAGCCTCGCTTACTGACCAATCTAGTTTGATTTGGCGGTTTGACACCAAAATGTACATCCCAAAATAACAATTGATGATTAATTTAATAGATATTTGTGAAAGGGTCACAATATGCGATTAATTTGCCTTGGCCGAAAAACTTGGACAAACAATAATGTTCCCTAAACCTTTAGTAAAAGCCTATTATTAGTGCATGTAGGGTATCCTGCGAACCACCTGCTCCAAATTTAGTGTCAACCCGTAATAATACATAATTTTCTCAGAGCTCCAGATAAGTGTTGTATCTAAAGAGTATTATACCTCCAGATTTCAAATTCAATGCATATTTTACTTTTACAAATGTATTATTGATGTTCTTCCTTATTAAATAGGGAACATATGATAACAATAATAAAAAAAATTGAAAAATTGAAAAATTCACTTTACATGTATTTGAGCTGCAAAAAAACGAACACTGTTTGCTTTTTGCAGCTCAACTAAGTAAATTGTTAACTTTATTACATTATTTTCACCACTCAATTTGAAAGGCAATGCATATTTTCACATTTCTGTGAGTGTTTTGTACTTCTACTTTTGATAATCAATGCGTATTCTGCTAAAATAAGTGTGTAACATGCCAATACGCACCTTATCTGGAGCTCTGTTTTCTGTTGCAGGTCCAGCAGAGATTTTGACCAGTGACGATGTCTGCCTCTGCGGTTTACCTACTTGACATGAAGGGCAAGGTACTTATATCTAGCTGTGACTGGAGAAATGGGGCTTATGGGATTTGTGACAGTGGACCAGTGTAGCCCCTGATCAAATAGCATACTCCTGTAGCCTGATAACGATCTATATTGATTGTTAGAAGAATGATGGGTGTGGGTGTTTCATTGATGGTATTGCGATCGGACTGTTTGCATGGACAGGCTGATCTGTAGCCTATTTCATCAACATTGCAAAGTATACTTTCCTAGCAAAGTATACTTTGAGGGAGTAATCATTTATTTTTCCTGAAATGCATTATTTCATATAAAAGTAACAACTGCATATATTTGATGATTAAAAGTATGCAGAATTATTATACTGAATTTATTACATTATCACAGCCAAAATGGCTGTGATAATGTAATAAATTCAGTATAATAAAAATTAATAAATTTATAAAAAAAAAAAAAAAATCTCCCTCAAAGTATACTTTGCTAGAAAAGTATACTTTGCAATTTTGATGAAATCGGCTACTGGATCTAATGTACACTGGTAAGCCCCATTTCTCCAGCCACAGCCACATATGGAATCTGGGAACCTTGTGACATGTGTGCCCAACATAGTCCCAGATCAGCATGCATGTCCACTCAATCTGATGAGGTATTTCACTGTTATCGTTATGTTAAAGGTACATGCCCACTCAGTAGGCACAAAATGTTCTTTATCAGAGAAATCATCTGCGACATTTTCTGGCAAAATAAACATTCATTCACCATTACCCCATGTATTTTATATCCGACGTAAATGTTCACACTGATATCAGGGGCGATAACCGTGTTTCCTTAAAATGTTAATGGGCATTACTATTTATTCTCTGAATTTATTTTTTGATGTGCAATGATCATACATTATAATCTGTTGAAAATATTATTTTTTCAGGTGACACATTTAATTAGTATAAATAATTAAAACTAGCATGCCTCATTTGCATAATACCATATCCTGATACCACCGCGCGTCACTGTGTAAAATAAATATTACTAAATTATTATATCTGTATAGCGGACACTCTTAAAGTTTTAGAACTGGTGGAATAGTGACCAGAGCTCCAGATAAGCTGCGTATTTGCTTAAATACCCAATTAAAATTTCCAAAATCCCAATTGAAATCAGAAGTAGTGAGTATCAGAAAGCAATAAAAATGTTGTGGTACTTTTATCATGCTGCAGAAAACAATAAACAGACCACAAATATAACATATTTTTTCTTATTTTTCACGAAAACACATCTTCGTATTTCAATAATGCCAAGACATGTTTTCATTTCGAAAAACTATTCAATACCTAATTGCTGTCTGTTGATGTTTAAACAGTTGTGTGATTTTAAATTTAAATTTTGAAATAACCCAATTGCTTCAGAAATGATGGAGTGACAATACTGTAAAGAACATTTTATGCCTACTGAGTGGGCATGTAATGTACATGTGTACCTTTAAGAAACCATTATTGATGCCTCTTTTGAAAACTTTAGATGCACAGCATGCTGTATTACAGTGGGGTCAACGTGTAAGTGCACACACGAACGAACACAACAGGTTGGTTCCAACCTGTCGTGTTCGTTCGTGTGTGCACTTACACGCTGACCCCACTGTAGTATACTAGTTGATCAGTAGCCGATTTCATCAACATTGCAAAGTATACTTTACTAGCAAAGTATACTTTGAGGGAGTAATCATTTATTTTTCCTGAAATGCATTATTTCATATAGAACTAACAAATGCATGTATTTCATGATTAAAAGTATGCAGAATTATTATACTGAATTTATTACATTATCACAGCCATAATGGCTGTGATAATGTAATAAATTCAGTATAATAAAAATTAATAAATTTACATAAAATTGAAAATTTCTCCCTCAAAGTATACTTTGCTACTAAAGTATACTTTGCAATGTTGATGAAATAGGCTACTGAAGCTACACTGGCCAAAACTTTGTACGGACAAATTTATACGAAACTGGTTACAGGTGGGAACCTCGCTCTAAAACCGGGGGGGGGACCACCCTGGGCATTTAGAGAGGTTCCACTGTAAATCAGGCATATGACCACCACAAGACATGTTTTCATGCTTTACAATCACGAACAGACTGTGCCATCAGAGATAAATGAGAATTAACCCGTCAGAATTACCCACACAGGCGCGTACATGGTGTCAGGTTTAGAGAGGTTCCACTGTAGTTTTGTTCACAACCTGATAAAACCTACTGTATTACCTCAGTATAGACCAAAACTAACCTTGTAGGCAGACTGATCACGACGTCTAATGGTCACCAAATGGTCTACATGTACATCGGTGAATCAATCGTGCATTCATTGAATAATGTACATTAATTCCAACTACATGTACATGAACAGGCGCGGATCCAGGATTTCGGGTTAGGGGGGGGCGTAACTATTTTGCAATACTTGACTATTTTATCGAACGAGCTAAGCTCGTTCGATAATATAGTCAAGTATTGCAAAATATTCGAGATAGCTTATAGGGGGGTCCGGGGGCATTCCCACTCGGAAAATTTTGCAAATCTACATCGCATTTCCTGCGTTCTGGCGCATTTTGGAGCAAAAATATTGACACTGTTACAGTATGTTTAGACATGATTTTTGATTGAAAAAAAAATAACGTAAATTTTGAAACAATAAGAAAACGACCGAAAAATGCATGGAATACATGGCATTTGGCATGAAACGTGCCTTGTAGCTTGTAAAAAATCTTTATTCGGCAAATTTTATGGGGGGGGGGGGGGGGGGGGGGGGGGGGGGGGTGTGGGGGGGGGGGGGGCGCGCCCCGCGCAGCCCCCCCCCCCCCCCCCCCCCCCCCCCCTGAATCCGCCCATGATGAATATTAGTGTTGTCCACACATTCACAGGCCAGTAATAATACCAGCCCGGTTTGTTATGCCATTGTCAGGCGCGGATCCAGGATTTCGGGTTGGGGGGGCGTAACTATTTTGCAATACTTGACTATATTAGCTCGTTCGATAATATAGTCAAGTATTGCAAAATAGTCGACCGAGCGGAGCGGAGCAGAAAAATGCATGGAATACATGGCACTTGGCATGAAACGTGCCTTGTAACTTGTAAAAAATCTTTACTGGGCGAATTTTAGGGGGAGGGGGGCGCGCGCCGGGTCCGCCCCCCCCCCTGAATCCGCCCATGATTGTAACCCTAAATATTCTGATAACATTTTGGAGGGAAACAAATTGTATCCAAATGTTTATGCTGTAATGGCTGTAAATATTCTGACACCATTATTTTGTTTTGAGAAACAAATTGTATCCAAATACATGTGGCAGTCATGCACATTCTATTTCTGGTAGCATTTAGCATCTGTACTGTGTGTCCACTTATGTGAATTAACCCTTTCACCCCCAAGTAACTGGAATGGATTTTAATATGTTAAAGGTACATGCCCACTCAGTAGGCACAATCTGTTATTTATATGAATTAAATAAGTGTATACTTGTGCCACTATTCCACCAGTTCTAAACATTATGAGTGGCCACTATACTGGTACATGTATAATCATTTAGTAATATTTACTTTACTGATAGTGACACGCTTTGGTATCAGGCTATTTTCATATGCAAATGAGGCATGGTATTTTTTAATTATTTATACTAATTAATTGCGTCACCTGAAAAAATAATATTTTAAGTTGTAAGTTTCACTGTTTAGGCAATTGTTCATGGGTTTCATTAGACTGCGTAATTAGAGGTTCAAAAAAACTGCTCAAGCTTAAATGTTTAAGGGTGAGTTTATATAAGCTCTACATACCAAAATAAACCTTTGTACTGTAAATTACAAGAGTTGAAAATACACGCCAGGCATCAAAATCCCACGAAAGTGTCACTATTGAAACCATACATGTGAACATGTGTATCACACACATGCCATCTTGTACATAACATTGACGGTCTCACAAGGTCACGAACTGACAGCCATTATTGACCAGTGTTCTGCCAAGAAATCGGAGATATGGGGCCAATGACCCCATGGGTAAAAAAAAGTGGGGACATTTTCAAAAATGATGGGTCACATGGTATTTTGAAGAAAAGACTGCTTCAAACTATTAAATATCAGCAATTAAAGTAATTAATAGTTTGAAATAGTGTTTTGCTGAGCCCGACAATGGACTTGCAATAATTAATTCATGTAAATTTTCAGCATGTTGTGATTGTGAAAAAAACATGGAAATAAACATTAAAACATAATCATGATGTATTTGTAGTTCTTTATCATTCCATCGGCTCCCAGACAATACGCGCATTTCAAAAGTTTTTTCTGATTGGCGGACCAAAATTGTTGGCTTTATACTTGTATCACTTATGTAAATATACCATCCAATGAAAACCGTCGATCGATGTATAGCTAAGCGCTATTGCTATGCGAATTTTACATTTCCGGTACATTTCAAGAGCGCCCCTAACACAGTTCGGACTTTTTTTTAATTTCGCAACCCGCGAACTCGGACCGAATATTTAATGCGCCCGTTGGCCCATCGGTAATTTTTTTCTTTCGCCATTGACGATTTTTCCGCGCCAATGGCGCGATCCCGCGTCCTTGGCAGAACACTGATTGACCATATCTGTACCACCAATTGGTATTACCCCTAAATATTCGGAAATATTACCTGTTTTTATAAATCCCAATTAACTAGTTCATGCCTAGGTTAACACTACCTTCTACCATTACAGGTGTTGATATGTCGTAATTACCGCGGCGACATTGACATGGCCGTGATTGACAAGTTCATGCCTCTGGTGATGGATGCTGAGGAGGAGGGGGTCCCCTCTCCAATCATCCAATACGGCGACATCGCATTTATCTTCATCAAGTACAACAACCTGTACCTCGTCGCCACATCCAAGAAGAACTCTAATGTGGCGATGGTGTTCTCGTTTCTGCATAAGTTAGTGCAGGTCAGTGTGGGAACGGTGGCACTGGTCGGTGCTATCATCATAATGATTTTCAGAAATTATACACCAATTTGAAATACGGGATTATTATGTTGTGGCGTTGTCCGTCCGTAAACTTTAGTCTTGTACTGCGAACTAGTCCTACAGTTATCTACTGATCAAGTTCATACTTACCATACATGTATTATTGCTATAACGTCCCGTAGTGCATAACACAAAATATTTCGCTCCACCTCAAATCATTACGGAATTATCTCCATTTTTGACTCCGAAATGCCCATTTTTGCCTAGTACGGTGAACTAGTCCTACATTTTTTCGACCAATCCAATTCATACTTTACACACATGTCCATGACCACCATGAGTGCTGCAGTGTGTAATAAAAAATGCTGCAGGTGGCATCCGCGTATCTCAAATTCACCTCAAATTCTTACGGGTCCGAAATTCCAATTTTTGGACTAGTCCTACATTTTTCATCGATCCAATTCATACTGTGCATACCTGACCACCGTCAAGTGCTGCAGTTCTTAACACAACATTTTTCACTCCACCTCAAATCCTTATGGAATTATACCCATTTTTGATTCCGAACGACGAGCTAGTTCTACATTTTTCCACCGATCCAATTCATGCTTTGCATACCTGACCACCACCAAGTGCCAAAGCGTGCAACACAAACATATTCACAACACCTAAATTTCTTACAGAGTTATCCCCCTTTTGTATTAAGAAATTCCCGCTTTTGACTTGTCTGGCGAACCAGTCATACATTGTTCTACCGATCCAGTTCATACTTGGTATATGTGACCACCATCAAGTGTCGGAGTAACGTGAACAGTTATTATGTGTCCCCATTCCGTGTTGACTTCACACGGATTGGGGACACATAATAACTGTTCACGTTACTCTGACACTCTGTGGCATTTAATGTAACTTTATGCTTGTCGTACTCCGTATACATGCATACAACAATCAGCTATTGGTGTACATCAGCAGCGACATACCATTTGACCTTAATGTCACATTGACCTACTTTTTTTTCCTTCATTGACCATGCCTTGACGGGCGTATATTGTGACCTTGCACTCTCATTCCCCCATGTTAAATTCAATCAGAGAATCTTTTTATACGACCGTTTTTAAAAAACGGTACGTATTATGTTTTACCGCACGGCGGGCGGGCGGGCGGCTGAAGAAAAAGCGCATAGTTCGTGTACACAACTCCTTCGAAACCGTTCAGTCGATCGATCTGAAACTATACACACGTCTTCTACACATATTGAAGATGTGCACCTTGGTGCTTTTATGCGGAAAAAATATTTTTTAACAAAAATATCACCTTTTTAACTTAGGCCATTTTTTTTTTATTTGTTGGTTTACGGATTTTTTTTCCGCGAGATCGGGTCGGTCGGTCGGAAAAAAATAAAAATAAAAAAAAGTTTTTTCAATTTTTTGATTCTTTTTGGCACAGGGTTGGGTCGGTCGGGGAAATGAAAAAAAAAAAGAAAAAAAAAAGAAAGTCGAACGCGGATGCCACCGGCGGCATATTGAAGAAACTGACAAACGGGTGAACCAAAAGTGTTAAGTCAAAGGCCTTAGGGTGAAGGTCATATTGACAAACGGGGAAACCAAAAGTGTTAAGTCAAAGGGTGAAGGTCATATGTAGTATGGCAAGGCAGGTGTCGCATACATGCAAATGAATGAAGTATGGAAATATTGAAGCAGTTAAAGCAACTTATGTAGATGCTATGGCCTGTTTGAGAAACTGTGACAAACTGGTTAACCGAAATTGCTAAGTCCTTTCAGCAGCCCTGTGAAGGTCAAAAGGTCAAGGTTAATATAAAGTATGACAAGGCAGGTATAGCACACATACCAATGAATGATGTGTTGAAATATTGAAGAACTTGAGCAACTTATGTAGAAGATATGGCCGGTTTGAGAAACTGTTACGAAGTGGTTAACCGAACGTGTGACGGACAGACGACGGTCCGAACACCATAAAAATCACCTTTTTAAGGCACATGGTTGGGTCGGTTCACCTTTTTAAAAAAAGGCTAATGGTTGGGTCGGTTTGTGGTCGGTAAAAAACAAAAAGGCCAGTGATTGTGATAGAGTGAAACTTGTGTTAACCGGCATCGTCTCGGACCAAGAGTTTGTCGGTTAACGTAGGGAGTCGGTTCAGCAAGTTTCTTTATATTCTACATAGCAACTCAGTTTCATATTCACATACTGTTGAATGTTGATCACTGTGAATGGGTTGCGTAATGCGTACATATTAATACCGTATCTGGTATAATTAAATACAAGACAACGAAGCGGCGATATAGTTGAAACGAATATCAGTGGGGGTGGCACGAGTGTGGATTTGTGGCAGGGCGGTAGAGGACCCTAGGAAGAACGCATACATGAAATATGAAGCACATCGGAGCAAGAAAACAGAAAATATAGGCCATTTACCCGAGCGTTAAGGTTTTGAATTTTTGCATTCAATCTGAAACTGAGATATATCAAATCATATTGGAGATATATCAAATCATATGGAATCGTCCATTCGCAGGTTGTTGTTGTTGTCGCTGCTGCTAAGATCTGGTTTCCGCCACTTACTTTTCTCGGCACAGCAAAAAAAAAAAAATATTTTTTTTGGATCAGAGGTAAAAAAATCTAAAAAAAAATCGGAAATTAAATTTTTTATTTTTTTCTACATTGTCAAAAAATCGGGTCGGCGGATCTGTAAACCAACTAATAAAAAAAAACTGGCCTTAGCCATTTTTTCTACATTTTTCTATACAGTTCTATATACGGTACAGAGTTTGTGTACACAACTCCTCCGAAACCGTTCAGTCGATCGCTCTGAAACTATGCACACGTCTTCTACACATATTGAAGATGTGCACCTTGGTGTTTTTATGCGGAAAAAATATTTTTTAACAAAAATATCACCTTTTTAACTTAATAGCCATTTTTTCTACATTATTGTATCCAATTCCCTATCATTTCTACTTTACACTCTACTTTTCTATCTCTGCCTAAATTAGTATACATGTTTAACACAACGAGATGAAGAAATAATGCTATAGACTTTCAAATTCTCATTAATGTTTCTTGCCTTGGTGACAGCTTCACATTTCTGCATCTTCGCTGTCTGGCCCATATTCGACGGGCGTATTTTGTGACTTGCGACACTCTAATAAAATCCCTATGTGCCCAAATTGCACAAAATAAATCTATAGAAGGCTTATTCCAAAACATTTAATATTGTTTTTGCATTGCGAATATTGCCATAAAATTTGGGCAGGTGTTGCCAATGGACATTAGGTGAATGGTTAGCAAATTAGACTACCGGTAGTTTTCTTCTGTTTGTGGCTGAGAAACTCTCCAGCTTTCAACTCGTACCATCTATTTTCTGTATAATTACATCTGATAATTGAGATCTACGCAACTCATTAGAAGCAGGATAAAGTTACAAAAGTACCGGTATGAAGGTTTTGATAATTTGTTTTCCTTATTTCGTCTCGAAAATATATGTTGTTACCACTCACTTGAACCACCTTGACGAGACGGTTCAAATGAGTTGTAACAACATGTAATTTTATTGAAATATAAACAAAATAATAATCCGATTTTTCAAAAAAAATAATCTATTCTTAGCCTCAGTGGATTAACTGATGGTCCATTTGCAGATATTCCTGGAGTACTTCAAGGAGCTGGAGGAGGAGAGTATCCGTGACAACTTTGTCCTGATTTACGAACTCCTTGACGAGGTCATGGACTTTGGCTTCCCCCAAACCACAGACAGCAAGATTCTCCAGGAGTAAGTTTAAGAAATTAGTTTATTCAAAATTCAATATGCGACTTATTGTTTGTCCTACCCCGTTGGTCTGTCGGATGAGACTTTAAACCAAGGTCCCGTCCCTCCTTAGCTGTTGCTGGGACGTTAAACCCCATTCATTTCATTTGCCCCGCCCTGTGGCATAACTCTGCCCCGCTAAATGTGATTTTGAATTGCCATACATGTACTATTGATTGGTGGTTTGACAACGAAGTGAGCACGTGTGTGGTTGGTAACATGGTTTGTGTCTTATGAGCTGACAACAAGAAGGCGTAACATCAGTTCTAAATATAGCGCTGTACATATTGTAACATTTAATTATTAATTTAATAGTTATTGGCGAAAGCATCGCAATTTGCGATTAAGTATATTCATTGGTCGAGAAACTAGGGCAAACAATAAGTAACATTATGACCGTACAATTGCACCAGTCTTATAAATGCTGTGCCTGGAGAAATGGGCTTAATGGATTTGTAACTGGCATCAGGGTCTGCACTGTTAGCCATCCCATCAATGAAATACCTGTCTAACAAGCAATATAGATGGTTAACAAGCCAACGGTGTGTTCTATTTGATCTGGTCACAAATCCCATAGGCCCCATTTCTCCAGTCACAGCCACATATTTGCAGGTTTATCACCCAAGATGGCCACAAATTGGAGATAGCGCCGCGCCCACCTATGGCCGTCACCAATGCCGTGTCCTGGCGGTCAGAGAACATCAAGTACAGGAAGAATGAAGTTTTCCTCGACGTTATTGAGTCCGTCAACCTCCTGGTAAATATTATTATACTCCCCGCAACAAGTTGTGGGGGGTATACTGGAGTCAGGTTGTCCGTCCGTCCGTCCATCACCGTCCGTCACCATCCGTCCGTCCGTCCGTGCCAACATCGGGGGTTTAAGAGCTTAGGGTTAGGAACAAAGGATTCCTTTGTTTTATTCGGTAAGCTCCTAAATCTATTGATCTTTAGGAGCTAATCCTTTGATCTTTTAAAGAACAAATAGCTCATAACTTCCAAAGGTCGAGTCCGTCTGTCTGTCCCTGCGAGCTTAAAATTGAATACTTATGTGGCTAGGAGAACAATAGGTTATGTAATATTCTATTGTTCTTTGATTTTATGTGGCTAAAAATGGATTTATGTGGCTACGGAACAATAGGAATGAACTAAGGAAAAGGTTAGGTTATTCACATAAGTATCCATTTGTAGGATACGTCCGTGCGTCCGTCCGTCACTAAACTTAACATCAAAGAAATAATATTATATCTTCTATTTCCTTCATCTAAAATGCTTAATATTTCACACATGCATTCCTGTAAGGCTCTACTACGATGCTGTGCCAAATCCACGACTGTCCAACCCCCACTGATCCCAAGGCCAAGGTCAAATACTTAGTCTCTTTACAAAACTTAACATCAGAGAAATATTGTTATAACTTCTATTTCCTTCATCCAAAATGCTTAATATTTCACACATGCATTCCTGTAAGGCTCTACTACCATGCTGTGCCAAATCCACGACCGTCCGACCCCCGCTGATCCCAAGGTCAAGGTCAAATACTTTGTTTCTTTACAAAACTTAGCATCGGAGAAATAAGTTATACAGTGCGACCCCGTTAGTACATGGAAGTCCGGCGACATACAACCTTCCGTGTTGCTTATCCGAACCGTGCTATATCCGTTCTCGCCCAAGACGCATCATAATGTCAACAAAAAATACATGTACACTGTACACTGTGACTGCGAATGAACGACGTCGCCAATGCCTATAATATGCCATAAGTTTTCACTGTTCTCTTCGCATGTAATACATATATTGAATCCAAGAAGTGTTAACGTCATGTTGTATTTATTCATCATATTCATGTAGAATGTAGATCTACCCAGGTCCGTGCAATCCATTATTGTAAACGCGTGTAGAAAAAAGTGTAGTAATGATGACGCAATGACCCAATGACCGATATCCTGTTCCATCAGCTGCAACGTCACGGACAAGCTCGTGCGTTGCAATCTGTGTTTACTCATATGGTGAGCACAGGTGGAAGACTCGGACCTATGACACCAAAATAAATGCCTATTAAAAAAATCCCATTATCCCACCCACCTGGTATCGTACTGTACATTACGTTAATAATAGAATGAGATCAAGTGGGTGGGGTAATGGATATTTTTGTAATGGTCATTTTCTTTGTGTCACACGTCCGACTATTCCACCTGTGGGTTTGAGTACACATACCTGTATAGACATGTTTTGCCCGACGTGTTATAATATTGCGCCAGTTCATGAGGTAATCAGGCTTATCACGTGAGATTTTTCGACGAAGATGAATCTGATAATAGTGTACATTTTCTGTAAACGATATCGAATGTTGACGAATATTAAATTAGTAATTATTACGCATTTGCTCTGAAAATGTTATCAACTTTCCGATATATTTGCACAAAGTCAAATCATTCTCGTCGAAAATCTCAGTTATATAATAAAGTTGATTATCTCATGCACTGGCTCAATTATGACGTAGCGAAACAAGGCCAGTTGTCACGTACACATTTGTGTACATGCGCCGGGGGCGTGTGCAGTGCTGTAACAATTTAGTTAATCTGGGTCGAGTTAATCTGCGCGACTGATACGCGATCTCCGATTGGTCAGCCTTTACACCTAATTAATATTCCACCAATGGTGAGCGCGAACGCACGCCGGAAAAATGAAATCGAGCACATAACAATTAGCACTGCTTTGTTACTGGGACCAATAATTGATCTTATTCCCAGTTTGCTCGGATTAATTTACGAAATGTGCAAACGTGATCAGCTGCACATTCACATCGGTGAGATAAAAGGAGGCTATGCGTCCATAAAAAAAAAAAAATTGTCCATTTTGGGTCTAATTTGGGAAAGAATCGCAAATTTAACACGATTTCTGACAATAGTCGTGTTACAAATTTAACACGATTTTGATATGCAAATAGGAAAAAAATTCGAGAGCCAAGGCACAACCGTGTACTAACCGAAATCGTGTTATAGTGAAGCGTGTACTAACGGGGTCGCACTGTAATAACTTCTATTTCCTTCATTGAAAATTCTTAATATTTCACTTGTGCATTCCTCTAAGGTTGTACTATCATGCTGTGACATAACTACGACCGTCCAACCCCCGCTGATCCCAAGGTCAAGGTCACATATTTAGTCCCTTTACAAAAACTGAACATCAGAGAAATATGTTATAACTTCTATTTCTTTCATCAACGTTCATGCATGCATTCCTCTAAGGCTCTACTATCATGATGTGACAAATCCCCGCTGATATCGAGGTCAAGGTCACATACTTAGTCTCTTTACAAAACTTAACATCAGAGAAATCGGTTATAATTTCTATTTCCTTGCTCGGATCTGCTTCACATTTCTACTTCACATTTCTACTACCCTGTGACAAATTCACGTTCGTGCCGCCCCCGCTAAGCTCAGAGTCGAGGTCACAAGCCCACACACTTTGGAAATTATTTTACATATTTAGGAGTACCTGGGCCCACGCGGGGGGGGGGGTATTCCATAAGCCTCGCTTACTGACCAATCTAGTTTTTGTCGCGCCCGCTTGCGGAAAGCGCGATATAGTCGGCCGTTTGGCGTACGTACGTAACGTGTCCGGTTAAAGTTTTTGGTTAAGCTGTAAGGTTAAGTTTTTTGGTTAAAGTTTTTGGTTAAGTTCTTTGGTTAAAGTTTTTGGTTATGTTGTTTGGTTAAGTTTTTTGGTTAAAGTTTTTGGTTAAATTCTTTGGTTAAAGTTTTTGGTTAAGTTTTTTGGTTAAGTTTTTTGGTTAAAGTTTTTGGTTAAAGTTTTTCGTTATACTATATCTCTGCAACTGCTTTGCCCATTACCATGAAACTTCACATGGGTGTTTATCATCATCTATATTTTCATTCTACCCCCATCCCGTGCGGCCCCTGTACCCAATGTCAAGGTCAAATTACTTTGAAGTTTTTGGTTAAGTTTTTTGGTTAAAGTTTTTTGGTTGGTTAAGTTTTTTGTTAAGTTTTTTGGTTAAATGTTTTTCGTTATACTATATCTCTGCAACTGCTTTGCCCATTACCTTGAAACTTCATATGGGTGTTTATCATCATCTATATTTTCATTCTACCCCCTCCTGTGCGGCCCCTGTGCCCAATGTCAAGGTCAAATTACTTTGAAATTTTTGTTAAGTTCTTTGTTAAAGTTTTGGGTTAAGTTTTTGGTTAAAGTTTTTTGGTTAAGTTCTTTGGTTAAAGTTTTTGGTTTAAGTTTTTTGGTTAAGTTTTTTGGTAAGTTTTTCGTTATACTATATCTCTGCAACTGCTTTGCCCATTACCTTGAAACTTCACATGGGTGTTTATCATCATCATATTTTCATTCTACCCATCTCCCGTGCGGCCCCCTGTGCCCAATGTCAAGGTCAAATTACTTTGAAGTTTTTGGTTAATGTTTTTGGTTAAGTTTTTTGGTTAAGTTTTTGGTTAAAGTTTTCGTTATACTATATCTCTGCAACTGCTTTGCCCATTACCTTGAAACTTCATATGGTGTTTATCATCATCTATATTTTCATTCTACCCCCCCTCCCACCCCGTGCGGCCCCTGTACCCAATGTCAAGGTCAAATTACTTTGAAGTTTTTGGTTAAGTTCGTTGGTTAAAGTTTTTGGTTAGTTTTTGGTTAAAGTTTTTGGTTAAGTTTTTCTTTGGTTAAAGTTTTTGGTTAAGTTTTTTGGTTGGTTAAAGTTTTGTTGTTAAAGTTTTTCGTTATACTATATCTCTGCAACTGCTTTGCCCATTACCTTGAAACTTCACATGGGTGTTTATCATCATCTATATTTTCATTCTACTACCCCCCCCTCTCCGTGCGGCCCCTGTGCCCAATGTCAAGGTCAAATTATTACTTTGAAGTTTTTGGTTAAGTTTTTTATGCCCCCGCCACCGAATGGTGAGGGGGGCATATAGTGTTACCGGCGTACGTACGTCCCGAAACCTTAACGCTGGGTAAATGGCTTATAATTTCTGTTTCCTTGCTCGGATCTGCTTCACATTTCACACACGCATTGCTCCAATGCTCCTCTACCGCCCTGTGACAAATCCACATTCGTTCCGCCCCCGCTAAGCCCAGGGTCAAGGTCACAGACTTGGTGCTTTTGAAACCTTAATGCTGGGTAAATGGCTTATAATTTCTGTTTCCTTGCTCGGATATGCTTCACATTTCACACACGCATTGCTCCAATGGTCTTCTACCGCCCTGTGACAAATCCACATTCGTCCCGCGCTAAGCCCAGGGTCAAGGTCACAGACTTGGTGCGTTCGAAACCTTAACGCTCGGGTAAATGGCTTATAATTTCTGTTTCCTTGCTCGGCTCTGCTTCACATTTCACACATGCATTGCTCCAATGGTCCTCTACCGCCCTGTGACAATTCCACATTCGTTCCGCCCCCGCTAAGCCCAGGGTCAAGGTCACAGACTTGGTGCGTTCGAAACCTTAACGCTGGGTAAATGGCTTATAATTTCTGTTTCCTTGCTCGGATCTGCTTCACATTTCACACACGCATTTCTCCAATGGTCCTCTACCGCACTGTGACAAATCCACATTCGTTCCGCCCCCGCTAAGCCCAGGGTCAAGGTCACAGACTTGGTGCTTTTGAAACCTTAATGCTGGGTAAATGGCTTATAATTTCTGTTTCCTTGCTCGATATGCTTCACATTTCACACACGCATTGCTTCCAATGGTCTCACCGCCCTGTACAAATCCACATTCGTCCCGCCCCCGCTAAGCCCAGGGTCAAGGTCACAGACATGGTGCGTTCGAAACCTTAACGCTCGGGTGATGCTTATAATTTCTGTTTCCTTGCTCGGCTCTGCTTCACATTTCACATTTCACACATGCAATGCTCCAATGGTCCTCTACCGCCCTGTGACAAATCCACATTTGTCCCGCCCCCGCTAAGCCCAGGGTCAAGGTCACAGACTTGGTGCGTTCGAAACCTTAACGCTGGTTAAATGGCTTATAATTTCTGTTTCCTTGCTCGGATCTGCTTCACATTTCACACACGCATTGCTCCAATGGGTCCTCTACCGTCCTGTGACAAATCCACATTCGTCCCGCCCCCGCTAAGCCCAGGGTCAAGGTCACAGACTTGGTGCGTTCAAAACCTTAACGCTGGGTAAATGGCTTATAATTTCTGTTTCCTTGCTCGGATCTGCTTCACATTTCACACAGCATTGCTCCAATCGTCCTCTACCGCTCTGTGACAAATCCACATTCATCTCGCCCCCGCTAAGCCCAGGGTCAAGTTCACAGACTTGGTGCGTTCCAAACCTTAACGCTCGGGTAAATGGCTTGTAATTTCTGTTTCCTTGCTCAGATCTGCTTCACATTTCACACACACATTGCTCCAATGCTCCTCTACCGCCCTGTCACAAATCCACATTCGTCCCACCCTCACTAAGCCCAGGATCAAGGTCACATACTTGGTGCGTTTGAAACCTTAACGCTGGGTAAATAGCTTATAATTTCTGTTTCCTTGCTCGGATCTGCGTCACATTTCTCACACGCATTGCTCCAATGGTCCTCTACCACCCTGTGACAAATCCACCTTCGTGCCGCCCCCGCCAAGCCCAGGGTCAAGGTTACAGACTTGGTGCGTTTGAAACCTTAACGCTCGGGTAAATGGCTTATAATTTCTGTTTCCTTGCTCGGATCTGCTTCTCATTTCACACACGCATTGCTCCAATGGTCCTCTGCCACCCTGTGACAAATCCACATTCGTGCCGCCCCCGCCAAGCCCAGGGTCAAGGTCACAGACTTGGTGCGTTCGAAACCTAAACGCTGGGTAAATGCCTTATAATTTCTGTTTCCTTGCTCGGATCTGCTTCTCATTTCACACACGCATTGCTCCAATGCTCCTCTGCCACCCTGTGACAAATCCACATTCGTCCCGCCCCCGCCAAGCCCAGGGTCAAGGTCACAGACTTGGTGCGTTCGAAACCTTAACGTTGGGTAAATGCCTTATAATTTCTGTTTCCTTGCTCGGATCTGCTTCACATTTCACACACGCATTGCTCCAATGGTCCTCTGCCACCCTGTGACAAATCCACATTCGTGCCGCCCCCGCCAAGCCCAGGGTCAAGGTCACAGACTTGGTGCGTTCGAAACCTTAACACTGGGTAAATGCTTTGTAATTTCTGTTTCCTTTCTCGGATCTGCTTCACATTTCACACACGCATTACTCCAATGGTCCTCTGCCACGCTGTGACAAATCCACATTTGTCCCGCCCCCGCCAAGCCCAGGGTCAAGGTTACAGACTTGGTGCGTTTGAAACCTTAACGCTCGGGTAAATGGCTTATAATTTCTGTTTCGTTGCTCGGATCTGCTTCTCATTTCACACACGCATTGCTCCAATGGTCCTCTGCCACCCTGTGACAAATCCACATTCATGCCACCCCCACCCCGCCAAGCCCAGGGTCAAGGTCACAGACTTGGTGCGTTCGAAACCTTAACGCTGGGTAAATGCCTTATAATTTCTGTTTCCTTGCTCGGATCTGCCTCACATTTCACATACGCATTACTCCAATGGTCCTCTGCCACCCTGTGACAAATCCACATTCAAATATGCCTTGTTTTCTTTGGCTGCCAGCGGGGGCATTCGTGTGCCGACAGGCCACATTTCTAGTTGGTTAATGTTTTTGGTTAAGTTAGTTTTTGGTTAAGTTTTTTGGTTAAGTTTTTTTGGTTAAATAAAGTTTTTCGTTATACTATATCTCTGCAACTGCTTTGCCCATTACCTTGAAACTTCACATGGGTTTTGTTATCATCATCTATATTTTCATTCTACCCCCTCCCGTGCGGCCCCTGTGCCCAATGTCCAGGTCAAATTACTTTGAAGTTTTTGGTTAAGTTCTTGGCTTTGGTTAAAGTTTTTGGTTAACTTTTTTGGTTAAGTTTTTTGGGTTAAAGTTTTTTGTTTTTTGGTTAAGTTTCTTGGTTAAAGTTTTTCGTTATTCTATATCTCTGCAACTGCTTTGCCCTTTATACCTTCAAACTTCACATGGGTGTTTATCATCATCTATTTTCATTTCTTACTACTCCCGTGCGGCCCCTGTGCCCAATGGTCAAGGTCAAATTACTTTGAAGTTTTTAGGTTAAGTTGTTTGGTTTGTTAAGTTTTTTGGTTATGTTTTTTGGTTAAAGTTTTTCTCCTGTGCCCAATGTCAAGGTCAAATTACTTTGAAGTTTTTGGTTAAGTTTTTAAGTTTTTTTGGTTAAGTTTTTGGGTTAAAGTTTTTCGTTATACTATATCTCTGCAACTGCTTTGCCCATTACCTTGAAAACTTCACATGGGTGTTTATCATCATCTATATATTTCATTCTACCCCCCTCCCGTGCGGCCCCTGCCTGTGCCCAATGTCCAAAGGTCAAATTACTTTGAAGTTTTTGGTTAATGTTTTTGTCGCGCCCGCTTGCGGAAAGCGTGATATAGTCGGCACTTTGGCGTACGTACGTGTGTCCGGTTAAACTTTTTGGTTAAGTTTTTTGGTTAAGTATTTTGGTTAAAGTTTTTCGTTATACTATATCTCTTTTTTTAGTGTCCATGCCTCGCCACAAGGCGCGACATGTAGGCCGCGGCCATCTAGTTTAAGGTGTCGGACACGTTTAATTAGTATAAATAATTAAAAAATATCATGCCTCATTTGCACCGTGCGTCATTATCAGTAAAATAAATATAACTAAATTATTATATATGTATAGCGTGCACTCGTAATTGTTAGAACTGGTGGAATAGTGACACAATTATACACGTATTTAATTTCTATAAAGAACATTCTGTGTCTACTGAGTGGGCATGTACCTTTAATATGAAAATGATCATTATGCTCATACGGGGTGTCTCACTTTCCAATATGTTATAAAGTTGTAATTTATCATTTCTGTGATATGTAAAGGTGAGCGCCAATGCGAACGTGTTGCGGAGTGAGATTGTGGGTGCCATCAAGATGCGAGTATATTTATCCGGCATGCCAGAGCTCAGGCTCGGTCTCAATGACAAAGTGCTCTTTGAGTCCACAGGCAGTAAGTACAAGTTTGAGAATGCGGGAAACGTCTGCTGTTGTTTATATTGTCTTCTTTCTTAATAAAGTATGGTTTAACAGCACTTTAGAATCATTTCCATGTTTTCTTGTCAAGAAAAAGAAAAAGAATAAGAAAAAAACAGCAGACGACAAAATTTATTTCAGCATTGGAAGGGTTAAAGGTTTATTTTTTATTTTTTACTGTAATTTATGTTAAATAATAAAGTCACGAGTATTGCTTATAGTCGTAACCGTGTTTTAACAAAAAAGTGTAAGAATGTAATGTTCCTCATGTATCTATCACTCAGCAATGTGTCCCAAATGACTTTGTTGTGGTATGGACCTGGCACCTGTAACCTATTTCACCAACATTGCAAAGTATACTTATCTAGCAAAGTATACTTTGAGGGAGAAATTTTCAAATTAAGGATAAATTTATTTTGGCTGTGATAATGTAATAAATTCAGAATAATAATTCTGCATACTTTTAATCATAAAATATATGCCGTCGTTAGTACTATATGAAATAATGCATTTCAGGGGAAATAAATGACTACTCCCTCAATGTCCCCCAGGTTATTCCAATTTCATTTTTTTTTTATGACCTTTGTTGTTGGTAGGCCGTTAAACCCCAATCAATCAATGCATGACTGAACCCGTTGGCCCGGCCTGAAATGAACATTGATGTTGATAGGCCATTAAACACCAATAAATCAAATCAATCTGTGTAGGAGGGAAGACCAAGTCCGTGGAGCTGGAAGACGTGAAGTTTCACCAGTGTGTGAGGCTGTCGCGATTCGAGAACGACCGGACGATATCCTTTGTTCCCCCAGATGGCGAGTTTGAACTCATGTCGTACCGACTGAACACACATGTAAGTATGGAGGAAATGGTACAGTGGAACCTCTCTAAACCGGACACCCTGGGGAAGTGTCCGGTTTAGAGAGGTTCGACTGTAAATCAGACATGCAGGTACACTTTGCGAACTTGAACAGGCAGTATCATCAGAGATAGATGACAATGAAACCCATGAAACTAAAGATACAGAGACTGTCTGCATGTCCTGTTTAGAGAGGTTCTACTGTACATCGGTTGTCAAGAAACAGTGCCTCAATGTTTGTCATGCTTGTGGTCTATGGTTCAGTATTTTGGATGACACTTTAAACTGTGGATCCGTCTGTATACGACCTTACCTTTAATATGTCCATAGTATTTCCATTCCACTACTGTCTGTTCCACGTTTTGCTGCCGACAAACCTTTGGCTATTAAACACATTATATTTAAAAAATATTTAAATGTAAGTACTTTTTCATCAATAACAAAAAAGTCACTCTCCCCAAAAAATTTAATTTGATAAAATTCCATCAAATATTGATTTTATTGCGAAAAAACTATTTTCCTATGGGAATTTAACATGGGGGAAAAGGAGGTGGAGGAGCTGGGGTAGGAGTCAAAAAACAAAACATTTTGGAAATTGACACTGAAAACTGGTTAGATAGCTTGGAAATGATGTAACTAAGAAAACAAGTTAGATTTTGAAAATCTGTCTACAAATAAAAAAGAATTTAAATTTATTTTTAGCCGCCATGTTAAATTCCCATAGGATGATCGTCTTTTGGCAATAAAATCAATATTTGATGGAATTTTATCAAATAAAAAAATTGGGTGAGCGTGACTTTTTGTTATTGATGAAAAAGAACATACATTTAAATATTTTTAATATTTAATGTGTTTAATGGCCAAAAGATTGTCGACAGCAAAACGTGGAACAGTCAGTAGACTTTCAGATGACGCGTCAAACTGCGGTCCCGTCTGTATATGACGTTACCTTTAATACATCCATAGTATTATGTCTCCCCCCCCCCCCCCCCCATCCATCTATGGGGAGACATATTGTTTTTGTCATGGTTGTCCGTCACAAAATTAGTGTTGCACGTTTCTCCAAAAGTATTTGAGTCGGAGTCGCAAAATTTTACAGGAATATTTTTCATCATGAGAAGTTGCGCACCTGGGGTTTTAGATGTGGATTCATCAAGTAGTCGCAGATTTATTGCCCTTGAATTAGTGAAAAGTGGCGATTTTCAACCTGTGTCGCAGATAACTGAAAAACTATTTGAGCTACAGTCGTGAAACCTTATAGGAATATCAACATCTGGTGGTTTTGATGAGAGACATATGTTTTTGTCTGAAAAACAACCCTCTAGTTTCCATTCCATTATAGTGAGACTTTAAACCGTGGTCCCGTATGTATTTGACCTTACACTAGGGTCAGCATGTAAGTGCACACACAAACGAACACGACAGGTTGGAATGAACCTGTCGTGTTCGTTCGTGTGTGCACTTACACGCTGACCCCACTGTACGTAACTGTTGCTTAGAGGTATGACAAATATTTTATAATATTTTCTTCCCAAAGTCTTTCAAATGGGACTTTAAGTTGATGTTCCATCCCTGTATTATCTTTTCTGTTGCTGGGACAGTAAACCCTTACAAAACTTGACATAAGTTTTGTTGTCTGCTGTTTATTTTATAATGTCATTTTTTTCTCAGCAAAAATATGCTTTGACAGCACATTTGAATCATTTCCATTGGAAATGACTCTAGTGCTGTCAGAACATGTGTTTATTGAGAATGAAGACAAAATATAAAACAACGGTAGGCAACAATTTTCATTTCCCGTATTCTAAGGGTTAAATGTGGATGTGACTGGAGAAATGGGGCTTATGGGTTTTGCGACCAGTGTAGATCCAGATCAGCATTTGCATCCACACAGTCTGATCAGCATCTGTACTGTTCGCCATTCCATCAGTGAAACGTCATGCTTCTAACAAGCAATATAGATCATTATCAGGCTACATGAGTGTGCTATTTGATCAGGAGTGACACTGGTCACAAAACACATAAGCAATTTTCTCCAGTCACTGCTGCAAATCCATTCACTTTTACTTTTATCTTCAGGTGAAGCCTTTGATATGGGTGGAGTCTGTCATCGAGAGACATGCACACAGCCGTGTGGAGTATATGATAAAAGTAAGTCGCACACAATACAGTCAAACCTGTGAATAAAGGCCAGCCATGGGATGAGAAAAATCTGGCCTTTGTTCACATGTGGTCTTTATTTGTGTGGTCATTTATGTAGTAATTGAGTAATTGGGAAAGCAAAAGTGTGGCTGCTATAGGCAGGGAATTGCTGTTCCAAGGTGGTCTTTAGCACAGGTTTGACGGTAGTTTTACAATGTCTGATTGCGATGCACTGTTAGACGAGGCTTAGAAACGGGGGTCCGTTTCACAAAACTTTGTAAGACTAAAATGTGCAAAATCATGATATTCTGTAAATTTTACATTAACAATGTTTTCTTGTAAACAAGTATTGGAATTACATTTATTGAGCATATGCTGCATGTAGCCTATGCTCAATAAATGTAAATCCATCAATTGAAATTGAAATTTACAGACAATCCTAAATTTGCACTTACGAACATTTTAGTCATACAAAGTTTTAATAGTGAAATGCGCCCCAGGTGACTGGGCTTGGAAAATAATGAGTAAATTGACTTGGATCTATTTCCGGGGCATGATCGGCAGAAGAATTTGTGGGTTTGTCAGTTTGACGTCAAATTGCTTAGATTAAACTAAGCAATGTGATGTCAAACCTACACATTCATGTCATGGATGGTCTATGGAAGTACTACGGGAAGTTACTCGTTATTTTCCAAGTTCGGTCACATATTTATATGACTTTTCTATGCATTGTCAGAAACGAAATGTGCCTTAGACTGGATGCTTATGGATTTTTTGGTCAGTCTAGCTTCAAGTATATACTACATGTACTTTATGAGTGCTTTATTAAGTTTGAAATCAATAAGTTTGATTTGTCTTTTTGTATGCGAAAATAATAATTTTTACAGGAAATAGGGGAGGGTGGCTACTGTAAGTGATAGTACTATTATTAGAATAAACACAGTACCTTCCTTAACCTGGATGGGTTGTGGCCTAGGGGTTAGAACACCAGGGCCCGGTTGTTCAAAACATCCGTTAGCTTAACGGACTGTTAAATCCTTAACAGAATGGTTAAAATCTCTGTTTTAACAGAGATTTTAACCATTCAGTTAAGGATTTAACAGTGTTTTAACAGAGATTTTAACCATTCAGTTAAGGATTTAACAGTCCGTTAAGGATTTAACAGTCCGTTAAGCTAACTGGTGTTTTGAGCAACCGGGCCCTGACTTCCAATCCAGATGTTGTGGGTTAAAACATCGCATAGGGCATAAAAAAATACAGTATTTCCATCTCACTGATCTGTCGGATGAGACTGTGTTACCGTCTCTATGACCTTAGCTGTTGCTGTTAAACCCTTTCATTTTTTAGCTCACTTGAGCAAAGCTCATGTGAGCTATTGTTACCGCAATGTGTCCGTGAACATTTTCAAACGTCTTGTCCTCGGTAACCATTGGGCCTATAGTCACGAAACTTGATGGTCATGGTCCTTATGTAGGGGGATTACAAAATTGTTAAAATGACGTCATTACGTAATCCAATATGGCCACCATCTAAAAATAGCACAAATTCTTCAAAAATCTTCTTTTCAAGAACTGCCAACCGGATTTCGACAAAACTTGGTAGGAATGATCGATGTACAGTGCTCTTTAAAAAATGGTGACCCCGGGGTCAAAGATGGGCGTGGTCCGTGGGGTCAAATTTGATTTTTGACCGAATATGGTAATGTTATACAGTGAAATTGCGATGGCTCGAAATGCCATGGGACAGCACATTTTGTTCGAGTGATCGCATCTTTCGAGCCATCTTTCAATTTTGTTATATGTGCCGACTACTGTACCCGCCGGATTTAGGAGATAAAGAAAGCCCAATAGAATGTATCCATGCGAAATAAACGACATGTATTTACAAAACTGTCTTTATTTCAATTATTATCAAAGGAGAAAAGGAGAAAAGGTCCAGTATTCACTATAAATAGCGGTGCACATAATTAATGCAGCAGGTGGTTGTGACGTCACTCGAAACAGTGGTCTTTTCAATGGGCGTTTTTCATTGTAACTCCCGGGTAGCCTCTCGAATAACACGGGAGTTAAAATGAAAAACGACCAATGATGTACGACAGACTATTGAATACTCCGAGTGGACGAAACCCAGAATATTTAATAAATCGCTGTATGCCGTTCAGCTGTTATGGGACACAAAACAACAAATTAAGAATACAATAACTTTTATTTCACAAATAATGTACAAGCATAACAATAAATAGAGTTTCCACAAATTATGTTGAAAGTTTCCGAATAATGTAATATAGAATTCACAAAATGATCGCCATCAACAACGTTAACGATCAAATTGCACCACTTTAGGCAATTAACTGCACTTGAAAAGAAATCACATTTCACAGACAGGTAGATCGCGGCTCGGCCTTTGATATTAATAAGTCGGACGCGGAGGTGTGAAAATTAGCCAAACACAAACTTCAATTTCGAGTCATCGTATAGCAAAATAGCGAGAAATGTGTCCGCGGGACTTTACAATTGTTTCGAGCGATCGCATTTTTCGAGGAGTTGCATTTCGAGCCATCGCATGTAAAATACATTAAAAATATAGGGAAAATTATCGGACCGCGACGCCATTTCGAGCGAGCCCGACATTACGAGCCATCGCATTTTGAGCCATCGCGATTTCACTGTATATCAAATCGAAGGTATGAATGAGGCGATCACTCTGGTGCATTTATTGTCGAAATTAGATGGTTATGTGATCCAAGATGGCCGCCGAAAGGTCAAAAGGTCGTTCTTTTATCAGAGATTTCAAAATTCTTCTGCACATGAACCGCTTGGCCCATGGTAGTCAAACTTAAAAGTTATGGTCCATGGGTGAAGCCTTTTCAGATTTGTTAAAATGGAGGTCATCGCTAATCCTCCTTTTCCCCCATGTTAAAATGCCATAGGAAAATTGATTTTTCGCAATAAAATCAATATTTAATGGAATTTCATCAAATATATTGTCGGCAGCAAAACGTGGAACAGACAGTAGTCTGAAAATCATTTTGTGATGATGGGATTGGTCCTTAAATTCGCTCAGTTGATGTACCTTAAATTCACAGGCAAAGAGTCAGTTTAAGCGACGATCCACTGCGAACAACGTAGAGATTGTGATTCCTGTCCCTGCGGATGCTGACTCGCCAAAGTTCAAGGCCACGGTGGGCAGCTGCAAATATGCACCAGAGTTGAACTCTGTCGTGTGGACGATTAAGTCATTCCCGGTACGTACCTATATCAGCTGCTGTGGGAAAATATCATTGGGCCAGTGTGTGAAATGTATCAGGTACCAAAGCTTTGCATTAGCCGAATGAATATGGAGTGATAACGATTTGTAGTATATGCATTGATACGATACATATGTCCGGGTGACAACGTATTCAAAACTGACATTTCGTTGGTTACAATGTCGCATAAAGTTACCATATGACGTTAGTGTGTTGACACAACGTTAACAAGTCGGTGTTCTTTCAACGAAAACCACATAATATTTGCTGATTAATACGTAGCATAAACATTACCTGATAAATTGAATGCCATAATAGTGTCACGTTTATCAGGCATTGCTTGGAGGGGTAGGAATTCCTTGGCGAGCCTCAGAATTTCGAAGAGTTTCCTAGCATTGCCTGATAAACTCGGTCTAAAGTTGACAAGAATTTCATTTTAGTGTAATTTTGCCATTTTTGACCTCATTTACAGAATTTGTATATTTTTCAACCCTGAAGGCTGGTATCTAGAAATAAAGCTCTCTGTCCACTCACGAGTCCACAAGTGCCTTAATAGTCTGTCCAGATTTCGTTGCCATGTGACTACTAGTATTGTAGTTTTCATTCATTGATTTTACTTAAAATTTCTTCAATAATTTTATCAAGAAAAATATGGCCATTTTATGCAACAAAAACATGCTATTATTCATATTGCTAGGGAGGCAAGGAATATTTGATGCGAGCGCACTTCGGGTTGCCAAGTGTGATTGGCGATAAGGAAGAAGGGAGACCACCGATCCACATCAAGTTTGAGATTCCATACTTCACTGTATCTGGTATACAGGTAATTGTCATTCTGTAGCCTGATTACCCCCTCACCGATAGGCAAGAGGGTTTTTTTAAACTTTATTTATTTTACGATTACTAATAAGCGCGAGAGCACTTATACATTTGCTTTTGTTGACACAGATCAAGGCGTAAGGGCGATCCTTAATGGGTATAGTCGTTAATCCATGTATATACATACATTTCTTTTTTAAATATATTTCCACTGGTTCAAATGAGTGGTAACATCATATACTTTGCTGGAGAAATGAGTGGTAACAACATATATTTCTGAGAAGAAATAAAGAAATTATGGATTTTTTTTCTTGAAAATATACTGCTGTATTGTATCCTGACTTAATGAGTTAATTATCCCTTACCTAATAGTTGGCAACAGTGTTTGTCTGGACATGCTACTTATTATGCATGTCTGCCCCTTATGTCTGAATACCCATACCCAAGGCCAAGGCCACTGAGTAATGTTTACCTTTATTTTAGCAAAGTTTGCAATTCCTTGACTGATCATGATAATATTTGGCAACAGTGTATGTCTAGGATCGATATTTTGTTGTACTTGTCACACATCTCCCATTTTCAAGGTCACCGAGTTGTGTTGTTTTGTCCATTTTAGGTTCGATATTTGAAGATCATTGAAAAGAGTGGTTACCAGGCATTGCCATGGGTACGCTACATCACACAGAATGGCGACTATCAGCTCAGAACAAGTTAATACAGATCTGACCAATCAGAAGGAATTTATTTCTCCTAGCTTAGAATTAAAAGAGTAATTTAATTTATGGCTGAGCCATGCTGGTTTGAGCCACGTGCTGATAAAATGTGATTATCATGTTTGTGACCAATGTAACAACAGATCAAATGCGCAGTCGGCTGCATTCTGATCTGGACCTGCAATTAATAACCCTTTCACCCCTAAATAATTGGAATGGATTTTGATATGTTAATTTTCCGACCAAACAACTTGTTACAAAATAATATTCAGACTAGTCCATTTATGAAAAAGGGTTGTGTGTTTTTTTTGTTTTATAAAATTATGAAAATTACTTGCCAAAGTGCAGATCATCTTTTCGAGCCGACTCATCTGGATCTGCACTGCTATAGAGGTCTGTAATATTAAAAGGGTTAAGCTGTCTGCTCATTTTGTCAGTCCTTGTGCTCAAAATCAGACAGCTCAGCCTCGGCCATGCAAACAGCCTGATTTTGAGTTACAAATTTCAAAACATGCTCTGAAGGTTTTTGTGATTCAGTCATTAACCCTTTTAATTTGGATACATGTATCATATGTCTAAACAGACATTTCTATTTTTCTTATTTATCTTATGAATGTATAATATGTCATGTGTCGACAAGACGGTCCATGACCTTGCATGCAGTAGTACGACACTTATTTATATTTTCTGTTGGCAACTTAAGGTAACTGTAAAATGAACTATGTTTATATATGCCATTTCCTTGCAGAAAATCTGGATTGTCGGAATGATATACTGTTTAAAAGCAACCTTTAGTAGCAAAAGAATGCATGATATTTGAACATGTATGATTTTATTGCACTTTAAAAACAGCTAAATATTTGTTGTGTATGCCACTCAAATCCGCACAGATTGTTTATTTTCTGTATTGATAAAATCTATTATTGGACCACTTAGTGCATTATGTGAAAATCAATATTGAAATTGGTCAGTGTTACTGCGCTTTCATAGTATTCCCATCTTTCGGGTTGGACTTGAAGCCGAGGCTCAGTTTCTATATGACCTTAGCTGGGACGTTATCCTTTTACTTTTTCCCAAACTGAATTGCAAACAGAAACTAATCCGTCTGCAGATGTACCATCTAGACTGAGTATACACTGGTCACACAGACAAGATCAGTTTTGTCCGAGTGTGGCTTATATTTGGCAATTTTGTAATGCTGTTTGATGCTTTCCGTGTCGATATATGGGTCAGTGTATTGTGGATAATTTATTTAGATGATACCAAAAGTTGACGATCATTTCAGACATCAGAGGCTTTGAAAGTTTTTTTATCAACTTGACGTCATTTACAAAAGATAATGCAAATACAGTCGAACCTCTCTAAACCTGACACCCTGGGAGTTCCCCAGGGTGTCCGGTTTAGAGATGTTCCACTGTAAATCAGACATATGCCAAGGTATGCGGCTGTGCTTTGCGAACTTGAACAGGCATTATCATCATAAATATACACCAATGAAACCCATAAAATTAAGGGTACACAGACTGCCTGTGTGTCCGGTTTAGAGAGGTTCTACTCTACATGTATTCAAAGTAAATTTCTGACAATTCTAATTTATGATAAGTTAGAAAATCTTGTGTGTTAACCCACATTTTATTTACAGTACTACTCTACAGTTGTAGAAATGTAGTTTAGGTGTGCCCATTGCTGTTTTTTCACCAATGTTTATCTCACCTGCATTAGTGGGATGGTTGGTTGGGAGCATGTGATTGGTAATTTAGCGATCGGGATTCATCCTTACCAGAATCCCGACTTGAGCCTCATGTACGTCTTTGGCATTTTTGTATGCGAGAGTTGAATCTGGTTATGCCCCTTATATGAGTCATATGATTATTCCTAATCCTATTACTTTTAGGGGAAGGGGCCACGTGACTGGTGTGGTTTGGATCTGGCACCATGTACTGTTATTCTAATTTCAGGACTGAATGTATTTTTTCTTGATGTAAATATTCCTTTCTGATTTTGGGATTTTCCACCCAATGCAGCAGGTTAAATACGGGATCGAACCCATCGGCCCGGCCTTAACTGACCTTAGCTGTTTATAGGCTGTTAAACGCCAAGAAACAAACAAACAAACTCGTCTGTATTAGGGAAAACTGAGACGTAGCAGTCACAATTCAGAGTCGTCAACAATTTTGGGCATATGTCAAAATATTGCATTTCTCCTAATATGTTGGTAGGATATTTAACAAACGTCATCAACAACTTGCTCACATTGGTGGCTAACCACTCATTCGGGTGACCTTGGCCCATTGGCAGTGGGGCGAAACACTGCTTGGTTATCACCTTGTTATTAGCTTGGTTATTCTATTAAGAATAATATTAGCTTATTTGTGATTGGAGAAATTTGGCTTGTACATTGGATTTGGCCAATCAAAGTTCATCTGAGCCATAGCTGTGTACTATGCGATCACGAACAGACATTATCACCAGAGATAAATGACCAAGAAACTCATCAAAAATAAGGTCACATGTGTTTTCTTGGTGTCCGGTTTAGAGAGGTTTCACTGTGACTGTCTATATATAATTATTGAATACAAATAAATCATTCCATAAGTACAACATGTACAATACTTGTGTTTATACTATGTCTGTGTCCCAACTCACAGCTGCTTGGATGGTCAATTATTGTTTGTATATAAATGAAACACCTTTCTAAATAATGTACAAGACAATTCAAATGCGCTCGGTTGTGCCGGATATACAACATACATGTATATTGTTTATATGTTGGGTGCATTTGAATTGCTTTCTACATTGTTTAGAAGGGTGTTTTATGTATGTATAAACAATAATTGATCATCCAAGACACGCTGCTAGGAGCACCTGCGAGTCGTACATGTTTTGTATGGATTAAAGGCAAAATCAAAAAGAAAATGGACGACAATAAAAACTTAAGAATGAAACGAAATAAAAGAAAACCAATTATGCTACAAGGAAGCCATCAGGAAGTATGACAAGTATGCCACATTGTGATGGTCATTGAACAAAACCGTACATATATGTTGATAAATCAGTTGGTGTGCAGCTGAAAATATGCTGCGTTCCTTTGATATCATGACGTACAGAAAGATAGTAATAACAAGGCAATAGAACAGCCATATATAAACTGTACCCAGGGCCTTCCCATCAATATAGGGTAGGTTGTTTCTACCCAAGGACCCTGATTAGTACTTGTGCAACCCAGGAATGCAACTAAACTTATATGTGGGTGGCAGGTGTGAGCATGCGATGGGTAATTTAACGATCGGGGTTCATTTTACCGAATTCGAATGGAGATCTGATTTGGCCCTCGCATACGTATTTGGCAGTTTGTATGTGACGGTTGAATCTGGTTATACCCCTTATGTGAGTATTACGATTATTCGTAATCATATTTAGGTGAAGGGGGCCAAGTGACTTTGGTGTGGTATGGACCTGGCACCAGGTCGCGTTATTCTAATTTCAGGGCTGAAGATATGTTTTCCATACCACAGGTTGAAGTAACGGACCGAGGTCTATATATGTGTATATAGAGGGAGTAAAAGGCTTATTTTTCTTTCATTTATTTATGTTCTTAGGCTTATTTAATGTATTTATAGACCTCGGTCCGTTACTTCAACCTGTGAATGCAACATGTTACAACCCGTTTGCCCGGCCTTGCATTACCGTAGCTGTTGATAGTTCCGTTAACAACCAATAAACAAACTTGACTTATATTGGAGAGATCCACGGGTATGGAAGGTCATCGTGCCAATTGCAACACTATAATCGAAGCAAGAACAACTTCCCATTACTAGCGGGACGTGCCGTACACCTGGTCGCTGTATATGTGATCCTGACCCGGCAACTGCGTATCCGGTACCACACTTGGAATACATTTGGGATTCGTCCTAGCCCCAAGCCACCCTATACCATGCCTGCAACACACCACGCATATCAGAATTCGGCCTCTAAGTCCGGGTATGGAAGGTTGTAGAGCTTGTTTATTTATCTTATATTTAAGGGTTGGAATTGGCTCGAAGACCTTCCATACACGGACATATAAGTCCAAAAGAAAGGCCGACTTTTGAAGGGTATTGTGTGATATATGTTGGTGAAAGGCGGACAGATGTGTATATATGTGTGCCGAAATGGGACACTGCTTATGTCCAATACGGCCCTGTTACATAATTCCGCGCAGTGTCCAGGTGCACGGGAGGCGGGAAGACGAAATGGGATAACTAGAGCCTGGCACCAGTGATACATATCAAAGTAGGTCCCAGGTAGAACCAATCCACCCATGACGACACTTGACCCACAAGTTTTTGCCATATAGACGGTAAAAACCACCACATGCCAACCCCAGCCCCGACCTATCTTTTCGCAAATCCAGAAATAGCAATCCAGTGATAAAGAAAAAACTCAATGGAAATATAAGTTAATTTCCAATGAATGGCCACCGCCGGTAACCTTCAGATAATTGCCGGCCGGTAGAAACACACGACCTGCTCAGTCCGAGGTCGCCGTTCAAGTGATGATGAGGTTGTAGAGCCAGTGTCCACCCTTATATATATATATGCTAATTAAAGGAGTCAGTGGAAGAAGGGGGTAACACCCTCATCGGAAATTTGTAGAGACAATGTCCACCCTTAAATGTGGGGGGGGGGGGGGGGGGTCGACCAGTGTAGCCCCAGATCCGCACAGTCTGATCAGGTTCACCGTTCCATCAATAAAACACCCGTCATGCTTCTAGCAAGCAATATAGATCGTATCAGGCTACATGAGTGTGCTATATGCGATCAGGAGCTATCTCTATATATGCTGCTGAACCCCTCGTGAGGATTAGTAGCAGTTGCGCGTATGGACAAGTTAGTGTAAAAGGTGACAGTAAAGCAAGTATATTGACAAGAATAGTTGTAGGTGTTAAAATAGTATGAAAATAGTAAAAACAGGTTAAAAACATTGCACAGCATGTTTACGTTTGGTATGTTGGAAGTTACCAAGTTGTGACCTGAATTGATCTAGGTCTTCGAGTTTGGCAACCTCCGGGGGAAGGGCGTTCCATTCAACAACCGCCAAGGGAAAGAATGAGAATTTATAGAAATAGTTGGAAGTATGAATTTGTTTGAAGGTCATCGAATGGCAATATCGAGACACCCTGTTTGTTGTATGAAAGTATTGAGGGAGGGGTACAGCGACCTTACCATTAACAATTTTGTGGAATAAGCATAGTTTGGCGTCTGATCTGCGCTGTTCAAGGGTGCGCCATCCTAAATTGTCTAGCATATCTGAGACACTCGAGTATGTGGAGCAGTAATTTAGTGTCCATCGTGCAGCGCGGCACTGGGCCATTTCAATTTTGTGTATATTGTCTTTTGTATGTGGGTTCCCAAATTGAGTACGCGTACTCGACTTGGGGGGCGGACAAGTGCTTTATAAGTGTGTTCTTTAATTTTACTGTTTGTGGAGCGGATGTTTCTGCGGACAAATGCTAGAGTTGTGTTTGCCTTATTGGTAATATTTTCAATGTGACTGTTCCATGACAAATTGGTGGATATGGTCACACCGAGATATTTTGCTGATGGAACAGATTGGAGGATTTGTCCGTGAGGTCTGTAAAGGGATTTGATGGGTGAACGAGACCTTGTAATGTGTAGTACCTGATATGTGGATGGGTTGAAGTGCATATATCCCAATAATTTTCCCAGATTTGTAGTATGTCAAGGTCATTCTGCAAGGTTGTGCCATCCTGTGAATTGTTAATAATCAAGTATAGGGCTGTGTCATCAGAAAAAATACGGACTTGGAGGTAATATTTTCTGGGAGGTCATTGATGTATACCAGGAAGAGAATTGGGCCAATAACTGAGCTCTGTGGAACGCCAGAGGTTACTGAAATTTACTTCAACTCACCACCCTCGATGACAACTGTCTGTGTCCTGTGGTTCATGAAGGCTTTGATCCAGTTAAGCGTCTGCTTTCTTACTCCTTACTGATGTAGTTTATGAGCAAGCTTGTTATGACTTACCTTATCAAAGGCCTTAATAAAATCCAAGAGTATTAATTAGTCGGTTTGCTTACCTGTGCTGGCAGTCCTGACTCGAAGGTCGTCGGAGCTACACTGGTTACAAATTCAATAAGCTGAATAATTTAGTGTCCAGCGTGCAGCGCGACACTGGGCCGTTTCAATTTTGTGTATATTGTCTTTTGTATGTGGGTCCCAAATTGAGTAAGCGTCTTCAGTCACAGTCACAAATATAAGCTAGATAAGGCAACTGAATATTATTCCCATTACAGTATCGGGGAAGTTCGGCAAGTGAGGGCAGTATGTCCATTTACCGTGCAAATAATCATCAATTGCATTATGACCGTTTTAAATAATGCGATCCAATTTGACTGTGACTGGAGAAGTGGGGTTTATGCATTTTGGGACCAGTGTAGCTCCTGATCAAATAACACTCCCATGTAGCCTGATAACGATCTATCGTACGTAACTGTCTACCTACCCACCGACCGATGGCGACTTGGTGAGCGAGCGAGCTGTTACCGCGGTGGAGAACAATCAAGTTTGTCAGAAATGTTTACTTCCGGTGTAAAGTCGGCAGGCTGGTTGTAATTGTACAGAAGTGTTGACGTTTTTGGTGAGCAAATATGTATTTTCGACAGTTCAGAATGCAAGAATATTCGACTGTAAACTGTTTTATTTGGAAGTGGTGGTGTGGGCGTGCAATTAACAATTTGCCATGGGAGTGCCAGTGAGGGAAATGCCTGTTAGGGGATGGGTGGGGTGTTGTTCAATTTTGTTCGGTTTAAAACGTAGCCAGGTCAAAACGTAGCTCCAATTCTCATGGATCCGTGTCTTCTCATTGATTTGTGCCCCTAGAAAACAAGTGAATAAGCATATTCTAAGAATAGTGTTAATTGAAAATTATTTTAAAAATATATTTTATCGTAGAGGTACCTGATCTCGAACTCTACCTGTTCTCGAACCTTTCATTCACGTGCTCTTAGTTTACTTCCGGAAATGCGTATGACGTCATCACTTTTCGTGTACATGTGCTTTGTTTACATGAACAACGCTCGTAGATGTCAAACTAGCTACAATATGCGTAGCGGTAATCGGCTATTACCGCTACAATGCTCTATTCAGTATTCACGTTAGCAAAATATACTTCCCCATAAACATCGATAAAAGTGACAAAAATAATCTACACATATATGTATATAAATAAACAATTTCGCAAAATCAGCCTCAAAATATGTTTATTTGTTTATATATTTGACTTTATTCGCAAAATTATTGTCTGGACGTTGCAGCCGTTTCCATCCGCCGCCATCTTTAGTCACGTGATCTCTCTTGGTATCACATGATTACTCTAGTTTCCATATATGGTAGCGGCGGCCATATTTGGAATGCTGACATACCGCGCGAAACAATGGCCGCCACAACATGTGTTCATTGTGACAAGCAATTTACAACCAAAGGCAAAGGTTTTAGAAGAAAAAGCTTGAATTCAAAATTAAGTGTGATTGACAAAACAATAAAGGAAGTTATTGAAGCCGAATTTGACGTATTACTGACACCCGAACAGAAGCAAACGCGCTTACTATTTTCTATTTCCGGTGGGTTCGTAGTAAAAGTTGTAGGATGACGTCATGGGTATGTCGCTATAGCCCCACCCACTAAACACGTGATTAGGTACAGATTTGAATGTTTCACATGTGGGGATATCCGAATGAATCGGGAAATGGAAACAATATGGAGAACACACAGAAAATATGATGGTCGTTTTTAAAACCAGCGTTTAAAAGCACAACATCGCCATACCATGCTGTTTTGATATGCGCAGGTCAGAAAATAATGATTTATTGTACTGGTAGAGATAATTTCAGGACCGTTTGTATACTAGTTCGATCATAATCGTGTTCCAAATGCCGCGTCTCGAATCGCGTCGCAAACCAAGAAAGTTTGCTAACGTATTTATAGAGCACCGCTTTCATACTGTAGCGAGAGCGGAAGTATGACTATTCATTCTAATGTCAAACTAGAAGATGCGTCTAAAACAGGTATTTAGAGAACCTTTTTCGTATTCCTTGATGAAATTATTATTTTATCCTTTTATTCCCTTGGAAGCACACTTGTAATGAAGATTTTATTTTGACATCTGCCCGACGCTGTCAGCCGCTTCATCAGGTCACGTGACCGTCATGGTTAATCATGTGACTTGTTAATTATAGTAACAATATTAAATCTACAGTGCAGACCACCTAGCTTGTTCCACAATAATGAACAACCAGTTTTCTTCAAATATTTTGATAGTCATTACTTCATGACTGTCTTGTAAAGTGGCATTTTCCTGTGGAATTTCAAAAACATGATAAAGTATCAAATTTACATATTATTCAGGGCTGTACAAATCGGCACGCCCGATGCCCGGGACAAGTCGGTTTTGGTCTCGGGCAAGTGGCTCTATGCTGAAAGTTAGTCCCGGGCAAGTCACTATTTTCCGTTGAAACGTACCGCCACAAGCCTGTTTTCTTCACTAGACTAATCCTAAATTGTAATATTTCATCGATCGATAACGCCTAGGGCGTGTGTCGGTTTCCCTGTGGCGATACACACTTACACAGAAGCTGCTATACTGTGTATATAGCAAGAAAAGTGATATACTAGATGTGACCCTGATTAGATTAATTTATTTGAATTTGAAAGCATAATCCCCACGACAATTCCGCATGAACTCTGAATTTTGTGTCAACTTTTCAACACCATTTACGGAAAATATTTTCGAAATCAATATCGGCGAAATTATGGCGACAGATCTGCGTATAATCTAGACTTTTTAGCCAGGTTTTTTGAAAAAAAATCCAGGCTATTGGATTGGCGAAAGCCGGGCGGCGGGCGGGCGGCGGGCACAATCAATGTTAAGTTTTCGTGTTTGAGTCCATTTCTTTGTTACTGTACCACCTAAGACCACCAAACTTTCACAGCTTCATAATCAAGGGGTGCCCACCACATATTATTATCCAACATGTTACTTTTTTTTTAACTTGACCCATTTTTTCCGCGTAGTCGACATAGCCATTTTCAATGTTAAGTTTTCGCGTTTACAATGTTAAGTTTTCGTGTTTAAGTCCATTTCTTTGGTACTGTACCACCTAGGACCACCAAACTTTCACAGCTTCATAATCAAGGGGTACCCACCACATATCACTATCCAACATGTTACTTTTTTTTTTTATTTTTTTTTTAACTTCACCCATTTTTTTCCGCGCAGATCGACTTAGCCATTTTCAATGTTAAGTTTTCGCGTTTACAATGTTAAGTTTTCGTGTTTAAGTCCATTTCTTTGGTACTGTACCACCTAGGACCACCAAACTTTCACAGCTTCATAACCAAGGGGTGCCTACCACATACAACTATCCAACATGTGACCATTTTTTTACCTTCACCTATTATTTCTACGTAATTGACTTAGCCATTTTCAACGTTAACTTTTTAACGTACGTCTGGTTAGAGTTTTTTGGTTAAAACTTTTTCGTTATACTATATCTCTGCAACTGCTTCGCCCATTACCTTGAAACTTCACATGGGTGTTTATCATCATCCATATTTTCATTCTAACCCCCAACCGTGCGGCCCCTGTGCCCAATGTCAAGGTCAAATTACTTTGAATTTTTTTGTTAAATTGTTTTTTCGTGTACTATATCTCTGCAACTGCTTCATCCAATACCTTGATACTTCACATGGGTGTTTATCATCATTGTCGCACCTGCTTGCGGAAAGCGCGATCCTGTGCCCAATGTCAAGGTCAAATTACTTTGAATTTTTTTGTTAAGGTTTTTTCGTGTACTATATCTCTGCAACTGCTTCACCCAATACCTTGATACTTCACATGGGTGTTTATCATCATTGTTGCACCTGCTTGCGGAAAGCGCGATCCTGTGCCCAATGTCAAGGTCAAATTACTTTGAATTTTTTTGTTAAAGTTTTTTCGTGTACTATATCTCTGCAACTGCTTCACCCAATACCTTGATACTTCACATGGTTGTTTATCATCATTGTCGCACCTGATGCTTGCGGAAAGCGCGATCCTGTGCCCAATGTCAAGGTCAAATTACTTTGAATTTTTTTTGTTAAAGTTTTTTCGTGTACTATATCTCTGCAACTGCTTCACCCAAAATACCTTGATACTTCACATGGGTGTTTATCATCATTGTCGCACCTGCTTGCGGAAAGCGTGATCCTGTGCCCAATGTCAAGGTCAAATTACTTTGAATTTTTTGTTAAATTTTTTTCGTGTACTATATCTCTGCAACTGCTTCACCCAATACCTTGATACTTCACATGGGTGCTTATCATCATTGTCGCACCTGCTTGCGGAAAGCGCGATCCTGTGCCCAATGTCAAGGTCAAATTACTTTGAATTTTTTTGTTAAAGTTTTTTCGTGTACTATATCTCTGCAACTGCTTCACCCAATACCTTGATACTTCACATGGGTGTTTATCATCATTGTCGCACCTGCTTGCGGAAAGCGCGATCCTGTGCCCAATGTCAAGGTCAAATTACTTTGAATTTTTTTGTTAAAGTTTTTCCGTGTACTATATCTCTGCAACTGCTTCACCCAATACCTTGATACTTCACATGGGTGTTTATCATCATTGTCGCACCTGCTTGCGGAAAGCGCGATCCTGTGCCCTATGTCAAGTTCAAATTACTTTGAATTTTTTTGTTAAAGTTTTTCGTGTACTATATCTCTGCAACTGCATTCACCCAATACCTTGATACTTCACATGGGTGTTTATCATCATTGTCACACCTGCTTGCGGAAAGCGCGATATCGTCAGCATTTTGGCATACGTCCGTCCGTTCGTCCGTGTGTCCGGTTAAAGTTTTTTGGTTAAAGTTTTTCCATCTACTATATCTATTTTGTTAGTGTCCATGCCTCGCCCCAAGGCGCGACATGCAGGCCACGGCCATCTAGTCTACAAAAGTGGGTATAATTATGTTATCCAAGTGTCTATGCTTGGAAAAAACCTGGCCTTCGTGGCTTTGCCTCGTTTCTTGTTTTTTAATCCATTCTTTTCGGAATACACATTTACGGGTATGAAATTATTAAAAAAAATATTTTTATTTTTGTTATTTCTCAATGAAAGTATACGATGTGACCACTCATTTGAACCGTCTTGACGAGATGGATTAAATGGTAGTCGCGGCATATACTTCTGAGTGCATAGAAGGAAAATATTTGTCCGCAACATAAGCGTATCCTCAGCATGAAATGGGTTACTGCATGATTGCCCCATGATGCGATGATGAAAGTCGCACATTCGCGACGTCTGTGGCACATCAAAAGGCGTGTTGACCAATCAGTAACATTTCGAAACATAGCCTGAAGGTCACACATTTTACAGCCTCGTGCTGAATGAGATCATACAATAAACACCTGTACACACAGCTGGGTGTATCGATTTTTTGCACAAAGCATCACACAAATCTCGTCTGTGTAATATGTGTCGGGTGAAATCGCATCTGGATTTGGAATTCATATATCCCCTGGCACGGATATTGCACGGTTCGGATAAGCAACACGGAAGATCGTATGTCGCCGGACTTCCGTGCAATAGGGGGGGGGTCGCACTGTATGCATATTAACATGATTACCTGATTAAAGGTATTACATTTTCTAACATTCTAATAATAATTCTTTCATGTACTTTGAATGTCGTTGTTTCAATAAACTTACAGAAATCACGAATCAACTAATTACACGATGACTACGACGTTCGACGATTTTTTTTTGATTTTTAGCCAGGTTTTTTGAAAAAAAAAATCCAGGCTATTGGATTGGCGAAAGCCGGGCGGGCGGGCGGGCGGCGTCCACAATCAATGTTAAGTTTTCGTGTTTGAGTCCATTTCTTTGTTACTGTACCACCTAGGACCACCAAACTTTCACAGCTTCATAATCAAGGGGTGCCCACCACATATCACTATCCAACATGTTACTTTTTTTTAACTTCACCCATTTTTTCCGCGTAATCGACTTAGCCATTTTCAATGTTAAGTTTTTGCGTTTACAATGTTAAGTTTTCGTGTTTAAGTCAATTTCTTTCGTACTGTACCACCTAGGACCACCAAACTTTCACAGCTTCATAATCAAGGGGTACCCACCACATATCACTATCCAACATGTTACTTTTTTTTTTAACTTCACCCTTTTCCCCATTTTTTCCGCGCAGGTCGACTTAGCCATTTTCAATGTTAAGTTTTCGCGTTTACAATGTTAAGTTTTCGTGTTTAAGTCCATTCTTTGGTACTGTACCACCTAGGACCACCAAACTTTCACAGCTTCATAACCAGGGGTGCCTACCACATACAACTATCCAACATGTGACCATTTTTTTACCTTCACCTATTATTTCTACGTAATTGACTTAGCCATTTTCAACGTTAACTTTTTAACGTACGTCTGGTTAGAGTTTTTTGGTTAAAACTTTTTCGTTATACTATATCTCTGCAACTGCTTCGCCCATTACCTTGAAACTTCACATGGGTGTTTATCATCATCCATATTTTCATTCTAACCCCAACCGTGCGGCCCCTGTGCCCAATGTCAAGGTCAAATTACTTTGAATTTTTTTGTTAAAGTTTTTTCGTGTACTATATCTCTGCAACTGCTTCACCCAATACCTTGATACTTCACATGGGTGTTTATCATCATTGTCGCACCTGCTTGCTGAAAGCGCGATCCTGTGCCCAATGTCAAGGTCAAATTACTTTAATTTTTTTGAATTGTTAAACTTTTTTTTTCGTGTACTATATCTCTGCAACTGCTTCACCCAATACCTTGATACTTCACATGGGTGTTTATCATCATTGTTGCACCTGCTTGCGGAAAGCGCGATCCTGTGCCCAATGTCAAGGTCAAATTACTTTTGAACTTTTTTGTTAAAGTTTTTTCGTGTACTATATCTCTGCAACTGCTTCACCCAATACCTTGATACTTCACATGGGTGTTTATCATCATTGTTGCACCTGCTTGCGGAAAGCGCGATCCTGTGCCCAATGTCAAGGTCAAATTACTTTGAATTTTTTGTTAAAGTTTTTTCGTGTACTATATCTCTGCAACTGCTTCACCCACAATACCTTGATACTTCACATGGGTGTTTATCATCATTGTTGCACCTGCTTGCGGAAAGCGCGATCCTGTGCCCTATGTCAAGTTCAAATTACTTTGAATTTATTTGTTAAAGTTTTTTCGTGTACTATATCTCTGCAACTGCATTCACCCAATACCTTGATACTTCACATGGGTGTTTATCATCATTGTCACACCTGCTTGCAGGAAAGTCGCGATATCGTCAGGCATTTTTGGCATAACACGTCGTCCAGGTTCGGTCCCGTACGTCCGGTTAAAGTTTTTTGGTTTAAAGTTTTTTTTCCATTCTACTATATCTAAATTTTTTTAGTGTCCATTGCCTCGCCCCAAGGCCGCGACATGCAGGCCACGGCCATCTAGTCTACAAAAATAGTGGGTATAATTTCTGTTATCCAAGTGTCTATGCTTGGGAAAAAACCTGGCCTTCGTGGCTTTGCCTCGTTTCTTTTGTTTGTTCTAGTTTTCCTTTTTCTTTAATTTTTTAATGCCACCAGGGTTTTCGAAGAAATGGGAAGGGTGGCATAATTAGTGTTTGGACCGTCCGTCCGTCACACTTTTCTTTTCGGTTTAACCACTTTTGTCACTAATTTCCTCAAATTGTTCTGCAGGTGGGCAATCCCGCGTTAAGACGGGACCGCATTTCTTTTTTAATTTTATTTTTTTATTTTTTTGGGAATCCAACGAAAGAGACCCTCGTTGATAATGGAGATCGCACTATACCACGATCCACGGTTATAATGGAAGCTGCAGTGTAATTATAAGCGAATTTAACAGCTGATTGCCAACAAAAAAAAAATGAAAATTGAAATTTCAAAAAAGTTTTTTAGTTTATTTACCGTTCCACGAACATACCTGATAGACATTAACATATTGGTAAATATAGACGTGATTTTCGATTTTCCGAGAACGGTCAAATGAGTTGGACTCCCTCCCTAATAAGTTATACGTAAATTATAATTTCCAGGACAAGTCGGGGCAAGTCCACCTTTTGTTCAAGTCACTTTTTGGTCAAGTCACTTGTCCGGGAGACGAGTGGTCTAAAAAATCAATTTAGTACTGCCCTGTTAATTAAATAAAAATAAGACCTTGTGGATTTATTTCAATATGCATGTAATATAGTTAGTTGGTGAAACTACTTTAAGATTTTATTGTTTATAGAAATAAAAAATATAAATTTGTATTGACAAAATTCATGAATATTTGAGAAAATAAAACATGTTTTTTTTATTTAGACAAAAAACAGCATTGATTTCTTGTTACAGGTTTAATTAATAGTTTTCAGTTATTTAGTTCAACATTTGGAACATTTGTTATGAACTGCACTGTAAAAGTTTAGCGGTTCGAGAATAGGTCACACAATTTTAATGGCCATAACAGTTTTGAGTTTGTGGGTCATCAGGAAGATGGCTTAATTTATCAATGTTGCAGAGACAGTACACCGAAATGATTTGACACAAGTATGTGTAAATGTTCAAAATATGTTCTTTAATTGTTATTTAATTCAAAAATTGATTTTGTTTATGCATTTATTTTGATGAACATTTAGGGGTTCGAGAACTGGTCTTTCCACGCTAAGTTGTTTTCCACGGTTTTCTAACTTCTAACCTAAGTTACAGTTAGTCACTGTTCTCATGGATTCGTGCCCCTAAGCACGTACATTCATAGTGTGTGTTATATTCTGATTAATTCCTGAAAATGTATTCTGGAAGTTGGCTTGACGTATCACTACTGTCTGTTCCACGTTTTGCTGCCGACAAACTTTTGGCTAGTAAACACATTTAATAAATCTAAAAAATATTTAAAAGTAAGTACTTTTTTATCAATAACAAAAAAAGTCACCCTCCCCAAAAAAATGATTTAATGAAATTCCATCAAATATTGATTTTAGTGCGAATTTTTTTTTATTTGTCGACTGATTTTCAAAATCTAGCCGTTGTTTTCTTAGTTACATCATTTTCAAGCTATCCCGCCAGGTTTCGGAGTCAATTTCCAAAAATTGTCATGGGAATTGACTCAATAAAATCAATATTTGATGGAATTTCTTTTTTAGGTAGCGTGACTTTTTTGTTATTGATAAAAAAGTACTTACCGGTACTTTTAAATATTTTTTAGATTTAATGTGTTTAATAGCCAAAAGTTCCTCGGCAGCAAAACGTGGAACAGACAGTAGTCACGTGACCCGATATGTTTGGGGGTAAGTTGATACATTTTGTTCTAAAATACGTCATTTTTATGCCAGAATATTTCACATTTAGAACTACGAAAATACTAAATGGTGATAAGAATATTTTTTAATGACCATTTAACATTATAAATCAAATTTAAATTTGATTTATCGATTGGAATTTAGTTGTTTGAAGCGTTCAAAAATGATTTAATTATAAAGGAAACGGGTCAGATTTCCCCATGGGCTCCTCGACAGGGGAGATAATTATAGCCTGCAGGTGGTGAAATGGACGAAGTCTGACTTCCAGAATACATCAACATAAAGTTCAAACACTTGACTATGAGTGCACATCAGGAATTCGCCAAAATTGTTGTTTATGCAAGTCTTAGTCCCTAGAAATAACCCACCTAAGTCACCTAATTGATCTTGAAACTTCTCACCAGGTTCGTGCCCTACAACTTTTTGCACATTTGAGTGACATTCATTGATCACATTGATCACATTGATCACACATACAGTGTTGCTGCCTAGATGCATCAAATTTAAATATGGTGAAGTCCAGATTCACCTAGAAATCACATTTTATGCAGAATTTGCGAACAGACCCCCTTCATATTAAGGAAATATGTAGAAAAATCACAAAATATGCGGTAAATCACAATTGTATGTAACTGTAACTTAGAAAACCGTGGGAATCAACTTAAAATACCTTTTTAAAATAATTTTTAATTAACACTATTCTTAGAATGTGCTTATTCACTTGTTTTCTAGGGGCATGAATCAATGAGAAGGCATGACTCCATGAGAATTGGGTCTACATACAATTGTGATTTACCACCTATTTTGTGATTTTTCTACATACTTCCTTCAAATTATGCATAAAATATGATACATGTTAATTGTATCCCCCGGACTCCGACAGCGCGCCGCGTCCGCTGCAGACACATAACTTGAACACCCTTTGGAATATTTTCATGAAACTTCACACATGCATAGACCACGACCCGAAGGTATGTCGCGCACAAGAATGACAACTCTTGCATAGCTAATTTTTTTAGTTATCTCCTTTTTAGCACACCTGAGCAAAGCTCATGTGAGCTATTGTTATGGCAAAGTGTCCGTCCGTCCGTGAACATTTTCAATCATCTTCTTCTCCCGAACTGCTGAGCCGATATTGGTCAAACTTCACAGGGATGATATATGGGTGATGCCATTTCAGATTTGTTAAAATGGAGGTCATCGACAATCCAAGATGGCCGCCATGGAAAAGTAGGTCAAATTCTTAAAAAATCTTCTTCTCACGAACCGCCAGGTCGATTTCGACGATACTTGGCATGAATGATCGATAGTTAGCGCTGTTTCAGATTTGTTCATATGGTGGCCCGTGGGTCAAAAATGGGCGTCGCCCGAGGGGTCAAATAGGGGTCAAATTTTATTTTTAATCGAATATAGTCATGTAATATATCAAATCGACGGTATCGACGAGACAATCACTCTGGAACATTTTTTGTCTAAATCATATGATTACGTCATCCAAGATGGCCACCGATAGTTCAAATGGTCATTCTTTTACTAAAGATTTCAAACGTCTTCTTCTTGTAAACTGCTTGGCCGATATTGGCCAAACTTAACTGTAATGGTCTGTGGTTGAAGCCTGTTCATTTTTGTTAAAATGGAGGTCATCACCAAATCCAAGGTGACCGCCGTTCAGAAGTAGGTCAAATTCTTAAAAAATCTTCTTCTCACGAACCGCCAGGTCGATTTCGACGATACAGGGTATGAATGATCGATAGTTAGCGCTGTTTCAGATTTGTTCTATGGTGGCCCCTGGTCAAAAATGGGCGTGGCCCGAGGGGTCAATCTAGGGGTCAAATTATTATTTTGCCCCGAATATGGTCATATAATATACAAATCGAAGGTATCGACTAGTCTATCACTCTGGAGCATTTTTTGTCTAAATCAGATGATTTTGTCATCCAAGATGGCCACCGAAAGGTAAAAAAGTTGTTCTTTTCTTTTACTAAAGATTATTCAAACGATTCTTCTTGTGAACTGCTTGGCCGATATTGGCCAAACTTAACTGTAATGGTCTGTGGGTGAAGCCTGTCCATTTTTGTTAAAATGGAGGTCATCACCAAATCCAAGATGTCCGCCGTTGAAAAGTAGGTCAAATTGTCCAAAAAATCTTCTCACAAACCGCCAGGCCGATTTCGACGAAACTTGTATGAATGATGGATAGTTAACGCTGATTCAGATTTGTTCATATGGTGGCCTCTGGGTCAAAAATGGTCATGGCCCGAGGGGTCAAATTTTATTTTTGACCGAATATGGTCATTTTATATATCAAATCGAAGGTATAGCAGTAAATCACATGCACATTCGCAATATATGTTAGATCAGAAGGTACCAACAAATTCTGTGGAACATTTGAAGTTGTAAGTGAAGAGTCTTTGTGAAATCAAGATGACCACTATGGAGGCTTTTAGGTGAGCGATACAGGCCCATTTGGGCCTCTTGTTTGTTTTCGCGCACTGATTTCCTGTCCGGAGCATAACTCGACCACCCTTTGGAATATTTTCATGAAACTTCACACATGCTTAGACCACGACCCAGGAGGTGTTCGTCGCCACAAGAATGACAACTCTTGCGTAGCTAATTTTTCAGTTATCTCCCTTTTTTGTTTTGCGCCCTCTACAAACTGGACAATAATGCATGAAGACCCGTTTTCTCGTCTGCTCTGTACACCTTTTCTCGTGTGCTCTGTACACCTTACCTGTAGAGAGAACAATAGAGACAGGGAGAACCATGTGCTAGCATGGGCTAGCATGTGCAGATGTCCAGTGCTTGACCACTGTTGACCACAGGTAATTTATACAGGTAAATTACTACATTTGATACTGTTAATATTGTGGCATTATGTGGACCTGTGCAGATATATGTAGATAAATATAGGACTATTAAAAAAAATTTCTGGGCTCCAGTAGCAAGCATTATTATTTTTAAATTTTGTTTTCCATTTTTTTTTTCATTTTTTTTTTTTTTTTTTTTTTCATTTTTTTTTTTTTTTTTTTTTTTTTTTTCAAATTATTTTTAAATTTTTGTCTAGTAACATAAGGTCGTAAGTGCTATATACAGACTATTCACCTGTGCATGTGCTAGCATGTGCAACTGACCACTTACAGGTAATTTATACAGGTAAATGATTATATTACTATTTCCGTAAACTGTGTTGAAAATATTGTGGCAATATGTGGACCTGTATATATATGATATGTAGATAAATATAGGACTATTAAAAAACATTCTGGGCTCCAGTAGGGAGCATTATTCTTTTAATTTATTTTTTTTACATTCTTTTTCAATTTTTTAACTGACCACTAACTTATTACAGGTAATTTATACAGGTACATTATTACATTTCCGTAAACTGTGTTGACAATATTGTGGCAGTATGTGGACCTGTGCAGATATATGTAGATAATATAGGACTATTAACAAAAAATACTGGGCTCCAGTAGCGAGATTAATTATTTTATTTTTTTTTTGTATATTCATTTCCGTAAACTGTGTTTGATTTTAACCATTTGTGGCAGTAAGTGGGACCTGTGCAGTTATATGTATAAATTTTTTTTTTATAAGGAATATGAACAAAAAATTCTGGGCTCCAGTAGCGAGCATTATTATTTATTTTTTTTTTTGTTTTTTTTGTAAATTAACTTTTCCGTAAAACTGTGTTGAAAATATTGTGTAATTTTGTGGACCTGTGCAGATATATGTAGATAAATATAGGACTATTAAAAAAAATTCTGGGCTCCAGTAGCAAGCATTATTATTTTTAATTTTTTAAAAAAAAAAAAATCATTTTTTTTTTTCAAATTCTTTTTCAATTTTTATCTAGTAGCATAAGGTCGTATGTGCTATATACAGACTATTATCATATAATAAAACAATTATTGACTAGTGAGCCATAGAATATAATCTGATATTCTATGGCTCACTAGTCAATAATTGTATAATATGTTCGGGCCAGTGAAAATTGCTTTCGGGCCCAGGCAAGTATTCATTCGTAGGAACATGCGTCCCGTCCGTCCGTCCGTCCGTCACAAAACTTTAACACTCGGGTAAATGTCTCATAATTTCTTCATCCTTCGACCGATCTGCTTCATATTTCATATACACATTGCTCTGATGGTTCATTACCGCCCTGTGCCAAATCCACGTTTGTGCTGCCCCCGCCAAGCCCAGGGTCAAGGTCACATACTTGGTGCTTCAAAAACGTTAACGCTCGGGTAAATATCTTATACTTTCTGTTTTCTTTCATGGATCATCTTCATATTTCATATACGCATTGCTCTAATGGTCCTCTACCGCCCTGTGCCAAATCCACGTTCGTCCTGCCCCGCCAATCCCAGGGTCAAGGTCACATACTTGGTGCTTCAAAAACTTTAACGCTCAGGTAAATATCTTATAATTTTTATTTCCATTCACGGATCTTAACTTCAATTTTTGGTTCATATACGACGTTGCTCTAATGGTCCTCTACCGCCCTGTGCCAAAATCCACGTTCGTCTGCCCCGCAATCCCAGGGTCAAGGTCACATACTTGGTGCTTCAAAAACTTTAACGCTCAGGTAAATATCTTATAATTTTTATTTCCATTCACGGATCAACTTCATATTTCATATACGCGTTGCTCTAATGGTCCTCTACCACCCTGTGCCAAATCCACGTTCGTCCTGCCCCCGCCAAGCCCAGGGTCAAGGTCACATACTTAGTGCTTCAAAAACTTTAACGCTCGGGTAAATATCTTATAATTTCTGTTTTCTTTCATATTTCATATACGCATTGCTCTAATGGTCCTCTACCGCCCTGTGCCAAATCCACGTTTCATCCTGCCCCCCGCAATTTCCAGGGTCAAGTTTACATACCTTGGTGCTTCAAAAACTTTCTTAATGCTCAGGTAAAAAATATCCTTAATAATTTTTCCTTTCCCATTCACGGATCAACTTCATATTTCATATATGCGTTGCTCTAATGGTCCTCTACCGCCCTGTGCCAAATCCATGTTGTCCCGCCCCCGCCAAGCCCAGGGTTAACATCACATACTTAGTGCTTCAAAAAAACTTTAACGCTCAGGTAAATATCTTATAATTTTTCTTTCCATTCACGGATCAACTTCATATTTCATATATGCGTTGCTCTAATGGTCCTCTACCGCCCTGTGCCAAATCCACGTTCGTCCCGCCCCCGCCGCCAACAAGCCCAGGGTTAACATCACATACTTAGTGCTTCAAAACTTTAACGCTCAGGTAAATATCTTATAATTTCTGTTTTCTTTCACGGATCAGCTTCATATTTCATATATGCATTGCTCTAATGGTCCTCTACCGCCCTCTGCCAAATCCACGTTTGTCCTGCCCCCGCCAAGCCCAGGGTCAAGGTCACATACTTGGTGCTTCAAAAACTTTAACTCTCAGGTAAAAGAAAATTTTGACTTGGAATTTGGCCTCAGTTATTATCAAAGCGATATGTGGGACATCCGTGTTCTATGAACACATTTTCTAGTTTATTAAACTTCACACATGCATAGAAGACGATCCAAAGGTGTGTCGCACAACTCTTGCGTCGTTAATTTCTTAGTTATCTCCCTTTGTTGTTTCGTGCACTGATTTCGTGTCTGGAGCATAACTCGAACACCCTTTGGAATATTTTCATGAAACTTCACACATGCATAGACCACAACCCTAAAGGTGTGTCACGCAAGAATGACAACTCTTGCATCACTAATTTTTTGGTTATCTCCCTTTGTTTTTTCCGTCACTGATTTTGTCTCCGGAGCATAACTCGAACACCCTTTTTTCAAACTACTTGTGTATCTGGGGAGGGGGATACACATGCACTTGTCGACAAGCGTCCATTTCTAGTTTCTAGGTGAATCTGGACTTCACCATATTTAAATTTGACGCATCTTGGGCAGCAACACTTCTTTATTGTACGAGTGATCAAGGAATGTAATTCAAATGTGCAAAAAGTTGTAGGCATGAACCTGATGAGAAGTTTCAAGATCAAGTAGGTGACTTGGGTGGGTTATTTCTAGGGACTCTAAGACTTGCATAAACAACAATTTTGCCAAATTCCTTATGTGCATTCATGGTCAAGTGTTTGAACTTCATGTTGATGTATACATTTTCAGGAATTAATCAGAATATAACACACAATATGAATGTATGAACTTAGGGGCACAGTGACTACATGTACTCAAAACAAAACAGTCAAAATGTATCCATTAATATTGTATCAAAACATACCTATTGTTGGATAAAAATGTACACATTTGTGAAGTCAAAATGTATAATGCTGTTGGCTAATTCTGCGCACCTAATGTTTTCCAAACCTGTTTTCACAAACACATTTAAAAGCGGCAGCACGATTTACCCAAATCTACCCAAATCTTACCCCAATCTACCCAAATCTTCATGTAATTACAATATTTGTTAATAAATAAAGCTTTACACATCATAATAACGATGTTTGGACTGTACTTACATAATATCTGTCATTAATTTGCTCATACCTGGGCCCATTTTAATGTTTTGATGCAAAATGGAAATATTTGTATACAAAATAAAGGGAGAGTACCGCGATTAACTTATATGAGGAAGCCAAGGAAGGTAGTCCACTTTATAATGGCTAAATGGGAATGATGATTTTTAATTGAAATACAAATAAAAAACATTAGAACCTCTTTAATGTTGACATCCAAGGATACAGTGTGTGAAAACTGTTCTGCCAACTAGTATAATTATATATAATTTAAATATATAAATTACTTATATTTTAAAACTAATACTGCATTAATATTTATATGTGGCTATGACTGGATAAATGGGGCTTATCAAAATTGTAGCCCGGTAACAACCTATATTTCTTGTTCGAAGCATGACTGGGGTTTCATGTATGAAATGGCGAATGTTTCAGACGCTGATCAGACTGTGCGGATGCATATGTATCTGTTTCATACTTAAAACGTTTAAATAGAAGACTGTGTCACCAAAAAGTATCTTATAGACGATAATCAGAATGGAATTTGCCTTGTAAGAAGTAAAACTTTTAAACTGTAAAAGCTGGAGATTTGATATTTATTTGGTTATGTACCTTCTTTATGGTGTGCAGATACACAAAGTGAATTTCATTTTTTTATTCGACCCCCAGTCATTGATTATCTCCCCTTTTTATACGACCGTTTTAAAACAAACCGTACGTATTATGTTTTACCGCGGGGCGGGCGGCGGACAGAAAAACTGCATAGTTTGTGTACAAAACTCCTCTGAAACCGTTCGGTCGATTGATCTGAAACTATACACACGTCTTCTACACATATTGAAGATGTGCACCATGTTTTTATGGCGAAAAAATATTTTTAAACAAAAATATCACCTTTTTAACTTAGCTGTTTTTTTCTACATTCTTTGTATTCAATTCTATATAGGGTACAGAGTCGATATATCTGAAACTATACACGTCCTCTACACATATTTAAGATGTGCACCTTGGTGTTTTTATGCCGAAAACATATTTTTTAACAAAAATATCACCTTTTTAAGTTAGCCGTTTTTTAATTCTGCGCATCGGCTAATGCGTAATTCACGTCATATTTAGCCTTGCCTACGTCATAATAAAATATGTGGATTTCAGAATAAACAAGCTGATTTAATAATTGCCACACTGTGGAACATTGTTATCACATTCCGATAGTTAACAGTTATTCAGAATATAGTAAAAATGTGTTAAATCCTTAGACCCTGCTGATGGAATAGTTGTATTATTAGGGCCCGCTATAGGTTTCGCCCTGTCTGTCCGTTTATTTTTTGAAAGTTTGTGTAACAGTTACTCAAATCGCCCATAATTTCATATTGCACACATGCATTACTTAGCATGCTTAGTAACTACACATCATTCCACAGGTTGAAGTAATGGACCGAACCTCAGCCCGAGGTCTATAAATACATTAAATATGCCGAAAAGCATTGAGTAAAAAACATTTTTGTAGCTTATTTTTTTTTCGTTTATTGATGCTTTTAGGTATATATTTAATATATTTATAGACCTCGGTCCGTTACTTCAACCTGTGCATCATTCCACATTAATACAATTACCCTCACTACTGATCGTACGTCTGTCTGTTTATTTATTTGAAAGTTTTTGTAAGTGTTTCTCAAATCACCTATATTCTACCCCCGGCATACAAAGAATGTCGAGGGGTATATAGTTTTCGTAACTCCGTCCGTTTATCCGTCCATCCACGTGAAAGTTTTTGGGTAACCATTACATTTATCTCTGTAACGGTATATATAAGTCCGATTGACCTCAAACTTCATATACATGTATATTTTCATTACATACCACACCCATGCCATAGGCGATCGGCATGTTGATAGGATAGTGTACATTGTATTATACTTTTTTAGACATGTAGAATTATTTTTAAAATGTATTCATTCTATTGTAAATGTATATATATGGGCAAGAATTCGCTATTCTGGAGAATGCATGTTTTTCTTGTCAATTCCGTTGAGATGGAACACTTTTACGACTTCAGTTATATGAATACACATATGGACTATCTAGCATTACCAAAACATAGTTTATTGAAGTTGATTGAACAAGCTGTACAGTTCTTCAATATGTATGTATCTCACACTTTTTAGTTGAAAAAAAGGGGGACATTTTTAACATGTCCTAGTATGTGTAAGTATTTCATATTGATCTTGCCCTTTTCATTGCGTCGAAAGAGATCGTACATTTTTGTGAGCAGTCTAACTCTATTTCAGTACAAAAATAATTTGTCCATCGGAAGTACATGTATAACCATTCAATGAAAACAATATAACCAAAATTAGTGTGTGTATGTAACATTTTCTTGTCAAACCCTGTTGCATACGTATAACCAGTCCAGTAGCTTAAAATATGGAACCTGATAATTTCTTTACTGACATATTGAACCATGTGGCGGTGAGTCTTACGATTGAAGTAAGATTTTTGTTTTATCTTAAAGGAAACAAAAATGGTAAAAGTGTATTTAATATTTATAATATTTCTTGTCAACAAACTGTTACATACACAGAAGTTGCTTCATGTAAACATAGAAAACAACAATCAACAGCCAGGTTTATTTTACTACATTTGTTAGAAATCAGCATAATCTCACTTTTGTCACCAAAACATAGAGGATATGACAAGTTAGACAAAAATGATCTATAGGAGGTATAGTTTTTCATGTTTTTCATGTCAAAATGTTACATACTGCTGTAAATCAGATCAAAGTGTTTTAACGGACTGGTCATGGCAATATATAAGCAAAATCAATGCATTTAACATAAAGCTGCTCCTAATAGATTTGTTACAAACCAAACATCTTTTATAATCTTATTTACAACAGAAGTAAAGGAATTTCAATAATGTGTATGTAACATTGACAAAATTGACAAAATTGTTACATACATCAATTGCCTCAAATGTTGAAATAGTCTGTTCATGATAATAATAAATAAATCCTGTCCCTGTAGGTTTATTATAAGTTGTAAATAGCTCATGTAGTGCTATTTGCTGTATAAATAAAGGAAGGTATATGATATGTACGTAACATTGACAAAAACATGTTACAGTACCTTAAAGATGTTGCAATGGAGTATTCAGGGTACAATGTATTTTAAATGATCAAATTGTCGATTTAAACAAAATTTTGTGATAATGGGATGGTTGCAAACTATCATAAATTGCTCATGTAAACTTATTACTAACATAAATAAATAAACCTGAAAAATGTGCATGTAACATTTACAAGAATAACATATTGCAATCTATATATTTATTACACAGTAATCAAAACATTTTCTGTGTAAACTCTGTTGCCACATAGTAATAAGCATCCAGTCTCTAAAAAAGTTTTGCTTGACATATTTGTGACATATTTGTCAATGTTACATACGCGACTTCGATCAAATGTCACAATATACTTCTCAACGTAATGCATAATTTAAACTAATGCCTCTACAACAAATAAGGTCCAAATAGGTTTGTTACAACCCATAAACATCTAGTATAATCTCATTTCTAAAAGTTTAAAATGAGCATGGAATATGTGTATGTAACATTGACGAGAAAAATATATTGTAGCCATTTTTTCATCTACCAATAATCAATGCATTTTCTGGTAAAGGTGATTGTTAGTGCACAGTAAAACATGTCCTTACACAACAAAGAAACGAAGATGCCATTTGAAAGCAACATAGGATCACCAAATACATATTCCCTCTTTGTCAATGTTACATACACGAGATTCAGCACATTTCTATCTCTCCGTAGTCAAAGGCATGTATATTCTACAAACAACTGCAATTGTCCAAACCCTAGTGGCTTGGACTATGCCATGTTGTAGTTTTTCTAACAAAGCACAAAATCCAAAAAAATCTCTTAAATGTCCCCCTATTAGGCCAAATACTGAATCAAGGCTTACAACTAAGTGTGCCTAAATTTCACCATCACCAGTTTCAAGACGTAATATATTTTCTATTTCTCATAAAATCCCATTATTCCTAGTGTCTACACAGAGCTAAGGCCCACCCGCGCCTAATAAAACCGACACATAGTCAGCATTTTACACGGAGACGCTGTACCAGCCAAAAAACCCGACACAAGTCGGACACAGCAAGAGTTTTGCAAGAGTTTCTCAAATCACCTATAATTTCTGTTTGGCTTCAGCTGATATCTTCATATCGCACACATGCATTAGTAAGTGCATTTAACAATACATCATTCCACATTCATACAATTACCCTCGCTACTGATCGTACATCCATCCGTCGGTCTATATTTTTTGAAAGTTTTTGTAAGAGTTTCTCAAATCACCTATAATTTTGGTTTGCCTTCAGCTAATATCTTCATATTGCACACATGCATTACTTAGTAACAATACATGTACATCCTTCCACATTCATACAATTACCCTCGCTACTGATCGTTCATACGTCTGTCTGTTTATTTGTTTTGAAAGTTTTTGTAAGAGTCTCAAATCACCTATAATTTCTCTTTGCCTTCAGCAAATATCTTCATATTGCACACATGCATTACTTAGTAACAATGCATCCTTTCATATTAAAGACAGTTACCCTCGCTACTGATTGTATGTCCGTCTGTCTGTTTATTTATTTGAAAGTTTTTGTAACAGTTTTCAAATAAGTGCGTTGACATGCCACATTTTCTAGTTTACTAAATTAAAGGTACATGCCCACTCAGTATGCATAAACTGTATAGTAGGCTTGTTAAAGGTACATGCCCACTCAGTAGGCACAAAATGTTCTTTATATCAGATACATCATCTGAGACATTTTCTGGCAAAATGAACATTCAATCACCATTAGCCCACGTTTTGATTGGCATTATTATACATTTTATATCAGACGTAACTTTCCACACTGATATCAGGGGCGATAACCGTGTTTCCTTAAAATGTTAACTACTATTTATTCTCTGTATTTAGTTTTCGATGTGCAATGATCATACCTTATAGTCTGTGGTAAATATTAGTTCTTCAGGTGACGCATTTAATTAGTATAAATAATTAACAAAATGTCATGCCTCATTTGCATATGAAAATAGCCTGATACCAACACGCATCACTATCAGTAAAATAAATATTACTAAATGATTATACCTGTATAGCGACCACTCGTAATCTTTAGAACTGGTGGAATAGTAATACAATGCTACACTTATTTAATTCCTATAAAGAACATGTTGTGCCTACTGAGTGGGCATGTACCTTTAAGTGCATAAAATAGGGGTTTGACTTTACATCATGATGCAAAGGTCCCCTTTGGTATGGAAGTTCCTTAGGACCATAGGAAGTTTTTTATCCAAAGACACATGCTCATCTCATATTCAAGATGACTGCCGGCGGCCATATTGAAAGTATGGCCGACTATATATAAGTTGAGTTAAATTTTGATTAAACTTATGATTCTCATTTCTAGTGTTGTATGCTAGCTTCTAACAATCATGGATGAATGAATATCAAATATAGTTTGTATCTCAATTCCAAGATGGCCACCGGCGGCCATATTGGAAAAAAAATTCCCACAGTATACAAGTTCAGCTAAAGTTCAATAAAAGTAATGGTTTACATTTCTTCTGTTATATACAAGGTGCTAAGGGTCATGGAGGAATGAATATCTAATACAGAAGCTTTATTTAAAATTCAAGATGGCCGCCGGTTGCCATATTGGTAAACATTGCTGACACTATATGTATTTAATTTTAATCAGCCAATTTTCAATTAAATCCGAGTTCGCTAACTGTTTGTCGTAGATGCTATTATAAACATCTATTCTATCTGTAGACAGTTTTCACTTGACATAAATGAACTGATGTATATAATAACATATGTAAACAAAACTGAATCTCAAATCCAAGATGGCTGCCATCAATCAGTCGGAAACAGATTTGACATGTATATGTAGAAACACATAAAACATAAAATAATAAATATTTACATTTTGTATATATATATTTAAGTACCATTCGAAAGTAGCACACACACTTGACAACTTAGTAAAAGTTATGAAAACAAAATTAGATGGCATGATGAAAACAATTGCAAGCCAGAAATACATGTATAGGCACTTGTAATGCAAAATACCTTTGAGGAAATGAAAAGGGGCTGCCACCTGCACATACGCATACAGCTTAAAGCATTTGGCACTGACACAGTGAAGGCTAACTTTAACAAAATTGTTACTGCCATCAGCACAGATCAACAGATGTACCGTATAATAATAAAATATGCATATACCAATCACATATAATCTTATAATGTATGCGAAGATGCAATGTGTGCATTCCATGGTAATATAAATCATCACATACTAATCATTTATAAGCACATAGTGTAATGGTGTAGTACTTAGAATGCATATTATCGTATGCATGACATTTTGTCATAATGCAAGCATATTCATGTAATGTTCTATCTATTCAGTATCTGCTTCGCAGAGGCAATATTAATTGAGAGAAACCCAGACTTACTTAATAATACTAATCACCGACATGAACCCAACATAGATGTATTCGTCAATGGCGTCATTGTATCAATGTTTAAACTCAGTCCACGATATGTAGCAATGTTTCTTATAGCAGGCGATAGTGTTATAGTCACAATTATGCATAGTAGTGGTTTAATAGTATCTAGCTAGACAAATTATAAAAGAACGTAAAGTTGACCATTATATCGTGATGTATGGCAACCATTATGTATTTGCGCACTGAATCTCGTCTCGTATTAGTTTTATTATACACCCCGCAACGAGTTGTGGGGGGGTATACTGGAGTCAGGTTGTCCGTCCGTCCGTCCGTAAACTTAACATCAGAGAAATATTGTTATAACTTCTATTTCCTTCATCTAAAATGCTTGATATTTCACACATGCATTCCTGTAAGGCTCTACTACCATGCTGTGCCAAATCCACGACCGTCCAACCCCCGCAGATCCCAAGGTCAAGGTCAAATACTTAGTATCTTTACAAAACTTAACATCAGAGAAATATTGTTATAACTTCTATTTCCTTCATCTAAAATGCTTAATATTTCACACATGCATTCCTGTAAGGCTCTACTACCATGCTGTGCCAAATCCACGACCGTCGAACCCCCGCTGATCCCATGGTCAAGGTCAAATATTTAGTCTCTTTACAAAACTTAACATCAGAGAAATATTGTTATAACTTCTATTTCCTTCATCTAAAACGCTTAATATTTCACACATGCATTCCTGTAAGGCTCTACTACCATGCTGTGCCAAATCCATGACCGTCCAACCCCCGCTGATTCCATGGTCAAGGTCAAATACTCAGTCTCTTTACAAAACTTAACATCAGAGAAATATTGTTATAACTTTTATTTCCTTCATCTAAAACGCTTAATATTTCACACATGCATTCCTGTAAGGCTCTACTACCATGCTGTGCCAAATCCATGACCATCCAACCCCCGCTGATCCCAAGGTCAAATACATGGTCTCTTTACAAAACTTAACATCAGAGAAATATGTTATAACTTCATCTAAAATTCTTAATATTTCATGCATGCATTCCTCTTAAGGCTCTACTATCATGCTGTGACATATCCCCGCTGATCCCAAGGTCAAGATCACATACTTAGTCTCTTTACAAAACTTAACATCAGAGAAATCGGTTATAACTTCTATTTCCTTGCTCGGATCTGCTTCACATTCACGTTCGTGCCGCCCCCTGCTAAGCCCAAAGTCAAGGTCACAAGCCCACACTTTGAAAATTTTACATATTTAGGGGTATACCTCGGCCCACGCGGGGGGTATTCCGTAAGCCTCGCTTACTGACCAATCTAGTTCTTCCATGACCTTTAGAAATGTGCATACCATAGATAGAACAAAGTCATAGAAAAAACGTAGCTTCCATTGAAATTTAGCTAAACTTATACATCGTCGGCCATGTTTTCCAATATAGCCGATGGTGGCCATCTTAAATATGAGATACAATTTCCATATCTTAGTCATTCTTCCATTACCATTAGAAACTTGCATGCAACAGAAAAACAATTAATCAATCTTGAATTGAAAGTTAGCTAAACGACTATTAACTTTCGGCCACATTTCACAATATGGTCGTCGGCGGCCATCTTGGATTTGAAATACAACTTCTATGGAAGCATGGGACTGTTTAAAATAGCCAAAATTGACTGCTTTTCTGAGGGCGGCGGGTGACTTATAAAAATCACCGCCTCTCACAATCAGTTAAGGAGGCTCTTGCGACAAATATTAAAAAATACTCGCAAATGAAGTACAAATCGCGCGCCACAATGAAAATGCAGTAACCGCATCAGATGTGTTCAATTAATTTTTTACAAAGTTACCCCACCAACCTATTTTTGGCCAGAAATTTCAACACGACTGAATTTGTTGGAATTGTTTACATGAAAACATGAGGCACAGACGCTTTGTTATATCTTGTTCTATCACTTGTAACATCACACCATTTCCTGAAAATGATTCCAAAGCGGGGTCATAACCACCTCAAATTTTCGCTACAAATGCCCGAAAAATACCTTAAATTCTGACGCGAAACCGTACCGGCGAGACAGCAGAGCATGCACCATTTTCCAAGATGTCAAAATCAACCGGACCTAACATTCTGTTTCGTAGAATTATGAAATACTGTAAAAAATACACCTAGTCAAGCCTCCCAAAGTCAAGAAATATTCATAAACTTATTTTTCTAGACACACTGGTGTAACTTGCAGGGTCGGTAGTGAAGTATATAGAAAATTGTCCACCCCCTTTTTAAAGCTAGCCGCCCACTGTCCTGTGAGACCTATATTTGATAATAATTCCGCCATGACTCTTAGAAGCTTGCATACAACAGATAAATTTGAATCTTAACTTTAAATGGAATTTAGCTAAACTTACATGTCATCGGCTATATTTTTTCCAATATGGCCGCCGGCGGCCATCTTGAGAATGAGATATAGCGTGTGTCTTTGGATAAAAATGTTTCTATGGTCCTTAGGTACTTCCATACCACAGGGGACCTTTGCATCATGACTTCAAGTCAATAGTCACTTAACAAGCCTACTATAGGAATTAGGAATTAAATAAGTGTATAATTGTGTGACTATTCTACCAGTTCTAAAAGTTACGAGTGCTTGCTATACAGATATACTAATTTAATAATATTTATTTTACAAATAATGACTCCCTGTGGTATATTTTCATAATTATGCAAATGAGGCATGATATTTTTTAATTATTTATACTAATTAAATGCAACAAAAGAATATTTTCGACAGATTATAAAGTATGATCATTGCATATCCAAAAATAAATACGAATGTACAGAGAATAAATAGTAATTTACATTAACAATATGTAATCCAGGATGATCCATTGATACAATTTTTAACTACATGTACATCATACATTATATGATAAAGGATGATAAAGGATGACTTTAATCTTCATATCCATTTTTTACAGTCAAGTATGCAAAGGTAGAGCCATGTTTTACACATATAATGTATAGTCAATATGACAAACAGTATTAATGATTACAGGACCTGGGGGCCGTTTCACTAAACTGTGTACGAGTAAAATGTTCGTAAGTGCAGATTTAGAATAGTCTGAAAATTTCATTTGATGTATTTACATTTATTGAGCATAGGCTGCATATGCAGCCTATGCTCAATACATGTAAATCCAATAATTGATTAAAAGAAAACATTGTTAATGTGAAATTTACAGACTATCATAATTTTGCACTTACGAACATTTTAGTCGTACAAAGATTAGTGAAAAGGCCCCTTGTTCTTAATAGAAACTTTGCTTTCCTTAGCAGGAACGAGTAATCTTACGGAGTCACTGATGTTTCTCATAATGGTTGAAACATGATAATGTTTACATTAAAACACACTTTCACATGATGATGAACGTCATTTGGAACATCTTCCAATTTGTTGGCTTCACATAGTACAATATACATCTGTAATTACTAATTACTGTGATTAGCATGTTAATTGTTATGAACATGTTACTGTCATTTGATTACGTTGATGGGGCCAGTAAATCTAATTTGTTACACATGTTATTACAACTGCTCACTGTATTACAACACTGTATAACCACAGGTTGAAGTAACGGACCGAGGTCTATAAATACATTAAATATACATGTACCTAAAAGCATTAATAAGTTAAAAAAATATATAAGCTAAAAACAATTCTTTACTGTGTATAGGAGGGAGTAAAGAATTTGTTTAGCTTATATTTTTTTTTTAACTTATTAATGCTTTTCAGGTATATTTAATGTATTTATAGACCTCGGTCCGTTACTTCAACCTGTGTGTATACCAACACTGTATAGCATGTATTACATGTCAAAAAAACATCAATATACAGTATAGTATAAACTGTAACTTTAGTTGCCATTCATCACCTTACTCCAACTTTCAATAATATGTCTTTATTTAACTGGAGTTACCTACCAAGAAAACTTTGATCTCTTTCTTACCCCCACCAATTTACATCATTTAAATTGTTGTAATTACATATACATCTGTGCCTGTGCTTCAAGCCATAGAGAAATGAGGCTAATGGTCTTTGCAACCAGTGTATATCCATATCAGCCTGTGCATATCCGCAGTCTGATCAGAAACTGCACTGTTCATTATTCCATCAATGAAGTACCTGTCATGCTTCTAACAAGCAATACACACCAGTGGCAGTAGATTGTTATGCGGCTATATTAGTGTGCCATTTGATAAACAAGCTACACTGGTCAGTGATCTCATAAACCCCATATATCCTGTCACAGCCACATATATGTCTCTGAGCTCCAGATAAACTGCGTATTTGCTTAAATACCCAATTACAATTGCCAAAAACACAATTGAAATCAGAAGTAGCGAGTATCAAAAAGCAATACAAATTTGGTGGTACCTTTATCATGCTGCAGAAAACAATAAACATATCACAAATATAGCATATTTTTCTTATTTTCTAAGAAAACTCATTGTGGTATTTCATTAGAATTGTCTCCAGTAATGAAATGCCAAGACATGTTTTCATTTTGAAGCAAACTATTCAATAATTGCAGTCTGTTGATGTGTAAACAGTAGTGTGATTTTATTTTACCCAAATAAAAACCCAATTAAAATTTTGAAATACCCAATTGCTTAAGAAATGATTGAGTGACAATACTCAATTACTTATTCCTTATCTGGAGCTCTGAGCAATACACACCAGTATATTGTTATCAGGCTACAGCAGTGTGCCATTTGCTACACTGGTCACAGATCCCATAAACCCCATATCTTCAGTCACATCCACATGTCTGTCTGTTTGCAGAATAACATTCCAGCAGAAAATATGTGGCCTTTGGATGCAGACTGGTTTAAAGAATACCTGGCGTCGACACTAAAATGGGCAGCCACAAACCCCTGGGATTTTATCTACTATGTTCTGCTGTGCCTATCTCCGCTATTCTTCATTAGTGCCATTCTAGCATGGAATCTCGCGAAACAAATCGAGTCCAAGGAAAAAGAAAAGAAAAAACATGCAAAACGACAAAAGAGCATGGCAAAACTAAGAAAACATAAAACTGAATGATTTTTTAATACCAAAATATGTGTAGTTATATTATGTATTTTATGGGACCGTCGGCAGACAAAGTGCTTCAGATATGCATTAAACTGATACAGATTACGTTGTAGAAACTTAGAAACTACTTCCAAGTTGTCTTATGCAATTCCAGATTTGTTATAATGATTGAATTATATATAACACAAGATGATTGTTAATCACTGTACATGCACACAATTACATGTACTGAAATAAGGGGCGGATCCAGCATTAGGTTGTCCTATTTTCGAGCTCTACGGAGTGAAGCGGGTATGCTAGGGGCATGCCCCCCCACCCCTGCCCGAGGACAAATTTTGAAATCTAGATGTCCAGAAATGCACTTTCCTGTGTTTTACGGCAGACTCCAACTGGTGGTAAACTGTGATCTATGTAAACTCCGTGGCTGAACGGGAGGGGGGGGGGGGGCTTGCAACCCCAGAACCCCCCCCCCCTCCAGATCCGCCCCTGGAAATGATTTGTCAGGTCCTCAAATCACAGGTGGAAGACTCGGACCAGTGACATAAAAAATGCCCATTAAAAAAATTCCCATTATCCCACCCACTTTGTCTCGTTTTGTACCGTTATAGCACAGTACAATACAATACCAAGTGGGTGGGGTAATGGAATTGTTTTATGTCACAGGTCCGAGTCTTCCTCATGTGCCTCAAATATACATTTATTCTGCAATTTGTACATATTTGATGACACATATATTTTATATTATTAGTGTATAATTATGTCATTGTCACTCACCATTATAAATATGGTCTTGGTGATCAGTGTTGTCTCAAATGCAATATGCGCATTACGGCATACCATCTAATCAATGCCTACATTATTAACGGTTTCACAGAAATGTTCCTCATGCCTTCAGATCCATCTCTTTAGCGAAAAATCATATTCATCTGTGACTGGCGAAATGGGGCTTATGGGTTTTGCGACCAGTGTAGATCCAGATCAGCCTGTGCATCCGTACAGTCTGATCAGGATCTGCACTTTTCGCCATTCCATCAATGAAACACCTGTTAAACTTCTAACAAGCAAACTAGATCGTTGTCAGGCTACATGAGTGTGCTATTTGATCAGGAGCTACATCTGGTCACAAATCCCATAAGCCCCATTCTCCAGTCACAACCACATATGAGGCTGCCAGCTGATCAGGAGCTTATCATTCAATTAGTACCTTCAAATTTTAGCTGACGTTTCATTGATCAACGTGTGGTGCTTGGGTAATTTAAGGACATGTTCTATACCTGATCATCGTTTGATTTTGATACTTCGTAAATGTGATAGAATATAATTTATAACATATATGTGAACACTGCCTCATTACTGTATCCTATATGGCACATGGAGTAGCCAAGTCGGCCATCTTTGTGTGTTCCAGCCATCAGCCAGTTTGACAAAGAACTCAAAATGTAAAGTAGAACATGCAATATAATGTAGCTGATCACATGTAGAAAGGCCAGGAGAACGAACTTCTATCAATTATATTACACCAAACTGTAAAATATGTCAGTTTTCTCGACAGGTTTGTGCCTGTTTTTAACAACATGAACCGCCATTATAAATAGCATCATACACAGAAAATCGCACAGTGTATCACTTTTACCTGGCAAACCACACAACACGTACCATATATACCCACTACTGTACTCTGTTATTAGCTATCAAATCCAGTGACATGTAAGCAGTTACCGGAGTTTATTGTCCCTCGTGTCTACTCACCTACTATGCAAGTAAATATGGCTTTACCTATGGGAAATGTGTACACTGACATAGGTTGTGCATCAGAATGAAATTTACACATACAAATTTATTTTGAGATTGATGGGAGAAATGCTCAGATATCTTGTCTTTTGTATAGTTTTGCTGGCATAATATTTATAGCTTGTTGTTATATCTGTCTATAATGTGTTGCACCAAACTTAATTTGGTTTACTGTCATATTATTTGCTGTATGTGTCAAATGCACTAGTGGTGAAACTGTACAAATGCTCCATATAGTATACAGTAACAAGACAATATTCACATATTTTACATTCATATATCACATTACATCATATATGAAGCAATTATCATTTTAGTCAAGTGTATCTATCTATGACCTAAATGACCTTCGCTGTTGATGGGCCATTAAACACAAATAAATAAAAATCTTTGATCAAAGAACATTAACAGCATTAACGAATGGTTACATTGGTATCAATATAATGATAATGCAATATAATCGAGTCCATTTTCTTTTCAACGAAAACAGCAATACACTTGTGCCTATCACAGTATAAAACTACAGTCTAACCTGTGAATAAAGGCCAACCGTGGGAAGATAAAAGTCTGGCCTTTGTTCACAGGTGGTCTTTCACATGGTGATTTATGTAGTAATTTAGTAATTGGGAAAACAAATACATGGCTGCTAAGACACAGAAGTTTTATTCCAAGGTGGTCTTTAGCACAGGTTTGACTGTACCCGATATATATAATAATAGTGAATACACTGGTGTCTGGCTACATGTGAATCGGTTCCAACATGAAAAGGGTTAAATTAAATTTGTATTATATGACCATCATGTGCGTGGTTATTTTTACTTTTCAGAGTTTGGGAAGAAAAAAAGACTCCCATCATTGGATTCGGTTAATCCCTGCCAAGGTCCATGGTAACCTGCCATGGCAAAGAGGGGCTTATTGAGTTTGTGACCAGTGTAACTCCTGATCATATTTGTAGATCCTGATCAGCTAGTGCCTTCATGTAGGACGATACAGATCAGGGGCCCGTTTCACTAAACATCGTGTTCAATTGATGGATTTACATTTATTGAGCATAGGCTGCATATAAATGTAAATCCAATAATTGTTTACAACACATTGTTAATGTGAAATTTACAGACTATCATAAATTTGCACTTACGAACATTTTAGTCTTATGAAGTTTAGTGAAACGGGCCCCTGTGCTTTTCATTAAATGTGTCTAGAATGTTTCACCTATGCAATATCGGATAGTGTAGGCTGGAGTGGTCTGAAATGGTTTTGCTTTGAATTTTTGCAAAAACTGCGCAAAAGTATTTTCCAAGTAGTTCTCATTGCCTGAACCCATCACCAGACCACACATTCAATGTTTGCAAACTGTAGATCTAGACGAACGTGCATGTAATGATCTGTCGTCAGAATCTGTATTGTTTGTGGATATTTTCTTACCATTTAAAGTTACCGCTTTTCTAATTTATGAAAAAGTCTGAAGATGACAGTTACCTTGGAGTGAAAGGGTTATAGAACTTGTTGGCTATTATTAGACCTTCAAAACATTGTTACAAGGCACGTTCACCTGGATCGACGTTGTATTGTGTTTGCAAATGTCGACTTTATTATATGTAGGGTTGAAATAGTCGAACTGCTAAGGAGCCACATTGCTTGATAACGTCATTTGCCATTTCATCATTATACCCCCTGCAACGAGTTGTGGGGGTGGGGGGGCGGGGGGAGTATACTGGAGTCAGGTTGTCCGGGCACACATTAGGGTACATATGTGGCTGTCCCCACAGGGTTATGGACTTGGTAAAGGATAGGGTTGGTTACAATTAGCCACCTAAAAAATCCTTTTATGTGGCTAAAAATCGTTTTATGTGGCTAATATTTAACATGTGATAAGCCACATAAGTATAGTACTGTAAGAACGTCCGTCCGTCCGTGTGTGCATACGTGTGTTCGTAAACTTAACATCAGAGAAATATTGTTATAACTTCTATTTCCTTCATCTAAAATGCTTAATATTCACACATGCATTCCTGTAAGGCTCTACTACCATGCTGTGCCAAATCCACGACCGTCCAACCCCCGCTGATCCCACGGTCAAGGTCAAATACTTAGTCTCTTTACAAAACTTGACCTCAGAGAAATATTGTTATAACTTCTATTTCCTTCATCTAAAGTGCTTAATATTTCACACATGCATTCCTGTAAGGCTCTACTACCATGCTGTGCCAAATCCACGACCGTCCAACCCCCGCTGATCCTAAGGTCAAATAATTAGTCTCTTTACAAAACTTAACATCAGAGAAATATGTTATAACTTCTATTTCTTTCATCTAAAATGCTTAATATTTCACACATGCCTTCCTGTAAGGCTCTACTACCATGCTGTGCCAAAATCCACAACCATCCAACCCCCGCTGATCCCAAGGTCAAGGTCAAATACTTAGTCTCTTTACAAAACTTAACATCAGAGAAACATTGTTATAACTTCTATTTCTTTCATTGAAAATTCTTAATATTTCACTTGTGCATTCCTCTAAGGTTGTACTATCATGCTGTGACAAATCTACGACCGTCCAACCCCCGCTGATCTCGAGGTCAAGGTCACATACTTAGTCTCTTTACAAAAGTTAACATCTGAGAAATCGGTTATAATTTCTATTTCCTTGCTCGGATCTGCTTCACATTTCACACACGCATTGCTCCAATGGACCTCTACCACCCTGTGACAAATTCACGTTCATGCCGCTCCCGCTAAGCCCAGAGTCAAGGTCACAAGTCCACACACTTGGACATTTTTAGCTCGACTATTCGAAGAATAGTTAGAGCTTATGTTGTCACGTCGGAGTCGGCGTCACCGTCGTCACGCCTTGGTTAAGGTTTTTAGTCAACCTTGTATATGGAATACTACTGGCCCTACACCCACCATACTTGGACAACTTCATCTAGTGATGTACATCAATAACCCCTGGTGTATATTTTACCTTGACCTACATTTCCTCTTGAATTACTTAGTGAATTCCCCTTTGTTAAGGTTTTTAGTCAACCTTGTACATGCAATACTATTGTGCATATTGGTTAAGGTTTTTAGTCAACCTTGGTTAAGGTTTTTAGTCAACCTTGGTTACGGTGTTTAGTCAAGCTTGTACATGGAATACTATTGTGCATACAGACACCATACTTGGACAACCTTTTATCATAGGGATGTACATCAATAAACCCTGATCTATATTTGACCTTGACCTACATTTCCTCTTGAATTACTTACTTAATTCCCCTCGGTTAAGGTTTTTAGTCAAGCTTGTAGATGGAATATTCCTGGCCCTACACCACCAACCATACTTGGACAACTTCATCTCCTAGTGATGTACATCAACAACCCCTAACCTATATTTGACCTTGACCTACATTTAACCTTGAATTACTTACTTAATTCCCCTTGGTTAAGGTTTTTAGTCAACCTTGGTTAATGGTTTTACTCAAGCTTGTACATGGAATACTATTGTACATACAGACACCATACTTGGACAACCTTTTCTGATAGTGATGTACATCAATAACCCCTGACCTATATTTTACCTTCACCTACATTTAACCTTGAATTACTTAGTTAATGTTTATAGTCAAGCTTGTAGATGGAATACTCCTGGGCCTACATCAACCATACTTGGACAACTTCATCTCCTAGTGATGTACATCAATAATCCCTGACCTATATTTGACCTTGACCTACTTTTATCCTTGGATTACTTACTTATTTCCCCTTGGTTAAGGTTTTTAGTCAAGCTTGTATATGGAATACTCCTGGGCCTACAGCAACCATATTTGGAAAACTTCATCTCCTAACATCAATAACCCCTGACCTATATCTGACATTGACCTACATTTAACCTTGAATTACTTACTTAATTTCCCTTGGTTAAGGTTTTTAGTCAACCTTGGTTAAGGTTTTTATGCAGGCCGCAGCCACCTTGTTTGTCAAACTATGTGTACATCGACAACCCTCGTAGTCGAGCTATGCTGTTCTCCTACAGCTCTTGTTACATATTTTAGGGGTACCTGGGACCACGCGGGGGTATTCCGTAAGCCTCGCTTACTGATCAATCTAGTTATATTGTAGAATCATGATAACCCATTTCATTCGAGATACCGAATTATTCTTAGCAAAAGTTCCAAACATTTTTACGAGATGGTTCAAATGAGTAGTAACAAGGTATACTTCTGTGCACAACTAAGATTTAAAGGCACCATATGTAATATTTCGCTTCATGCACTGCAAATGACATTATGTGATGAAATTTCCAAAATAACATGAGTGAAACCTCTCTAAACCGGACATCCTGGGAGGTTCCCAGGGTGTCCGGTTTATAGATGTTCCACTGTAAATCAGACATTTGAAGATTCTAAGGCATGTTTGTGTGCTTTGAAATCAGGAACATGCATTCTCATCTGAGCTAAATGACCAAGAAACCCATCAAAATAAGGTTTCAGATGTTTCCTCGGCGTCCAGTTTAGAGAGGTCCCACTGTACATGCATGTGCTATCAGAAACAATGATAAACAGGGGAGATGCTTTGGTTTGGCAACATTTGTAATTGTCTCTATACATGTACCATACGGTAAAAGTGAAATTTCTTTTAACGATCATACTACTGGTATATCACATATTTCAATTGTAGATATTGAGGTGGGTGGCAGGTGGGAGTATGTGATGGGGGTTAATCCTTACCGGAATTCCGATTGGAGACCTGGTTTGGCTTGGTTTATGAATTAAATTATTGAACTGACTATATTATGGTTTAGTGCTTAGTAACTCGTCGTCTGTGACTGGTGAAATAGGGCTGAAGGCATGTGTAGGAGACGAAGGATTCGCATACGTATCGCATTTGTAACCTGTGCATCCGCACAGTCTGACCTGGGTCTGCACTTATGGCCATTCTGCCAATGAAACACCCGATTATGCTTTCCAGGAAACAGTATAGATACAGTGATACCTCCCCAAACCGGACAGTGGGCCTCCCCAGGGTGTCCGGTTTGGAGACGTTCAACTGTAAATCAGACACGCTAGTGCTTCATGACACATTCTGGTGTTTTGCAATCATGAAAAGTCATTGTAATCAGAGATACATAATAGCAAAACACATCTAAGTTAAACATCCAGAGATAGATCACAGGTGGAAGACTAATGAGCTGCGAGCCCAACTGAAATGGGTGGTAAACAGTGTTTTAGTATATTCGCCTTTAAATATTTCAAATAGAGTAATTGTAGTAAATGGTGTTATGGGAAACTGTATAACACTCAACATATTTTGTATGTGGAGAGGGGAAGGAGCTGTATAGAAACAGGAAGAATCCAGTAAGGCTTAGCATTTGTTTTTTATGCATTACATACACATCCGCATGAGCTCTGAAATTTTTATCAATTTTCTACATCATTTAAGGAAAATATGACCGATTTTCGAAATCAATATCGGTGAAATACGGCGATGCGATAAGGGTGGTAATTCCATATACGGATTCACTCTTCAAACACCTATGGTTATAGTGTTGTTTTATGCAAATTTGTACACGCCGTAGTTGTGAATGAAAAAATCCAGACAGGTGCCAGACAGGTGTGATTCGTGTTTACACATCATTAATGCGCGACCAAAATTGCCCGTTTTATTTGTGGAAAATGAACGGCTAAATCTGAGGTTCCATTGGTTTTTCTTCAATTAATTATGTACCAAAGACATACATTCTAATAAATGTGAAATGTAAAATAGCATAAAACGAGTCGTTAACAATGACCTAGATACAAGATGTATACATACGCGCCACAAGAAAAAATAGCGCCGTGATATCTGACTGTATTTTGAGAACCGGTTACATTAGCTGCGAGAGGCTCGCAGCTAAAACACTTATTTGTCTAATTTCCGTCCAATATTGGAATATGCATCCCCTGTATGGAGTCCCTACACTAAGAAAAACATCCATAAAGTTAAACTGGAAATGGTGCAGCATAGAGCAAGATGGGTTGCCAATAACTACTCCACATACGCGAGTGTCTCACTCATGCTGTGTGCACTGGTATGGCGCACTCTCGAAAACAGGTCAGCGGATGCTCGATTATGTCTTTTTTATAAGATTGTCCATGAGCTTGTTGCCGTTCCAGTGCCACCACAACTCCAGCACACGATAAGACCGACACGACAGTCTCACGCCCTCGCATATAGACAGATACAGGAATCACGATTTGCCTGGTCTGGCCCACGGGTACGTTTTTTATCTTTGGCTCTTACCTGGGAGTTAAATTGGGTTATTGCCCAATATAAAAGTAGTAAGATTATTACTGATCCTACTGCTTTTGGGAGGGGGGGCCTGGAGTGATTCTGGTGTGGTTATGACCTGGCATCAGATTAGGATTATTCTGATTTCAGGGATGAATATATATATTTTTTATTGTAAATATTCAGTTCTGATTTTGGGATCCCCCCCCCCCACCATTTGTACATGTACTTGTTCAGGTAATATATGGGATTTAGTACTAAACCCATTGACCCAGCCTTAAATGACCTTAGCTGTTGATAGGCCGTTAAACTCTAACAAACAAACAATTCTTATCATTTTTTTTATTTCTCCATGAAAGTATACGTTGTTACCACTCATTCGAACAGACGGTTCAAATGAGTGGTAACAACAAATACCGGTACTTTAGAGTACAAACAAAGAAAAAATATATACATTGTATGTAGTCAAACCTGTGAATAAAGGCTAGCCATGGGAAGAGAAACAAGAGGGCCATGATGGCCCTAATTCGCTCACCTGACTCCATGAACACCAGAGGAGAATGTGACATGGGAGTTCATATGTGTTTTAAAAAAATTGTGCTATTGTTAGATGGTGGTCATCTTGGATTAATCGATGACTCTCATTTTACCAAATCTGAAAATGCTTCACCCAAGGATCTTAACTTACTATGAAGTTTGGCCAGCATCGGCCATGTGGTTCCTGAGAAAAAGACGTTCAAAATCTTGAATAAATGGGCCTTTTGGCGGCCATCATGGATGACATAATCATCCGATTCGGACAAATATTGCACCAGAGCAATCGCCTCATTGATACCTTCAATTTGATATATGACAAGAGCATATTTGGTAAAAAATAAAATTTGACCCCATGAACCACGCCCATTTATTACCCCGGGGTCACCATTTTAACACCTTTGAAAGAGCATTCTACGTCGATCATTCCTACCAAGTTTCGTCGAAATCCGGCTAACGGTTCATGAGAAGAAGATTTTGTAAGAATTTGTGCTATTTTTAGACGGTGGCCATCTTGGATTAGCGACGACCTCCGTTTTATCAAATCTGAAAAGGCTTCACCCATGGACCATAACTGTGAAGTTTGGCCACCATGGACCAAGCGGTTCGTGTGAAGAAGAATTTTGAAATCTCTAATAAAAGAACGACCTTTTGACCTTTCGGCGGCCATCTTGGATGACAATACCATCCAATTTTGACAAATTTTACCAGAGCGATCGCCTCTTTCATACCTTCAATTTGATATGGACATGACCATATTCGGTCAAAAATAAAATTTGACCCCACGGGCCACGCCCATTTTGACCCCGGGGTCACCATTTGAACAACTTTGAAAGAGCATTGTACATCGATCATTCATACCAAGTTTCGTCGAAATCCGGCTGGCGGTTCATGAGAAGAAGATTTTTTAAGAATTTGTGCTATTTTTAGACGGCGGTCATCTTGGATTACGTAATGACATCGGCGGCCTTCTTTCGGCGGCCATCTTGGATGACATAACCATCCGATTTCGACAAATAATGCACCAGAGTGATCGCATTGTTGATACCTTCGATTTGATATATGACATGACCACATTCGGTCAAAAATAAAATTTGACCCCAATTTGACCCCACGGGCCACGCCCATTTTTGACCCCGGTGTCACCATTTTAACAACTTTGAAAGAGCTTTGTACATCGATCATTCCTACCAGGTTTTGTCAAAATCCGGTTGGCGGTTCTTGAGAAGAAGATTTTTGAAGAATTTGTGCTATTTTTAGACGGCGGCCATCTTGGATTACGTAATGACGTCATTTTAACAATTTTGTAATCCCCCTACCTAAGGACCATGACCATGTAGTTTGGTGACTATAGGCCCAATGGTTACCGAGGAGAAGACGTTTGAAAATGTTCACGGACGACGACGGACGACGGACACATTGCGGTATCAATAGCTCACATGGCCTTTGTTCACTGTGTTTTTTGTTCACCGGTTCATTTATGTAGTTATTGAATAATTGGGAAAACAAAAGCGTGGCTGCTATAGACAGTTGATTGCTGTTCGGAGGTGACCTTTATCACAGGTTCGACAGTACTTCATCAGAAATGGTGAAATGGGTTAATTCTTGTATGTAACTGCAAGTGGGACAAACATTTACTGTGGTTGCAAATACTGTAAACAGAGCTCCAGTTAAGGTGTGTAATCTGACCAACTTGGGGTGAAATTTTGTTATTTATTCATCAAAAATGTCAAGTTGGGAGTCCTTTAGAATCGTCTCATTGACATGATTCTAAAGCATTCCCAACTTGCCTTGATGGAGAAATAAGAAATTTACCTCCAAATTACGCACCTTAACTGGAGCTCTGTGTAAAGCCCTTTTTTTCAGAGGGGGGACTATGGTCTATGAAGTTGAATTGAAGAATAAATCCATATTTTAACAAAACACTGTAATACTACATATATACATGTAATTCACATAATAATGTACATGAGGTATAAGTAATATCATCTATCCGATTCTCCAAATTTCCTCTTAAATTCTCCTGGACTGATTTCTAAATCTTCATATTCAGGAAATTTACCTGCAAATAGAGCAAATCGCATATATCGACTACCAGCGAACACGTTTCCACAGGGCTTTTAGGCCCCATCCTTGAAAAGGGACATAATACAGAGCTCCAGATAAGCTTTGTGTCTTGATGAGTATTATATCCCTTGATTTCAAATATGCTTATTTTATTTTTTACAAATGGATTGCTGAATTTTTTCCATATTGCAAACCAATGCACAATAAAATTCCATATTAAATCCATACTTTGGATGTTAAATCCTAGTTCAGACTCCTTAAAACCAAGCTGTATGTTCTCACATTCGCGCACCGTCATTTATATAGAGTTTCTTAGGATATCAGTAAAGTAGTTTAAAGGATATAATATAGGGACACAGGCAGTCTTGTATATTCTGTAGATGACATTTTTAGGCAAAATAAACATTCATTCACCATTACCCCACATATTGATTGCCATTATTATACATTTTATATGAGACGTAAATTTCCACACTGATATCAGAGGCGATAACTGTGTTTACTTAAAATGTTAACGGACATTACTATTTATTCTCTGTATTTATTTTTTTATCTGCAATGATTATACTTTATAATCTGTCGAGATATTATTTGTTCAGGGGACGCATTTAATTAGTATAAATAAAATATCATGTCTCATTGGCATATGAAAATAGCCTGATACCACCGCGAGTAATTATCAGTAAAATAAATTATTATATTTGTATAGCGGGCACTCGTAATTTTTAGAACTGGTGGAATAGCGACACAATTATACACTTGTTTAATTCCTAGATAAAGAACATTTTGTGCCTACTGAGTGGGCGTGTACCTTTAATAAATATCACATTAAATTATAACGAATGTTAGATTCTATTTATTGCATAACCACAGCTTCCTGTATTGACACTGTGCTTTATAACAGATTTTAATAGATTTAGATTTTGGAAAATACTGCAATTTATATTATTAATCTAAAATGATTTACAATGTACTAATACCTATTTGTAATTGCGTTTCATATTCGTAACAAGATTAAAATGTCAAGCAAAACACACCGCCACGGCATGATCGAAATAAATATGTTTTGCTCGGTGGACTGCTGACATAGTTTCCTGACCTCCATTTGTAAAGCGCATGCATATTATCCAGAGCTCCAGATAAGGTGCGTATTGGCGTATTTTACGCAATTATTTTAGCTGAATACGCAAATTATCAAAAGTGGGAGTACAGGGGGAAAATACGCATTGATTTTCAAATTGAGTAGTGAAAATAAAGTTGAAAATTTACTTTGAGCTGCAAAAGGCAAAGAGTGTTTGCAGCTCAAATAAGTGAATGTTTAAATTTGTTATATATTTTTTATCATTTTTTCAAGAAGAAAATCAATAATCCATTTGTAAAAGTAAAATACGCAATGATTTTGAAATCAGAGGGTATAGTACGCTTTAAACACAAAGCTTATCTGGAGCTCTGGCATACTGTATATTTTTTAGTAACCACATTGACATTGATACACGTTTAACGTGTGGGAAATTTCTAACAAACACAATTGTATCATGGAATATGCACGGTAGTTTGTTTGCAAGAATGGTCATCTGGATATCTTGGGGCCGTTTCACTAAATTTTGTACGATTAAAATGTTTGAAAATGCAAAATTATGATCGTCTTTAAATTTCACATTAGTAATGTTTTCCTGTAAACAATTATTTGATTTACATTTATTGAGCATAGGCTGCATATGCAGCCTATGCTCAATACATGTAAATCCATCAATTGAATTTCCCAGACCATCCTAAATTTGCACTTACGAACATCTTGGTCGTACGAAGTACAGTGAAACGCCCCCTGGTTCGCCGAAGAAATATTTGGACACTGCCAGGTAAGAGACGGTACTGCATTACAGTTTATCTGAAACGCTTGAAGATCTACATGTATTTGCATTTAGGCTACATGTTTCATGTGAGAAGTTAAATAAGTATTCATGGGAAAGCAGCACATGTGCACAGCCATATTCCATTGTCACTTTGTGTGTTTCGAACAGTGTGGGGGCGGTCATATTGGTTTATCAGTAACCAGTACACCAATAATTTTCACGATGCGGCCTCATTTGCATATTTATTACACTAGTGTATTACGATATTTATTATACCATGTTATTACACTGTCAAAGCCGATATTATGCAATTAAGTTATTTACACCTCACACAGATATGGGGTGCCATACAGATTTACAACACTAGTAGATCTTGTCGTAGATGTTTTACTCCATAATATTACAAAAATAAAATTATTGCATTTTTTTTTGTATTGCAGAAAAGCAACTGAATTAAGCAAGTATCTTAGCCCAAGATCAGACTGCGTGGCCGCGCAGGTTGATCCGAGGCTGTGTTGCTTGCAAACGGTCTCCTTTTATCAGCCGTGGGACTCGTATACTGTGCATGTGTGTTGTCAACTTACTTTTTGAAAGTGAATGGCCAGCTACAGCTATTAAAGGTCATATAGAGATGGGACCACAGTTTAAAGTCTCATCTGACAGACCAGTGGGATGGAAATACTATGTAAGTATTTTGCATGCCTAGGGCGAGGATTGAACTCGCAACCTCCGGTATTGAAGTCCAATGCCATATCCCTCCGGCTATGGCCCATCCCTGGCTTACTTTTTGAATTTCCTGTGTTAGTTGGTCCATCGGTGGCAGTGCCGGTGGTATTGGCAGGTTTCTCACTCGACTTTATTTCCTGCTGCTGAAAAAGTGGAAACATAGATGCAGGTCAATTGACTGATAGCGGGTTTATGTCCGTTCAACAGAAAGGTCATGTGGCTGTGACTGGAGAAATGGGGCTTTTGGGTTTTGCGACCATTGTAGATCTAGATCAGCCCCTGATCAGGATCTGCACTGTTTATCATTCCATCAATGAAACGACCGTCATTCTCGTAACAAGCAATATAGATCGTCGTTATCAGGGCACACAAGTGTTTTTTTATCAGTAGCTACAGTTATCACAAATTCCATAAGCTCCATTTTTCCAGTCGCAGCCACATATACAGATAGGAACGGACCTGTATAGGGGGGTGGGGGGACTACCATACGTTTGGCACTGAAATGTCAAGGGCATTGTTATCACCGAGCTAATCCTGGCAGTTTTGATACTAAAATGAACAGAAGTCCTCAGTGATATTGACCTCGAGTGTTCAGATGTGGGCAGTATGTGAAACAAGCAAATTCCAGACACAAACTGGGGCCAAATATTATTAAAATAGGTGAAAGGATTAAGCAGCTATTGAGACGCATTTGCCTTGCAAACAAACTCAAATTCTCAGTGACCTTGACCTTTGGTGTTCAGATGTTGGGGTTTATGCGGCATCCCTTCACACGCTGTTGCCAAATATTATTAAAATCGGTGGTTCATAAGTTATCGAGCAACGAAAATTGTTACTACCTAACGCACCTACGTACATGGACAATCGAGAAGGGGATAATGATCCTATGCCAGGCATCCTTACTACACCAGTTGCCGATTTCATCAACATTGCAAAGTATACTTTAGTAGCAAAGTATACTTTGAGGGAGAAATTTTCAATTTTTTGAAAAATTTATTAATTTTTATTATACTGAATTTATTACATTATCACAGCCATTTAATGGCTGTGATAATGTAATAAATTCAGTATAATAATTCTGCATACTTTTAATCATGAAATATATGCATTTGTTAGTTCTATATGAAATAATGCATTTCAGGAAAAATAAATGATTACTCCCTCAAAGTATACTTTGCTAGTAAAGTATACTTTGCAATGTTGATGAAATAGGCTACAGATTACTTAACCCGAGGTGTGAATTCTAGATTTGCCGTTTAAATATGAATATGTTTATGGTAGCTCATGTCGAGTGTGAGAATGCATGTGAAAAAGTACTGAAGTTCTCATCATGGAGTTTATTTTTTTTAAACAAGAGTTGGTCACAGGTTATCTCTCCAGCAGAGTAAAACATATGCATATTATTATATGTGTAACAAACACCTTTCTGAGTATGTTTCTCGAAACTTCTCATAATGGGGCATTGGATTGGCAGAGACTGAGCCCAACCAAACATACTGGGGCCCGTTTCACTAAACTTTGTACGACTAAAATGTTCGTACATGTAAGTGCAAATTCAGGATCGTCTGGAAATTTTAAATCATGGATTTATATTTATTGAGCATATGCAGCCTATTCTCAATAAATGTAAATCCAATAATTGTTTACAAGAAAACAGTGTTAATGTGAAATTTACTTCATAAGTGCAAATTCAGGATCGTCTGAAATTTTAAATTGTGGATTTATATTTATTGAGCATATGCAGCCTATTCTCAATAAATGTAAATCCAATAATTGTTTACAAGAAAACAGTGTTAATGTGAAATTTACAGACTGTCATAAGTTTGCACTTACGAACATTTTAGTCGTACAAAGTTTCGTGAAACAGCCCCCTGATATACTCAGAAAGTGCTATAGTCACAGAGCCTGATCTGACAGTTTGCAGATTGTGAATACCATAGAATGAGGGTAACAAAAGTTTCATCTGCTGTTGTTTTATATTTTGACAGTACTGTAGATCATTTGCATATGAAATTATTCAATAGTACTGGTAAATCTTGTTTGATGATAAAAATTGAAAAAAGAAAATAACAAGAACTGACATCGTTAAACGAAGCTTATCCCCTCACTGGCAGACTTAATAAAAAAAGTGGACGTGGGTCGTATTGCGAAAAAACAATTTCCCCATGTTAAATCCCCGTGAAGATGTCTATGGGGATTTAACATGGGGAATTTTTTTTGAATTTTAGAAATACTGGACCGATTTTTAAAATTTAACTTTTGTTTTCTTAGTTAGATCATATCCAAGCAGCTATCTAGTCAGGTTTCGGAGTCAATTTGCATTTTTTTTTGTTTTTTGACTCCTCCCACACTTCCTTACCACTTTTTCCCCCATGTTAAATTCCCATAGACAAATCAATTTTTCGTAATAAAATCAATATTTGACCGAATTTCACGAAATAAAAAGAAGGCTCATTCTTAAATTTTCCTTTAATTTAATATTATCGAAAATAATATTGTTTTTGAATTGTCTATATAGCCGTAAAATTTGGGCAGCTTTCGTGAAACAGACTATAATCCCCTCACTGGCAGCCTTAATAAAAAAGTGGACGTGGGTCGTATGCACAACATTTAACAAAGAAGAATCCTTAGACACACATTGTAGCCAAATATTATCAAAATTTGTGAAGCGGTTGATGAGTTATTGAAAAAATAATTAACATTTTTGCCCGACAAACAAGGTGACCTTGACCTTGGGCGTTCGGACGTGGGTCGTATGCAAAACAAAGCATCATCCCCAGAAACACATTGTGGCCAAAATATTATCAAAATCGTGGAAGCGGTTCACGTATTTGAAAAATTAAAGGTTTTACTAACGTATGTACGTATGTACGCACGTACACGGACGTACACGGACTAACGCTATATCCCTTCTTGCCTATCGGCGAGGGGAAAGAAAACATAACAAAATTTTAGCACTGCTATCTCTTGCATGCTAGCGGTGAAAATAAGAGCCAACAAATTAAGAGTACAGCTGTAGTTTTATTATTTCTCGCTGTAAATATCTCTTGGAATTTCTTACAATTGTATCCTCCGGACTCAATTCTAATGAAATTCCAAGACATATTCATGATATTCACATGGAGATTTCAAAAAAATATAATGAATTATTTTTTAACTATTTATAGCCCACACGTTTCCCAGCATGCAAAGTGTAACCCTTTCAACACCACAGGTCTGTATAGTGGTATTGGCAAAAGGTGTAGATCCAGATGAGCTGGCTCGTGACGAGCCGTCTCATCAGGATCTTCACTTTTTGCAAGTAATTTTCATATTTTTGATAACAAAAATCCCACCTTTTCATAAATGGACTTGTCTGAAAATCATTTTGTGAAGATTGGATTGATTGCAAAATTAACATATCAAAATCCGTTCCAGTTACGTAGGGGTGAAATGGATCAAAATCCATTCCAGTTACGTAGGGGTGAAATGGTTAAAGTACCAGAAGGTGACTGGCAGCTCACATACCAGTCTATCTTTCCTCTCCAATTTCCTGGCCCTCGCCTGTATTGTGTGCATCATCGCAATGTTTCTATGAAGTTCCTGAAATGTTATTAACAAGTCTGTCGCACGTGGCTGTGACTGGAGAAATAGGGATTATGGGATTTGTGACCAGTGAAGCTCCTGATCAAGTAGCACGCACACTCCTGTAGCCTGGTAACGATCTATAATGCTTGTTAGAAGCATGGCGGGTGTTTCATTGATGGAATAGTGAACATTGCAGATCCTGATGAGACTGCGGATGTACAGGCTGCTCTGGATCTACACTGATCGCAGAACCCTCAAGCCCCATTTCACAGCCACGTACATGTATGTGAACTGTCACAAGCCAGAGCTCCAGATAAGCTGCGTATTTGCTTAAATACCCAATTAAAATTGCCAAGTAGCGAGTATCAAAAAGCAATACAAAATTTATGGTACCTTTATCATGCTGCAGAAAACAATAAACAGACCACAAATATAGCATATTTTTCTTATTTTCTAAGAAAACACATCTTGGTATTTCATTAGACAATTCTAATGAAATGCCAAGAGTTCTTGTCATTTCGAAGCAAATTATTCAATAATTGCTGTCTGTAGATGTGAGATTTTATTTTACCCAATTAAAATTTCGAAATACGCAATTGTTTAATAAGAAATAATGGAATGACAATACCGGTACTCGATTACTAAATCCTTACATGTATCTGGAGCCCTGACAAGCCATGTGATTTTGTATATAAGATGTGCGATTTTTCATGAAATATATTTCGAAACTGATATTTTTTGTAAGTGATGTCGAAATTTGACGAAATTTTTATAGCAAATGTTCTTAAATAGACAACTACATGGCTTGTCTCATCTAACAAAGGGAATAGCAGAACATCTGAATACAGCGTGTAAATATGCAATCTTCTTTATTTTCTATCTCGTACTGCATTAAGTTCAAAACTTCTGGATCTACCTACCCTCATGGATGTATGGTAATTAAGTCTGGTACTTACTTCTAATGTTGGAGGATCTTTTCTTCTATTTCTCATCCAGCCTGAAAATCAGATTACAGAGCTCCAGATAAGACGCGTATTGGCGTATTTTACAAACTTATTTTAGCAGAATACGCATTAATTTTCAAATTGAGTAGTGAAAATACTGTAATAATGTTGGAAATTTACATGTACTTGATAGATTAACTGCAAATCACAGGTGTTTGAACAGATGGTCAGAATGTTGGTGTCATATGGGTATTTGGTTGAGTTTTTTGATAGAAATCGTCAATTATGTACACATTCACCGTTCTGAACTTTCAGGCCCTTTTCTTACTGTCAAAATATCCAAAGGAAAGAAAGCTTTTTCAATAATTGGCCAATAAAATTTTCAACATGCGTTACTTTCAAACCAATTATATCATCAGTTTTCAACCACAAACTCCAAATTCGGGTTCTATCGATTCAGGAGACGTACCGTATTTACCCTATGTATTGGGACACCCTTTATATTGGGACACCCCCGTTTAAGTATTGGGACATCTCTTTTTTTTTTAAATACTTTTAAACTCAGTCATGGATTCCGCTGGGGAAAACAAAAAAATCGCCACTCCAATTTTTTTTAATTTTTTTTCACCGGCTACTGGTCAACTGGTCATGCCGACTATTGGCACGTCTCGCTATAAGCAGCTTGCGGACAGTGTGATATAGTTGGCACATTGGCGTACGTCTGTACCTGTTTTTAATTTTTGGTTAATGTTTTTCGGTATGTAGACTATTTTGTGCCCCCGTACCCTATGTAACCCATTGTACCCTATTGTAGATGCTGTAGACTATTTTGTGCCCTTGTACCCTATGTAACCCATTGTACCCTAGTGTGGATGCTGTAGACTATTTTGTACCCTATGTAACCCATTGTACCCTAGTGTGGATGCTGTAGACTATTTTGTGCCCTTGTACCCTATGTAACCCATTGTACCCTATCGTACCCTATTGTAGATGCTGTAGACTATTTTGTGCCCTTGTACCCTATGTAACCCATTGTACCCTATTGTAGATGCTGTAGACTATTTTGTGCCCTTGTACCCTATGTAACCCATTGTACCCTATTGTACCCTATTGTAGATGCTGTAGACTATTGTGTGCCCTTGTACCCTATGTAACCCATTGTACCCTATCGTACCCTATTGTAGATGCTGTAGACTATTTTGTGCCCTCGTACCCTATGTAACCCATTGTACCCTATTGTACCCTATCGTACCCTAGTGTAGATGCTGTAGACTATTTTGTGCCCTCGTACCCTATGTAACCCATTGTACCCTATTGTACCCTATCGTACCCTAGTGTGGATGCTGTAGACTATTTTGTGCCCTTGTACCCTATGTAACCCATTGTACCCTATTGTACCCTATCGTACCCTAGTGTGGATGCTGTAGACTGTTTTGTGCCCTTGTACCCTATGTAACCCATTGTACCCTATCGTACCCTATTGTAGATGCTGTAGACTATTTTGTGCCCTTGTACCCTATGTAACCGATTGTACCCTAGTGTGGATGCTGTAGACTATTTTGTGCCCTTGTACCCTATGTAACCGATTGTACCCTAGTGTGGATGCTGTAGACTGTTTTGTGCCCTTGTACCCTATGTAACCCATTGTACCCTATTGTACCCTATTGTAGATGCTGTAGACTATTTTGTGCCCTTGTACCCTATGTAACCCATTGTACCCTATTGTACCCTATTGTAGATGCTGTAGACTATTTTGTGCCCTTGTACCCTATGTAACCCATTGTCCCCTATCGTACCCTATTGTAGATGCTGTAGACTATTTCGTGCCCTTGTACCCTATGTAACCCATTGTACCCTATTGTAGACGCTGTAGACTATTTTGTATGCTTGTACCTCATTTAGACTATTGTGTATGGTTGTACCCTATGTAACCCACTGTTTACAATACCATTTGGTATAAATTGTTCATGTAACCTATTGTAGACTAAACTGAATGGGTGTAGACTAGTCTACAAACACGCCCATCAGGGAATCTGCCATGATTTCTTGACATATCTAACTGGTCATGCCGACTATTGGCACGTCTCGCTATAAACAGAGGCCGTCGCTGATTAACTAATATAACACATTGCTGACGGTAAATCTGAGCTCTGTTGATTAAATAGATTACCAATAAACCGTATACATCGACAATGCCGCCTGTCAATGCCGGAATGTGTTTTATTTGCGAAAATTATTTCGATTCACACGGAAATACTCCTGATACATCGCCCCGCCCTCTCATCAATATTCACGAGGTAAGTTTAAAGTACGGACATGTATCCGGTCGAGGCATGCTCTCCATGCTATTATATCCAGACACTACCGAGGGATGGCGTTTCGATCGGACAACTGGGTGGAAAGTATAGTACAGTGCGATCCCGTTAGTACACGGAAGTCCGGCGACATACAACCTTCCGTGTTGCTTATCCGAACCGTGCTATATCCGTTCTCGCCCAAGACGCATCATAATGTCAACAAAAAATACATGTACACTGTACACTGTGACTGCGAATGAACGACGTCGCCAATGCCTATAATATGCCATAAGTTTTCACTGTTATCTTCGCATGTAATAAATATATCGAATCCAAGAATTGTTAACGTCATGTTTTATTTATTCATCATGTTCATGTAGAATGTAGATATATGCAGGTCCTTGCAATCCATTATTGTAAACGCGTGTAGAAAAAAGTGTAGTAAACACATATAGCCATCATCATTCGATGACGCAATGACCCAATGACCGATATCCTGTTCCATCAGCTGCAACGTCACGTGACAAGCTCGTGCGTTGCAAACTGTGTTTACTCATATGGTGAGCACAGGTGGAAGACTCGGACCTATGACACCAAAATAAATGCCTATTAAAAAAATCCCATTATCCCACCCACCTGGTATCGTACTGTACATTACACATTTGTGTACATGCGCCGGGGGCGTGGGCAGTGCTGTAACAATTTAGTTAATCTGGGTTGAGTTAATCTGCGCCACTGATACGCGATCTCCGATTGGTCAGCCTTTTACACCTAATTAATATTCCACCAATGGTGAGCGCGAACGCATGCCGGAAAAATTAAATGGAGCACATAACAATTAGCACTGCTTTGTTACTGGGACCAATAATTGATGTTATTCCCAGTTTGCTCGGATTAATTTACGAAATGTGCAAACGTGATCAGCTTGGGTCACATCGGTGAGATAAAAGGAGGCTATGCGTCCAAAAAAAAAAAAAAAAAAAATCGTCCATTTTGGGTCTAATTTGGGAAATAATCGCAAATTTAACACGATTTCTGACAATAGTGTTACAAATTTAATACGATTTTGATATACAAATAGGCAAACAATTCGGGAGCCAAGGCACAACCGTGTACTAACAGAAATTTCGAGGATACAAACTTTCAATATTAATAATTGGGACACCAAAATAATAATTTATTTATTTTATATTATGTATTGGGACACATAGAATTTTATTTATTTTTTACTGTCCCAATACATAGGGTAAATACGGTATATCAATTTGCTGATGCCAATAGAATATTATGTGAACTGCATTGATTTGTTCCTACATGTAAGACATTAAAAGTACTTTTTCCAAGAAGCTCTGAAAGCGGAGATACATGCACGGCTCACCATTTGATTGGATAGACATTTCCCGCGATGTGTCAAAATCCACCACAACATCCCCCTGTCAAGCTATTATTAGATGTCAGCCAATGAGCGTCGCAATGTAAAGAGGTACATGTATACACGTCTATGTAAGGATGTGTAACCAAATTTCTCCGCTTTCAGAGCTCGGTCAGCTATCCGAGAATATTTGATGTTTTTCAGACGATATATAAATGTTTAGATAATAATAAGCCCCATTTCTCCAGTCACAGCCACATTTGTATTCAAAAGGGATGGATTGTGGTTTAGGGCTAGAGCTTTGGACTTCAATACCGGAGGTTGCGAGTTCAATCCTCACCCAGGCATGGAACAATATTTTCATGGTATTTCCATCCACTAGTCTTTCCAATGAGACTAGACCGAGGTCCCGTCTCTATATGCCATTAGCTGTTGCCGAGACGTTAAACCCATTCCATTCACTTTGCTATTAACTCGTGTCAATGAGTTAAATAACAATATATCTTTTCAAAATTAAACACACGGAGGTGTCTGTATGTCCGGTTTAGAGAGGTTACTTTGTAATTCAGGCTAATGAACACTGCAGTACATGTCTGTGCATGCCCACTCAGTAGGCACAAACTGTTCTTCATATAAAGACAATTTCTGGCAAATTAAAAGAATCACTATTACTAAAATGCATATTACTAAATGAGTATAACTGTATAGCGGGCATTCATAATTTTTTGAACTAGTGGAATAGCGACACAATTATACACTTATTTAATTCCTATAAAGAACATTCTGTGGTTAATGAGTGGGCATGTACCTTTAACTCTTTGCATGCTAGCGGCGAAAATATCCGCCAAACGAATTAGGAGTATATGTTTTATTTCTCTCTGTAAATATGTCTTGAAATTTCATTAGAATTGTGTCCTCCGGACACAATTCTAATGAAATTCTAAGACATATTCATGACATTTATAAGGAGAAATAAAAGAAAATATAATGAATTGTCATCTGCTATTTTTGAACTATTTATAGCCCACAAATTTCCCAGCATGCAAAGAGTTAAACACATTGCGGTTTTCTGGATGTCAGGTTTACAGAGATTATATTGTATTAGAGGCTGATACTTGCTCATACAGAAAGCAGAAACTGTAAATATACTGGACAACCGCCCAGGGAGTCCAGTTTAGAGAGGTTCCAAAGTATCGCGGTGAAAGTGTAAGCAGTTGACAACTTGTAATTCCATTCCTGTGATTACTTCTCCAAACTGGAGACCATGTGGTGTCCAGTTTAGAGAGGCAGAGCTCTAGATAAGGTGCGTATTGGCATATTTATTTGTTTACGCACTTATTTTAGCAGAATACACATTGATTATCAAGTGTCAGTACAAAATACTCACAGCAATGTGACAATATGCATTGATTTTCAAATTGAGTAGTTAAAATACTGTAATATACAATGTAGTTGAAAACAGTGTTTACTTTTTGCAGCTCAAATAAGTGATTTTTTTTAATTTTTGTTTTATCATTTGTTCCCTATTCAATATTAAAGGAAGAAAATCTATAATACATTTGTAAAAGTAAAATACGCATTGAATTTGAAATCTGGAGCTATAATACTCAAAACCTATCTGGAGCTCTGGAGAGGTTCCCCAATATCGAGGGAAAGTGTACGAGGCTGATACTTGCTGTCCCATTCTTGCGGTACTTCCGGGTAGTCTGTCATAGGGTCCCTCACTGGTATAGCAGGCTCTATCCATCGGGACCCTCGCATGTTATGTTTCTTGTCTGAAAAATTGATGGATTGATTGTGATGTTATGTCCTTCTGACGCCAAGGACATATGAGACACGCCATGTGATTTTGTACCTTCGGACATCTGTGTAATTTCATGAAATATGTATACAAAATTTACAATATTATCCGTAAATGGCGTCAAAAGTTGACGAAATGTTCAGAGTACATGCGGAATTATTAATACTCTTTAGATACAAAACTTATCTTGAGCTCAGAGTGTAATAGAAATACATGTATGTGGTAGGCGAGTCTGAGTCACCCAGAGTGGCTTGGTAGCAGTCGGTAGAGTGACCTGCTAGTGCTGGGAAGGTCTCGTGTTCGAGCCCCAGTCGCATTGCAATTGTTCCCTTTTCCTTGACCAGATACAAATAGTTTTCAGATAAAATATGGTACAAAACGATCAATTCGTAACATACAAATGTAAAATCTTAAATTCATTTAAGCTGTTTAAAGACTAAGTTACGTGAATATCACGTGCGGTACCAGTAGCCTATTTCATAAAAATTGCAAAGTATACTTATCTAGCAAAGTATACTTTGAGGGAGTAATCACTGATTTTTCCGAAATGCATTATTTCATATAGAACTAATGATTGCATATATTTGATGATTAAAACTATGCAGATTTATTATACTGAATGTATTACATTTATCTTAAAATTGAAAATTTTCCCTCATGAAAGTATACTTTGCTAGGAAAGTATACTTTGAAATGTTCGTGAAATAGGCTACAGTACAATCGTGTTCTAATGTACTAAGGCATCCTCCAGATTATTGGACAAAAATGACAGTTTTTAAACGATATTTTCACAGAACAATCCTCGGTTCTTGCTTTCTCTACGCATGTATTTAGCACATCGACAATCAATTGTCCGGGCCCCGTGCAGGCACCGGGGCGGGATCAACTGATCCTGAGAATAGTGCTGCAGTAGTCATTGCTTGTCGTAAAAGGCGACTAAACTGGCTTAACGATTGGGTTCATACTTTCCGGAACCCACTATACCGGATTTGGCCCTCATGTACATTTTTGGCTTTCTTGTATGTGAGAGTTGAGTCAGGCTATGCCCCATATATAAAAGTAAGATTAGCGCTAATCCTATTACTTTTAGGAGATGGGATAAATGATGCTGGTGTGGCGAGGGCCTGGCACCAGATCAGGTTGTTCTAATTTCAGGACTGAATATATATTTTGATTGTAAATATTGAGTTCTGAAGTTGGGATTTACCCCCCTCGGACAGGTGGATACGGGACACGACCCCGTTGACCCGTCTGCGTGTAGACTCCCTGAGGCTTGTACCTCTATGTCAGAAAAGCGGACGTTAAACCCTATTCACTCACTCACTCACTCACTCACTCACTCACTCAATTGTCCGGACAAACGTATAATGGTCTTATAACTTTTATTCTCGTATTGAAATAATAATTTTATCACCTGTAAACAGCTAGCATTTAGTAGTTCTGCATAAAAAAGCAATCACCCTATGCTTCTTGGAAAACACCGTATTTATAGAATTTATTGTATTTATAGAACAACTCAATAATGACGTAATGGGCGCACTCGATTCAGCCCCCCACTTTTGACATTGTAAACAACTTGTGGACAGAGTTGGGGAATGTTTTCAGCAAATTTTACTAAAATGTTTACCTTGGGACTGAGCTGGGAGATATATTCTTCACATTGGCATGGAAACAGCACAGCAAGCAAGCCAAAATGGCTGTGATAATGTAATAAATTCAGTATAATAACAAGAAACGAGGCAAAGCCACGAAGGCGAGGTTTTTTCCAAGCATAGACACTTGGATAACATAATTATACCCACTTTTTGTAGACTAGATGGCCGTGGCCTGCATGTCGCGCCTTGGGGCGAGGCATGGACACTATAGATATAGTAGATGGAAAAACTTTAACGAAAAAAAAACTTTAACCGGACACACGGACGTACGGGACGGACGGACGGACATATGCCAAAATGCCGACAATATCGCGCTTTCCGCAAGCGGGTGCGACAATGATAATAAACACCCATGTGAAGTATCAAGGTAATGGATGAAGCAGTTGCAGAGATATAGTACACAAAAAAACTTTAACAAAAAAGTAATTTGACCTTGACATTGGGTACAGGGGCCGCACGGTTGGGGGGTAGAATGAAAATATGGATGATGATAAACACCCATGTGAAGTTTCAAGGTAATGGGCGAAGCAGTTGCAGAGATATAGTATAACAAAAAAGTTTTAACCAAAAAACTTTAACCAGACGTACGTTAAAAAGTTAACGTTGAAAATGGCTAAGTCAATTACGTAGGTAAAAAATAATAGGTGAAGGTAAAAAAAATGGTCACATGTTGGATAGTTGTATGTGGTAGGCACCCCTTGGTTATGAAGCTGTGACAGTTTGGTGGTCCTAGGTGGTACAGTACCAAAGAAATGGACTTAAACACGAAAACTTAACATTGTAAATGCGAAAACTTAACATTGAAAATGGCTAAGTCGACTGCGCGGAAAAAATGGGTCAAGTTAAAAAAAAAAGTAACATGTTGGATAGTGATATGTGGTGGGCACCCCTTGATTATGAAGCTGTGAAATTTTGGTGGTCCTAGGTGGTACAGTACCAAAGAAATGGACTTAAACACGAAAACTTAACATTGTAAACGCGAAAACTTAACATTGAAAATGGCTAAGTCGACTGCGCGGAAAAAATGGGTCAAGTTAAAAAAAAAGTAACATGTTTGATAGTGATATGTGGTGGGCACCCCTTGATTATGAAGCTGTGAAAGTTTGGTGGTCCTAGGTGGTACAGTAACAAAGAAATGGACTCTCAAACTTAACATTGATTGTGGACGCCGCCCGCCGCCCGCCCACCCGCCTGGCTTTCGCCAATCCAATAGCCTGGATTTTTTTTCAAAAAACCTGGCTAAAAATTAATAAATTTATCCTTCAATTGAAAATGTCTCCCTCAAAGTCTACTTTGCTAGATAAGTATACTTTGCAATGTTGATGAAATAGGCTACAGATTTCGGACAAAACAAACCATATATCTGGACATAACAGACCATATTTCTGGACATACATGTATTGTGTAACGGACCATGTGCTTAGACAAAACTGATCATATATAAAGCTTAAAAAAACTTTTAGTGATTAAATATTGGCTTAAAATGTGTACATTTGGTCTAAGTGAACACTATTTTTGGTGAATTGAACTCACTAAAGATGTGTCAATTGAAACTGATGGGACATCGGCCATAGTAATTCACACCTTTGTTTGTAAGCGAGTCCTGAGTAGGTATATGAGAAGAATCGGTGACAAACATGCTAATTATCGTACACATTTGACACATTCAGATTTTGTAAGTGTTATCCCATAATCATTGTGGAACCTCTCTAAACCGGACAAAACTAAAACATCTGTGATCTTATTTTAGATGGGTTTCTTGGTCATTTATCTCAGATAATTTTAAGGTATTTCATAATTGAAAAGCATACAAACACATTTCAGAATTGTCATGTGCCTGATTTGCAGTGGGACATCTCTAAACTCGACACCATGGGGACCTCCCATGATGTCCCGTTTAGACAGGTTTCACTGTATATGTAATATTACTAGAGCTTCAGATAAGCTGAGTATTTGCTTAAATAACCTATTAAAATTGCCAAAAACCCAATTGATTGGGTAGCGAGTATCAAAATGCAATACAAAGATTTATGGTACCTTTATCATGCTGCAAAAAAACAGACCACAAATATAGCATATTTTCTTTATTTGCCATTAAAACACATCATGATAATGCATTAGAATTGTCTCCAAGGAGACAATTCAAATGAAATGCCAAGATATGTTTTCATTTCGAAGCAAACTATTCAATAATTGCGGTCTGGTGATGTGTAAACAGTAGTGTGATTTTATTTTACCCAATTAAAAATTTGAAATACCCAATTGCTTCAGAACTGATGGAGTAACAATACTCAATTACTAATTCCTTATCTGCAGCCCTGCGGCCACCCACTGAATTATAATGTTTGACACCTGTGCTGTCACTGTACTTAACATGCTTAAGACGTGCGAGATGGTGTATTTTGATGGACCTCAGACAATAAAAAATTGCAGTTTGTGTGGAATTTCATGAAAATTGTTTACATATTTTGCGATATTTACTGTAAATCATGCCAAATCTTTCTGTACGTCATGATATCAAAGGAACGCGGCATATTTTCAGCTGCACACCAACTGATTTATCAACATATATGTACGGTTTCGTTCAATGACCATCACAATGTGGCATACTTGTCATACTTCCTGATGGCTTCCTTGTAGCATAATTGGTTTTCTTTATTTCGTTTCATTCTTAAGTTTTCATTGTCGTCCATTTTCTTTTTGATTTTGCCTTTAATCCATACAAAACATGTAGGACTCGCAGGTGCTCCTAGCAGCGTGTCTTGGATGATCAATTATTGTTTATACATACATAGGAAATTCTCAGAGCAAATGCAGAATGTCACCATGTTGTCACCATTCAATGTTATTTATGAAAGATATTGTAAATTTTGTAAATATTTTTCATCAAAGTGCGCACATGTTTGTACATGCAAAATCACATGGTGCATGTCATATGTATAAAATTTGTTATAAATTGTCAATATTTCAGAAATGATAAGAGTGACAATACTCAATTACTAATTCCTTATCTGGAGCCCTGATTACATAAATAAGTACGAAAATCGTTTTCAGTATATATTAGTTTAATTATTTTAATCCATGATTGACATATCATAACATATTTACAAGTCACCGATAAATGAAGATAGTGTTCCATGTTTACAATGTGCATAATATTAGAAAATGTTTCCAACAAACTTATCAGGGTTTACTATGTTTGCAGACTTAATCTTATAAAATGTAGTCGAGAACATCACCGACCCAATCAAGTTGGGTCGTGATGTGATGGTTGCAATTAATTTGTTTATTGGCATTTTATAATTTTCAATAAAACTGAACATACACTGCATCTAACTGTATAAACACTTGGATTGAACCCTAGTTTACATTTACAAACATACACCAGCATTATATTGTTGATTTCAATACAATGTTTTACCAAAGAAACATGGTTTTCTTTCTCTGCTATTCATGAATTTTGTCAATAAAAATGTTTTTTTTTTATTTCTATAAACAATAAAAGCTTAAAATATTTCACAACTACTATTTACATGTATATTGAAATAACCCACAAGTTATTTAATTTAAAAATATGTAAATTTGATACTTTATCACTGTTTTTGAAAATTCCACAGAAAAATGCCACTTTACAAGAGTAAGCCATCATGACACTATATCAAGACAGTCATGAAGTCACGACTATATAAAATGATGCAAATGACTAATCAGGGTTTACTATGTGTCAATAAATTATTGCATAACTGACATTTTTAAGAAGAATTGCATTATTTTACCAGCAAAGCAGCACGAGGATTTGTGAATGCGAACACAACTGAATTCAACGTGATTAATATACAACTAATTTGTAATTAACTTAAAAGTCATGAGTTGTTAAAATGCCTGTAACTCTATGATATATACCGGTAATCACTTTTAAAGTAGATTATTGTATTATATGGTAATTTATCTTATAATCTAGAAATCTGTAGCTGATTTCACCAACATTGCAAAGTATACTTTCCTAGCAAAGTATACTTTGAGGGAGTAATCATTTAATTTTCCCGAAATGCATCTTTTCATATAGAACTAACGACTGCATATATTTGATGATTAAAAGTATGCAGGATTATTATACTGAATTTATTACATTATCACAGCCAAAATGGCTGTGATAATGTAATAAATTCAGTATAATAAAAATTAATATATTTATCCTAAAATTGAAAATGTCTCCCTCAAAGTATACTTTGCTAGATAAGTATACTTTGCAATGTTGATGAAATAGGCTACCGGTCTTTCCAAACAAATTTATATGGCATTACCATCTCCATATTCAGTCAAACTTTCCTGAATATTCAACACAGTTCAAAGACGTTTGTGCAGGTAAAATGTCAACGTTCAGACGTCAGTAAGTGACGTAAATTGTGTGATGTATGACATCACATGAGTGTTTGCAACGTCACATTTGTTTCGGCTAATGCTGCACATCTAGTAGTGTAAACAAAATGGCGAGCAGCATACTGGATTAGCATAGCAAAATTGGTATTAAACTTGAAGCAGAACTATCCAGTGACATCATGGCAGGTTAGTTTCTTCGTAGCAGAATTAGCCGACACCATTGTAAATAAGACAGCGATTCCATCAGCAGGGTCTGAGGATTTTTACACATTTTGACTATATTCATAATATTCGGAATAACATTTGACGAAACTAACGGAATGTGATAAAATTGGGCCACAGTGTAGCAATTACATGTAATCAGCTTGTTTATTCCAAAATCCACATTATAAGTTATTGTGATTCTACACAGGCTATATGGTGTAATATTGCCCGTCTGGGTGAACATACCTTCAGACGGGCAATATTACACCATATAGCCTGTGTAGAATCACAATAACGTATTTGTCATACCGCAGATCATTTATTTCGATCTTTGCGTTTTTTCAGGAAGAAAAATAATCCGAGATTCGATTTTCTACAATCAGTCTTAATATAAAGGCGTAAATGAACATTTTGTTTTTTTATTAAACGAAAACAATCTAAATATGGAGTAAGAAATCCATCGAAAACGACTTTATGACATTTTTTTTATATTGTGTAATTTAATTTATATTCCACTGCTCTATCGATCTGCTCTCCCTTTGCCGCCTCTACAAGAATGCGACTGGTTCCCAAACATTCGCTGTCATTGTTACGCCGCGTTTCGTGCGTGGAACCCATAGTTTGTGACCTAAATATAGCCGTGTCACGAAGCCAAGTGTGTTGAGATTTGAAAACACTAAACGGGACAGTCTGTGGCGGCATCGCTCATGTTTTGATGAGCGAAGAATATTTATGGAAAAATAAACAATAAAGACTGGTTTTGAGTGTACAATTTGTTACTTTTATTGATCAATTCGGGGTTTTATTGTGTTTAGTGAGGAATACAATTCGCAATCGCTAGACGCTTGCAAAATGTGTCTTCATTGGACGCGAGGCGCCGGAGGGGAATCGCAATTCCTAGTATATGTCCGACGGCCTTGGCAGGTCATATAATATATATGACCAGGCAAGCTAGCCAATCAAGCCAATCAAAAGCAGAAACTTATATGCGGTATGACAAAGTTTATTATCATGTATGCATGGCTAAATTTGGGCTCCTAAATTTGACGTGAATTTCGATGCGCACAGTTAGCTGAAATGACAGTATATTATATACCATATTTATATATATATAGCCCCGATTCTCATGGATTCGTGCCTTCTCATTGATTCGTGCCCCTAGAAAACAAGTGAATAAGCATATTCTAGGAATAGTGTTAATTGAAAATGATCTTAAAAAAGTATTTCAAGTTGTTTCCCACGGTTTTATAAGTTACAGTTACATACAATTGTGATTTACTACCTGTTTTGTAATTTTTCTACATACTCCCTTAATCTGAAGAGGGTCTGTTCGCAAATGATGCATAAAATGGGATACATGTTGATTTCTAGATGAATCTGGACTTCACCATATTTACATTTGATGCAGCATCTTTACCAAGATTATTTACCTGGATCTGTTGGACCTTAGATTAAGCACATATTGCTTATATAGGTCCCTCTATTAGGTTATACGTTTCTTCTTGACAACACTAATACTTAAACTATTTTAATGTATTTGTGGGTCTGCGCCTTCGACGAGTAGAGTCATTGTATCAGTATATTGTTTATATATACCGGTATATATATAACATAGTCACTTTTGGTAAGTATCGTTAACATGGAGAAAACTTGTTTTCGTTCCAGTTATCTTCATTCAGGAGCGATTTAAATTTGTTTAGATTCTCAGCAGTAACTGTTCCTTCAGATAGGCTGTTCCAGGAGTCCACTACTCTTATGGTGAATGTATTTAATCTCTGGGTTGTGCGACATTGCTTTTTATATATTTTCAAGGAGTGTCCTCTTGTCTTGTTTGTTGATAACGCAAACATATCCTGCCATTTCATATCATCCAAACCGTGTATCGCTTTGAAGACTTGGATTAGATCGCTACGTTTTCTGCGATATTCTAGTGTAGGTATGCCAAGCTTTTTCAATCTGTCCGTGTATTCAAGATGACTGATGTTGTGGACAAGTTTCGTGGCTCTCCGTTGAATACTTTTGAGTCTACGGATATCTTTCATTAGGTATGGTGACCAAACACAAGTCGAGTATTCCAGAATGGGACGCACCAACGACTTATAAAGTACAAGAAACATGTCGCTATCCATGTAATCAAAGGATCTTCGAATTAAGCCTACTGTTCTCTGCGCCTTGTTCACACAGTTTGTGATATGTCTTTCAAATTTGAGATTGCGTTCAAATGTGACGCCGAGGTCCTTTTCTTCTTCTACTGAAGTTAGTGCAACATAATTATTATCCTTATCCAGCATAATGTAACGGTGGTTTTCATTGTTATAACCCATGTGTAGAACTTTACACTTTGTCGCGTTGAACCGCAGTTTCCATTTGTTGGACCAGTCACATAACTTATCAAGATCCTCTTGTAATTTGTTACATAGTTCTTCATCCAGTACATTAGAAAATATTTTGCTGTCGTCTGCAAAAATTTTGATGAGTCCAGACACTGTTTCAGGTAGGTCATTTATAAAACATAGAAATAAGACCGGGCCCCGGACACTTCCCTGGGGGACACCACTGTCCACATTTGACCATGAAGAGTAAGCGTTTCTGTGTCTCACACATTGGGTTCTTCCCGATAGAAAACTATGAATCCAATCTAGCACTTTGCCTTGAATGCCGAGGTTATGTAGCTTATATAGTAGTCTTTCGTGCGGTACTGAATCAAAGGCCTTACTAAAGTCCAAATATATTACATCTACTGGGAGAGAACTGTCCATGAGAGCTGACCACTGTTCAAGAACCTCAAGTAACTGGGTTGTGCACGACCTGCCGGGTCTAAAACTGTACTGATCATCTGAAAGAAGGTTGTTTACGTTCAGGTAGGACATTATTTTATCTCTAATCAGTGCTTCACATACTTTGCAGAGGATAGAAGTCAGGCTCACTGGTCTATAATTCCCTGGTAACTGTCTATCACCTTTCTTGAATATTGGTGTAACTACTTCTTTTTTCCAGTCCAAAGGTACTTCACCATCTAATATAGTCTTGTTGAAAATATCACATAAAGGTTGACATATGGCTTCACTAATTTCATGTAGGACCTTGGGGTGTAAACCGTCATAACCCGGTGATTTATCGGTTTTTAGCGCCTTAAGTTTTTTCAAGACATCTTCTGGAGTAATTTCAATGTTAGTCAGATTACTATCCATTTCCTGGACATTATATGGTTCATTCAGATCGTCAGTACGAGTAAAAACGCTGCTAAAAAGTCATTTAGAACGTCCACCTTCTGATCATTATTGGTAATAGTAGAATCTGCCTTTTTCAGGTTACCTATTCCACTTCTAGTCTTAAGTTTAGAGTTCACATATTTCCAGAAGGATTTACTGTTAGTTTTTGACTCCAATGCCACTTTCCTCTCGTACGATATCTTTGAGCTACGAATAGTATTTGTACACAAATTTCTACTTGCCGCGTAGTTTGCATATGCGACACGTGATCGCGAATACTTATAGCACTTCCACTTCTTACGTTTTGTAAGTACAGCTTTTTTGGCGTCTTTATCCATCCATAAAGGAGGTTGAAAGAATTTCCTGTTTGGTTTCCGTTTGGGGACATATTGATCTATTCCATCTGTCAGCTTTGTTTTAAAAGTACTCCACATATGTTCAACATCATTTCCCTCAAAAAGGTCTGTCCAGTTTTCTTCCTTTAAACTTGTTGCTTGTCCATCGTAATCACCTCTATAGTACTGGAATCTTTCAGCATCATCATCCTCATTATTCAGATAGCACTTTATTACAGCATGATCACTCTTACCCAAGGGTGAGTCAATGATTAAACTATCTTTGTCCACCATATTTTCTTCGTTCGTAAGAATTAGATCCAAGCAACTGGGTATTTGGCCATCACGAAAATGCGTAGGTTCCATTACATGTTGGTGCAGGAAATTGTCAAGTGTACACTGGAGGAACTGTGCTGCAGAATGATTTTCATTTGCGTTTACTTCTAATGAGCTCCAGTTAATACAGCGATAATTAAAATCACCCATTACTAACATATGACTATAGTTCAGTGACACAGAATGATTTATAAGATTAATCAGCTCTCGGTTATTGTCATCAGTCGATGAGGGGCTTCTATATATCAACCCTATCAATAGTTTGTCGTTTTGTGCTAAAGCAATGTCACACCATATAGATTCTGAAAAACCACTATTCTCATTTGTAATGTTCACTTTGGATGCTTTCATGGATTGATGAGTAAAAATAACGACGCCTCTTGCACCCTGTCTATCGGGGATAAATTTATCATAGTTTGGCAACTCTATATCAGCTACGCACTCTTTGTCTTCAGAATTCTTTGGGAAAATTTCGCAAAGACCAATAATGTGTGGGTTCTCAACTGTTAGGTATGTCTCTAACTTTGAACATTTATTAGATAGAGTGTCAACGTTTGAGAATAAAACTTTTAAATTGTGCCGTGTTGCATCCCTGTCTATAGAATAAATACTTTCATTCACTGTATCGGAATGCACTTCTTCCACTAAAACATCTCCAACTATCGAAGAACTTAAAACAACATCGGAACGTGTGTTGTGTAACTCAGAAATATAACTGTCTGAACTTGAATTTTCCAACTTTGAACAATTAACATGGTTAACTCTTAACGTATTTACATGTATACTACGCTCTGTTTCTCTGCTACGGGTGTGAAGCTCCTGGGGGAGGAATCCCCCCTCGTTCACTCAGAAGTTCTATCACCTTTTCCCTTCTAATAACCCAGCGCTTTTCAGGGAACTCGATCCTTCTTTTCCCCAATTCAATTCTGAGGGCGCGGTTCTGCTCTCTTTGATTTTTGGTCATGTCTCTCCCAATACCAAGTCTCTTGTGAGATTCAACACCAGCATTCTTCAATCTGTGCGTGTTTTTTAGGATGCTACCTCTCGTGTTCCTATCTTTAATTGTCAGGCGGAGTAACCGTGAGTTAGTTGTACCTCTTTTGGGCTTGGCACCCAAACGTTGTATATCTTCAATGATTACAGGATCCGACAAACCTAGTGAGTCTTTAAATACTGCATGAACAAAATCGGTGTCCTTTTCTACAGCATTCATCTCCGAGTCATGTTCGGGTACATTGAAAATGATCAAATTACATTCTCTCTTTTCTTCCTCTGATTTGTCGCTGATAATTGAGCGGACTGTTCTACTGATCAGAACTGGCATTTGTTCTCGCATGTTTTCGACATCTTTTTGGATGTTGGTGACGACATTATTTTGGGTATCCAACTATCCATCTTGTCATTGACACTTTGATACGTTTGAACTTAGAATTTTTAATTCATACTCCAACTGATCCTGCCGTTTGTGCATCAGTGTCACCATTTTATAAATCTTTTGTGAAGATGCTTTGCAGCATTTACAATACCACTGGATACTGTCATCCGTTTTTTGAAGCAAGTCGTAATCTGCCATACATACTTTTTGACATTTAACATGGTACCACCGGTCACAAATTGAACATGAGAGGGCCTTGTCATCTTTCACCACGTCCTTGTTACAATCTCCACATTGATTTGTTTTGCCTTTCGCCATGGTCGACCTCGTAGACATGTTTAATCACAGCGTTACACTTGAAATGTTACTCTAAACCCAGACACATTTACTAAGAATATTCTATAAACAGTCTCAGTTATACAGGGCTAGTAATATACAACATTGTAATCTTTCATCAAGTTGTTGAAAAACGCACGTGGTTCTCCATGTTAAAAAGTGGGTGGGGTAATTGCTGATAGAGAATACATCAAACTCCGTAAATATAATAATAGTCAATCGTCTACACCATTTCAAATTCAAAGTATATTAATTATATAACATTTTGGCACCAATTGTTTATCAGTTTCTAAACACTACAAAACTTGTAAAATGTATTATTTCTCCGGAGCGTGTGAATTTTCCGCCATGTTGTTGCGCATGCGCAGACCCCCACTCATCTAGGCAGCAACACTTCTTTATTGAATGAGTGATCAAGGAATGTCGCTCAAATGTGCAGAAAGTTGTAGGGCACGAACCTGATGAGAAGTTTCAAGATCAATTAGGCGACTTGGGTGGGTTAATTCTAGGGGCTCTAAGACTTGCATAAACAACAATTTTGATGAATTCCTTATGTGCACTCATAGTAAAGTGTTTGAACTTTATGTTGATGTATACATTTTCAGGAATTAATCAGATTATAACACACAATATGAATGCATGTGCTTAGGGGCACGGATCCATGAGAATAGGGACTATATATAGACAGTAGCCGGTGAACAATCAAGTGGGACAGTGTCAGCACGATGTGCATCAAGCAGTTACCTGCTTTTAACTCGAAATAATTGTTTCCTAGGTGGTCTGTTCCAACCAATTCTCCTTTTCTTCTGAGTGTAAAGAAAGAATTCCATACATTTCGAAAGAAACCTACAGGCTTTGACATTATTGCTGTTGTTGTTGTTGATCGTTATATCGGGATGTTCCGGTGTGCCTAATTGGCGCAATGACGGGAAATGGCGCAATGACAGAGAATGACGCGCAATGACGGAGAATGACGGAGATAGGGGCGCAATGACCGAGAAAGTTGGCTAATGAAGTCATTTATCGACGCAATTGCGGAAAATTAAATGAGAATGGTGGATAATAGTTATATTGTTTTGTGTTAATTTTATAAAATCGCAGGTATACGGTTGTCATTGATGGAAAATGACAGGTTCAAAGATTTGGTGGCTGTTTTGTAAGGGATACTTGGGCGCAATGACGGAGAAGCATGAATAATGACCACATTTATCGACGCAATTGTAGAAAATGTGGGGAGAGTCGTGCACAATAGTTATATTTGTTCATGTATGTTCATGTATGTTATATCGTCAGCTTCCGCCTCTGTTAATGATTTATAATATTCTTGACTGATATAAGAATTTCATTTGGAATAAAAATATATGTGTTTTTTTTCTCTCAAGTATCAAAGGTCATTGATAAGTTATATCGAACATCTGTTAGTCCATATTTTAAGTCACAGCATCGCGCTCGTTTTATTGCTATTTGCAGACGATATGGTTATTCTCGGTAAATCGGTTGATGAACTACAACATAGTTTAGATATGCTTCACGACTACTGCGATAAGTGGGGTCTCGATGTAAATACAGACAAGACAACAATAGTGGTTTTCCGAAAACGCGGCCCCACTAGGCGTAATGAAAATAGGACTTATAATGGCATGAATATCGAGGTTGTAAATGATTTCAACTATTTAGGTGTAGTGTTCAATTACACAGGTTCGTTCGTACTGAATAACCAAACTTTGAGTGGAAAGGGTATCAAAGCTATGAACGTGTTGCTGATGAATATTAGGAAAAACAATATCCCGCCAAGATACATGGGTCAGCTCTTTGATGCCTTCGTATCTTCAACGCTAAATTACGGCTCAGAAGTTTGGGGTTTTAGCAAATCCAAAGAATTAGAAAGAATCCATCTCAAATTTTGCAAGTCAGTTTTAGGTGTGAAGGCGACGACGAGCAGCGCAGGTGTTTATGGCGAGATAGCACGTTTTCCTCTATACATACAGCGATATGTTAAAATCGTTCAATATTGGGGCAAAGTGTTAAGTACGAACAATTGCATTGTATCAGCATTGTATGAATCCGCTAGGCTTGATGCAGACAATGGCAAAGTCAATTGGGTATCAAAGCACAAGAGCTTACTATTCAACTTTGGGTTTGGAGATTCATGGGAAAACCAACATGTTTTAGATCACACCAGATTTGTATGTTTATTCAAGCAGCGGATAAAAGATTGCTTCCTTTAAAAGTGGAAAAGTGATATTGAGACAAGTAGAGCCATGCCATTTTATAAACACCTTAAATCAAGCTTTGAACTAGAAAAATATTTGTTAGTAGTAAATAAACCGGCCCTAAGGAAATGTCTAACTAGAATACGATTGGGTACTCATGGGCTGCGGATAGAGACAGGGAGATATGGCAGAAATCGTATTGAGCAAAACCAACGGACCTGCACATTATGTAATATAGGAGACATTGAGGACGCTTATCATTTCATGATCACATGTCCCTCGCTCGATCATATTCGCAGCCGATACATCGCCACATTCTATATTAGAAGACCAAGCGTATTCAAGTTCATTTCCTTATTAGCCACCGATCATAAAGCCACACTTGTAAAATTATGTAAAAATCTTAGAGATGCATTTGATTACAGGAAAACAGCCATCCTCTAATTATTCAGTATGTTAACATGAAACATGTGTTCACACTTTGTATACTTTGTATATTGTGTTTATATGACGAGAAACTATGTAATAGTTTAAGTTAATAAAACATTGTATTCTATTCTATTCTATTCTATGAAATAAAGAAGTATCTTAATTAGTAAATGTATCTTCCGACCCCCCCCCCCCCCCCCCACCCATGTGGATGTAATTGGAATAGCCGTTACTTATTCCATAACCCTGATTTTCCCATGAGCCGGCCAATCAGTCTTCTCGCCACAGGGTGTCAAAGCCGATCCGTCATCCACAATCTGGACGATGCGCGCGTGCCGCTTTAATCCTGATTCTCACACTTTGTGTTAGTTTAATCCTGTTGACAGTAGACTTAATTAATTGCGGGTCATTTTAACGTCTTAAACAACAGTTTAAAATAAATTACTTTAATGTTACAAACACATAATTAGGTAATAAACGAGTTATGACTAGTTCTTTGTAAATGAATTCAGCGTATGTGAAAGCTCAACTTGTTTTGTAAATGAAGTCCCACGTTGGCAAATACGGCAGAGCACATCTCGATTTTAGTTTCATCTACATGTATGCTCTATATTTACCGCCAACTTTCTACGGTACACATTCTACACAAGCTACACAAGCTACATGTACCATAACGCATATTTCTGTAATACATAAAATGTAATTGTCACAACCTTGCTACGCTGTTTGATCACTGGAATATACCGGGTGATCCAAAATATCTGTTACATCTTTCAAATTTAATAACAATTTTATTAGACAAGGTACATACATATTTCTAACTGAATATCAGAGCAGAGGCATGTAAAAATTGCTGTGCGAGTACGATACTACGATGACGATAGTACGAAACCACGATGACGATAGTACGATACTACGATGACGATAGTTTGTCTCGGAGACGGTTATGTAATCTCAGTAGGGAGCCCAATAAATAGATTAGTGATATGATAAGTGTCCAGTTGAGGGCCAATACAACTTGTGGTTATACCTGTGATCGCAAATGTTACTTTAGGTATGAGATGCGCCACGACATAAAGTACCTTCGTACGGTGTTCCGTTAAGGCCATCGTAATATCGCTAGCTGGTCGATACTACGATATAGTACGATGCTACGATGACGATACTGCGATACTACTACGATACTACTACGATACTACTACGATAATACTACGATACTACGATACTACGATACTACGATACTAATACTACGATACTACGATGACGATAGTACGATACTATATCTTGATTGATATAAGAATTTTATTTGGAATACAAATATATGTGGGTTTTTTTCTCTCAAAAAGGTCAAGTATCAAAGGTCATTGATTAGTTATATCGAACATCTGTTAGTCCATATTTTAAGTCACAGCATACCAGTATGAAATAAAGAAGTATCAACATAGGCATAGGACCGTCACACCACAATGTGACGGGATCTGACTTTTATGCACCGACGCGCACCATGTAGTGCACTATTAATCATGAATCGACCATACGCTACTTCTCGATTAGTTACTTTGTCATTGTGTGCATACCTTCATGAAATATATTTACAAAGCTTGCACATGTCCAACCTTATACATGATACATGTTTATACAATTCATAAAACCGCCACACTTTCATCTTATGGTGTGGGTGGTAACAGGGAGATATACATGTAATACAGAGATTAGCAGGTTATATTTGTAGTAGCAACTTTCGGGTGACACCCTTGCTTGTAGCAAGAGCTACTCCTACAACTTGTATATTTAAAGAAATTTGCTGGTGCCATTTTAAGTCTTAAGACTTTTATTGATAAATCATCATCTACATTAGGTACGAACGATGGGTTACATGGAGCACAATGACATTTAATAGTCTACCGTATATACAATAGGGTACACTAGGTAGGATATGTTACATGGGGTACAAGCGCACACAATAGTATACAGCATCTAGATTATGGTGCACTATGTTACATATGGTACAAGGGCACAGCATCCACAATATGGTACAATGGGTTACATAGGATATAAGGGCAAACATAGTCTACAGCATCTATATTATGGTAAAATTGGTTACATATGGTACAATGGTACAACATAATCTACAGCATCTAAAATATCGTACGCTTTGTTAAATAGGGTACATGCGCACAAACTAGTCTATACATCATATGCAATATGGTACAATGGGTTATATTAGGTACAACGGCACAAAACATTGTTTTACTGTGTCAGTGTAATACTGTTTTTTTTTAATGCTTAAGGCAGTTGTACCCTTCTTGTGGCCCCATGTTACTTTCAATGGAAATCTAAAAAAAAACTACTAATAAAACAATAGCGACTTACATAAATAAACAATATTATTGTGATCTGTAAGTCTTTATGCAGATACTGCTACCAATAAAATTGCACACACACGCACGCACGCAAGCACGCACGCACGCACGCACACACACACACACGTACACACACACGCACACACACACACACACGCGCACACACACACACACGCACACACACACGCACACGCGCGCGCACACACCATCACACACACACACACACACACACGATATGCAAATAGTAGACACATTTTGATGCAGCACATGTATATTTACGTCACTACACAAGTGTGTAGAAGCCAAATTATACATGTCAAACACAAAAAAAATGTGCTTATTATTTTCTAACTAAAGCATATGGTGCGATTTCCTTGCTGGCAGCATCTGTATAAAGACTTATTGAACATATATGTATGGTTTACTGGTGTAAGCAGCTATTGGTTTATTATTAGTTTTTTTATTAGATTTCCATAAACTTTACATGGGGCCACACGAATGGTACAACAACCTTAATTAATGCTATCCAATATACAGACATTGATGTGAAATCGACATATTTAGCTGCCATCTTGGATTTTGGTAAACATTTATCCAAGCAAGTTTTGCTATTGTCATGAACATTTAATGTGTACACATTTTAGTTTGTAATGCTGTTTTGAAGTGTTAATTGATGTAATACAATCGACACGATGATTAATTAACGGAGATTGCGATTGTTAGTGGCCATTTTGGATATATTTACACTGTCCTTATATTCATAATGGAAACGCCCATTCAACGTATTACATTTATATCCTAGTACACTGCATTGCATTCACGTACACCGCGCGACGTTGTTGAATCGTCAGTACAGTTTGTTTGACGTCATTAAAATATATGACGTTCATCTTCGTTGCCAAGAACGTCCCGCTATTGACGACAACGTTGCTGTTCTATGAATTGCGACAAAATGACGTAAAACAATAAGATTCCTAATTTTAACTCCGTAGTTTGTTATTTACATTTCTGTTTAAAGTTTAAACAGACCAACTGTTTTTCTCATGACAGTAAACGCAACGGCTCATGGTTTTATTCCTTAAATATTCTCAAGCAATACATATTTATTGAAGTATCATAAGCTTGTATTTCACTTCTAAAATATAATTCAATACGAATAAGCCAATAATTGCAATTGGTGAATTAAAATAGATTTATATATGGTTTAGTGTGGTGAGGTAAGGTAGTGGTGTATTGGTGGCCATCTTGGATTTTGGCGGCAAATTTGGATAAAAATCTTCATTGATTGCATGTAAATCACAAATACCGGTTGCAATATGTTCAGTACGTTTCACAATGTGTATATGCGACTTTGCGGCAATTTACTTTCAAATTTATATTGGCAAAACAGCCCTTTTATGAGCAGCAACTTTTTGCTGTTGGGGGTGGTGGGGGTCCACTTATAGGGGCATACACGTGAGCGTGATCGTTGGACATCATATTCATTTTTGCATCTTTACATACCAGAAACGTTGCTGATAATGTCCTGTAAGCTGTGAAATATGTAATTACATTGACACTTATACCTGCTGTTGTCCAGCGACGCCATCTAGGCGACACGTATGTACCCTTTCTGCACCATATCACGGAAACGCCCTACCATATCACAATATCGACAGTGACTCTGACTGAAAGATATATGGCGGTAAATTATGCTGCATTTTCATTGGCTACCTATGTCGTGGGAACGACACATATGTAGCTAATTCATGGTAACGAGATGCTATGTCGTGGTAACGAGATGCTATCTCGAGGGAACGAGATGCTATCTCATGGGAACGAAATAGCTAGCTAGTGGTAACGAGATCCTATCTCATGCGAACCAGATCCTATCTCTTGTAAACGACATAGCTAACTCGTGGTAACGAGATGCTATCTCGAGAAAAACTAGATGGCCGCGGCCTGCATGTCGCGCCTTGTGGCGAGGCATGGACACTAAAAAAAGATATAGTATAACGAAAAACTTTAACCAAAAAACTTAACCAAAAACTTTAACCGGACACACGTACGTACTACGTACGTACATACGCCAAAGTGCCGACTATATCGCGCTTTCCGTAAGCGGGCGTGAAAAAAACTTTAACCAAAAACTTCAAAGTAATTTGACCTTGACATTGGACACAGGGGCCGCACGGGAGGGGGGTAGAATGAAAATATAGATGATGATAAACACCCATGTGAAGTTTCAAGGTAATGGGCAAAGCAGTTGCAGAGATATTGTATAACGAAAAACTTTAAACAAAAAACTTAACCAAAAATTAAACTTAACCAAAAACTTTAACCAACAAACTTAACCAAAAAACTGCAGAGATATAGTATAACGAAAAACATTAACCAAACAACTTCAAAGTAATTTGACCTTGACATTGGGCACAGGGGCCGCACGGGAGGGGGTAGAATGAAAATATAGATGATGATAAACACCCATGTGAAGTTTCAAGGTAATGGGCAAAGCAGTTGCAGAGATAAAGTATAACGAAAAACTTTAACCAAAAAACTTAACCAAAAAACTTAACCAAAAACTTTAACCAAAAAACTTAATCAAAAACTTCAAAGTAATTTGACCTTGACATTGGGCACAGGGGCCGCACGGGAGGGGGGTAGAATGAAAATATAGATGATGATAAACACCCATGTGAAGTTTCAAGGTAATGGGCAAAGCAGTTGCAGAGACATAGTATAACGAAAAACTTTAACCAAAAAACTTAACCAAACAACTTAACCAAAAACTTTAACCGGACACACGTACGTACGTACGTACGTATGCACGCACGTACGTACGTACGCACGTACGTACGTACGTACGCCAAAGTGCCAACTATAGAGCGCTTTCCGCAAGCGGGGCGACACAAAACTTAACCAAAAACTTCAAAGTAATTTGACCTTGACATTGGGCAAAGGGGTAGAATGAAAATATAAATCATGATAAACACCCATGTGAAGTTCCAAGGTAATGGGGAAAGCAGTTGCAGAGATATAGTATAACGAAAAACTTTCACCAAAAAACTTAACCAAAAAACTTAACCAAAAACTTTAACCAAAAAACTTAACCAAAAACTTCAAAGTAATTTTACCTTGACATTGGGCACAGGGGCCGCACGGGAGGGGGTAGAATGAAAATATAGATGATGATAAACACCCATGTGAAGTTTCAAGGTAATGGGCAGAGCAGTTGCAGAGATATAGTATAACAAAAAACTTTAAACCAAACAACTTTACCAGAAAACTTAACCAAAAACTTTAACCAAAGAACTTAACCAAAAACTTCAAAGTAATTTGACCTTGACATTGGGCACAGGGGCCGCACGGGAGGGGGGGTAGAATGAAAATATAGATGATGATAAACACCCATGTGAAGTTTCAAGGTAATGGGCAAAGCAGTTGCAGAGATATGGTATAACAAAAAACTTTAACCAAAAAACTTAACCAAAAACTTTAACCAAAAAACTTAACCAACAACTTTAACCAAAGAACTTAACCAAAAACTTTAACCAAAAAACTTAACCAAACAACTTAACCAAAAACTTTAACCGGACACACGTACGTACGTACGTACGTACGCCAAAGTGCCGACTATATCGCGCTTTCCGCAAGCGGGCGCGACAAAAATGGTGCTACCTTTTGATTGGCTGACTATGTCGTGGGAATTAGATAGCTAACTCCTATCTCGTGGGAACAAGCTGTTATCTTGAGGGAACGAGATGCTATCTCGTGGGAACTACATAGTTAACTCGCGGTAATGACATACCTAACTCGTGGGAACAAATGCTATGTCGTGGGAACGAAATAGAAGAAAATTGCGCATGTCCAGTTTAAGCTGCCGTAAGTTTAACATCATTCTTCACCGTCAATAAAAAATAAATGCCTCCCGCCCACTCTATTTAATTCCAAAACAAACAACAATTCGGAGTCTCTAAATAATCGGCTGAAACAGGTTGCGGACTGGAAACAACATGGAGTAATGGAACTCGTAGACATAATCGGAAAAGTTGCAAACATTCAGTTGTTAAACTTACGTAGGGCGTTGTACGGTGCAGGTAATTACAAACTTGTCGACAGCGCCCGTACAATTGCGCCCGACGTATGGCATTCAAAAACACAAGCGGATAAGGACAAACTATTTTACAAATCACTACAAGTTCCGATTACACATAAACAATTACAGCCAGAATCGAATACCATTACGGCAGGTCTGACAAAATTCCAACTGATAAAACCTAAAGTTACGGTTGGAAAAAAACCTGGAAAACGAAGACGACAGAAAGCGGAACGGACCAATGAGCATCGATAGACGTTACCTATGGGACAATGTATATGTACACATGTGCTCATTTAACTGTTAGATGTTACTACTTACTGATGCAAAGTGTAAACATGTATTTATTATGATGATGATTTAGAAAAGAATACAAATGCTCCACGAACATTGTTCTGTTATTTATCACAATTTATCCAAGTATAATTATGTTGCGTACATGTGCCTTGAGAAATGGGGTTTATGGGTTTTGCTACCACTGTTTATCTCCTGTTATATACAGTGGTCTCAATACCCATAATTCACATTGATTGATTGATTGATATGGGTTTTATTGATTGATACAAACAATTGAGTAATTGATTGATTGATGCAAACAATTGAGTAATTGACTGATTGATTGATATGGGTTTTATGTCAGTTCAATATTATGGTCGTACATAGACAAGAATGGAAACATACAATTGAGTAATTGACTTGATTGATTGAAACAAACAATTGAGTAATTGACTGATTGATATGGGTTTTATGTCAGTTGAATATTAATGTCGTACATATGGGACATACAAATGGGACAAACACTGAACTTGAACATGATGATGTCATGTTAATATGGAATGACATGTATGGAGTCCTCGGGAACAACAGAATAATGACATCTGGCAGGAACATCACTAGAACTTCCACCACCAGCATTGTTCTGGAATAAATTATACCAGCATTACTGGTAAGTAAAACATGCATGTGGCTATGACTGGAGAAATGGGGCTTATGAGGTTTTGCGACCAGTGTGGCTCCAGATCAGCCTGTACATCCTCACAGTCCGATCATGATCTGCATTGTTCGCCATTCCACCAATGAAACGCTCTTCATGATTCTAACAAGCAATATAATTTATAATCTGGCTACAGGAGTGTACTATTTCATCTGGTCTACAATGGTCACGAATCCCATAAACTCCATTTCTCCCGTCACAGCTTCAAATATGCATGTTAAATAACCGAATAATGCAGTACGTGTTTTCCCTGATACAAAATTCGATGGAAATTCTGTACACACATACATGTATTATTATAAAAACACACACTGTCGCCAAGGATGTCAACATTAGAGAGGTTCTGCTTAATTTGTATGTAATGTTATTTAAATAGAAAATAATCCTTCCCATTTAGCCATTTTAAAGTGGATTATCTTTCTTGGATTCTTAGTAATAAGAAATTACGGTAATCTCCCTTTGTTTCGAAATATTTCAAGTTTGCACCAAATCATTAAAATGGGCCATGGTACGAGCAAATTAATGACAGATATTATGTATGTACACTACAAACATCGTTATTATGATGTATATAACTGTATTTATTAACACATATAGTAATTACATGAAGATTTGGGTAAGATTTGGGTAGATTTGGGTAAATCGTGCCACCCATAGTTAATGCTTTCTTGTCCATAATGTCACTAGGATCTGCCACACACACGTAGGTTACTATTGAAAACACGAATATACGTGTTTCATTGGCTTCACATTTTGTATGTTTGCGGCGGCTGCCATTTTATTTTGTAAATGGTGTGTGAAGTTAGGTTTATGTCTTGGGGAAAGTTGATGATTGTCCTGACTATTTCTAAACCAGACACAATCAACATCTTCATTATAATACAATTTTTCATTGTTACTTGTTTTATTGTGTTTATTGTCGTTTTAAAGGTACATGCCCACTCCGGAGACACAACATGTTATTTATATCAGATACATCATCTGAGACATCTGGCAAAATAAACATTCATTCACCATTACCCCACGCATTGATTGGCAGTATTATACATTTTATATCGGATGTAAATTTCCGCACTGATATCGGGGGCGATAACCGTGTTTCATAAAATGTCAACGGACATTATTTATTATCTGTATTTATTTTTTGATGTGCAATGATCATACTTTATAATCTCTCGAAAATATTTAATTAGATAAGTAACTAAACAATATCATGCCTCATGTGCATATGAAAATAGCCCGATACCACCGCGCGTCACTATCAGTAAAATAAACATTACCAAATGATTATATCTGTATAGCAGGCCTACTGAATGCACCTGTGTATTGCTGTACTGCTTGACCTTGAACATTGAGTTAAAGTGTAGGCGATCAGTCTGGACAGCATTTGTTCGCGTTTTTGTCTGCCGGCCGGCGGTACCTCAACCCGCCTGATATAGGTATGTCCATATATCCGTCTGTTCGCATTTCACATGTCCGCCGGCCGGCAGCATCTCCCGCCACCTCCCATAAATCCACCTCCCACCTCCCATATTTTCGCGTTTTTGTCTGTCGGCTGGCGGTACCTACCTCCGCATAATATGTCCAAATATCTGTCTGTTCGCGTGTCCGCCGGCCGGCGGTATCTCCCTCCACCTCCCATACATCTGACCACATGTTAGCACATGTTCGCGTTTTTGTCTACCGTCCGGCGGTACCTCCACCAGCCTGATATAGGTATGTCCATATATCCATCTGTTCGCGTTTCACGTGTCCACCGGCCGGCAGTATGTCCCTCCACCTCCCATACATCTGACTTCGCGTTTTTGTCTGCCGGCCGGCGGTACCTCAACCCGCCTGATATAGGTATGTCCATACATCTGTCTGTTCGCCTTTCACATGTCCGCCGGCCGACAGTATCTCCTGCCACCTCCCATAAATCCACCTCCACCTCCCATATATTCGCGTTTTTGTCTGTCGGCCGGCAGTAACTACCTCCACATAATATGTCCATATATCCATCTGTTCGCGTTACGCGTGTCTCCCTCCACCTCCCATACATCTGACCACATATTAGCGTTTTTGTCTGCCGGCCGGCAGTACCTCCACCAGCCCTATATAGGTATGTCCATATATCCATAAGTTTTATTCTGTTCGCGTTTCACGTGTCCACCGGCCGGCAGTATGTCCCTCCACCTCCCATATGTCCCTCCACCTCCCATACATCTGACCACATGTTCGCGTTTTTGTCTGCCAGCCGACAGTACCTCCACCAGCCCTATATAGGTATGTCCATATATCCATCTGTTCGCGTTTCACGTGTCCATCAGCCGGCAGTATGTCCCTCCACCTCCCATACATCTGACCACATGTTTGCGTTTTTGTCTGCCGGCCGGCGGTACCTCCACCAGCCTGATATAGGTATGTACATATATCCATCTGCTCGCGTTTCACATGTCCGCCGGCCGGCAGCATCTCCAGCCACCTCCCATAAATCCACCTCCCACCTCCACCTCCCATATTTTCGCCTTTTTGTCTGTCGGCTGGCGGTACCTACCTCCGCATACTATGTCCATATATCTGTCTGTTCGCGTGTCCGCCGGCCGGCGGTATCTTCCTCCACCTCCCATACATCTGACCACATGTTAGCACATGTTCGCGTTTTTGTCTGCCGTCGGGCGGTACCTCCACTAGCCTGATATAGGTATGTCCATATATCCGTCTGTTCGCGTTTCACGTGTCCATCGGCCGGCTGTATGTCCCTCCACCTCCCATACATCTGACTTCGCGTTTTTGTCTGCCGGCCGGCGGTACCTCAACCCGCCTGATATAGGTATGTCCATATATCTGTCTGTTCGCCTTTCACATGTCCGCCGGCCGACAGTATCTCCTGCCACCTCCCATAAATCCACCTCCACCTCCCATATTTTCGCGTTTTTGTCTGTCGGCCGGCAGTAACTACCTCTGTTCGCGTTACGCGTGTCTCCCTCCACCTCCCATACATCTGACCACATGTTAGCGTTTTTGTCTACCGGCCGGCAGTACCTCCACCAGCCCTATATAGGTATGTCCATATATCCATCAGTTTTATTCTGTTCGCGTTTCACGTGTCCACCGGCCGGCAGTATGTCCCTCCACCTCCCATACATCTGACCACATGTTCACGTTTTTGTCTGCCAGCCGACAGTACCTCCACCAGCCCTATATAGGTATGTCCATATATCCATCTTTTCGCGCTTCACGTGTCCACCAGCCAGCAGTATGTCCCTCCACCTCCCATACATCTGACCACATGTTTGCGTTTTTGTCTGCCGGCCGGCGGTACCTCCACCAGCCTGATATAGGTATGTACATATATCCATCTGCTCGCGTTTCACATGTCCACCGGCCGGCAGTATGTCCCTCCACCTCCCATACATCTGACCACATGTTCGCGTTTTTGTCTGCCGGCCGGCGGTACCTCAACCCGCCTGATATAGGTCTTTCCATATTTCCGTCTGAGAAACCAAGTGATGCATCCTTTACGACCAGGCAAATCAATAGTTTTATTTTCTTTTCTTCTTATTTCTGTAAGGTATTAGTAGGTCTAATAAGCCACGGCTGGATACAAATAACTAGACTGTACCATGCTTTTAGTAATTCAAGGGTACTATGCATTCAGGTAACATATTGAAACAAACTCTCATATGGCAGAAATAAAAATCTTAAGTGTCAACTGTCAGGGAATGGGATGGGGAGAACAAAGGACAGATATTTTTAGATACCTGAAAGCGAAACGTTACCAAATTTACAAGACACTCACTTTACAGAAAAAAAATAAAAACTGCTTAATTCACAATGGAATGGATAATGCTACTTTAGCTTTTGTAGATCGAATGCAAGAGGGGTAGCCATACTGTTCAGTAATTACTTTGAGTATAAAGTGCATAACTCTAACACTGATTCAGAGGGTAATTATATATTATTAGATATAACAGTAGAAAATAACAGACTCACACTACTTACCATATATGCACCAAACTATGACAGTCCAGAATTCTTTGAATGTGTGTTTCATGAGTCAGAGGCAGTCGGTAACAATATCATAATTATTTGTGGCGATTTCAACTGGGTTCAAGATCCTAACTTAGATTATAAAAACTATAACAATATTAATAATCGCAGAGCAAGAGAAAAGGTATTGGAATTTAAAACAAAGGAGTATCTGACAGACCCATTCCGAGAATTCTACCCTCAATTAAGGAGATATACATGGCATATTTGTTTTTAATATCAGAAAACCTAGTCTCTTCTGTAAGAAAATGCTCAATTTAAACTAGTTACAGATCAGATCTCTCAATGGTATTGCTGACACTAAAGTTTTCTAACTTTGTAAAGGGAAAATCTATTTGGAAACATAATAATTCATTACTAATGGAATTATATTACATTAAAGCAGTTAAAGACAAGATATTAGACATTAAAAAGCAATATGCATTACTAGTGTATGAATATGATAGCATTGACACAGTACCAAATGAGGAAATACAATTTAATATAAATTATCAACTGTTTCTTGACACATTACTGATGGAAATATGTGGCAAGTCAATATCATATTCCACTTATAGGAACAAGAACTTGTAAAACTAATAAATGAAATTGAACAAAACCTTTCAACTGAAAAAATCACACAACTAGACTTGTTAAAAAATGAATTACAAGCAATACAAAAACAAAAAACAAATGGGTATATTATAAGATCAAGAGCACAATGGATTGAAGATGGAGAAAAACCCACAACTTTTTTTTGTAACTTAGAATCACATAACTTTATCAGCAAATGCATTCAACAACTAGTAAGAGAGAACGGGGATAATGTTACGGATCAGTTTGAAATTCTAGAAGAAGCTAAGCTATTTTACGAAACACTATATTCAGAAAAAGATACAGAAAATGACTTTGATCTAAATGCTGAACTAAACTTTCCAAATATTCCAAAACTAACCACAGAAGAAGCACATAAGTTAGATGGTATGCTGACTTACATTGAATTGACACAGCAACTAAAAAGGATGAAAAATAATAAGAGTCCAGGATCAAACGGATTTAGTGCAGATTTTTTCAAAGTCTTCTGGAAAGACTTAGGCCATTTTGTTGTAAGAGCTATAAACTACAGTTACTGTCATGATAAACTATCCACAACATAAACTGAAGGAATAATTACATGCCTACCCAAAGGAGATAAAAGCAGATTTCATATGAAAAACTATCGACCTATTTCATTATTGAATACAGTGTATAAAATAGCTTCAGGTGCAATCGCAAATAGAATAAAAGGGGTGCTAAATAAATTAATTCATAACGATCAGACAGGTTTTGTAGCAGGCCGTTATATGGGAGAAAATACACGACTGATTTATGATATACTAAAGTATACAGAAGATAATGATATACCAGGGTTACTATTGCTTATTGATTTTGAAAAAGCATTTGACTCGGTTTCGTGGAATTTCATCAGGAACACACTATCTTTTTTCCAATTTGGGAACTCATTAAGAAAATGGGTATATATGTCTTGTACAGAAACTCTAAACTAGCGGTACTTCAGTGACCCACCTCTCTTCCTTTTTTAATGTTGGTCGTGGGTGTAGACAATGAGATCCTCTATCACCTTACATATTCATTCTATGTGCAGAAATATTAGCAATCAGAATACGAAATAATAGTCACATTAAGGGAATTATGGTAAATAATACAGAAATCAAACTTTCAAGCTTCGCAGACGACACTTCACTCGCACTAGATGGCAGTGAATCCTCATTGAATAATACATTAAGGAATTAAAAAAAATTGAAAACATATCTGGATTGAAAGTAAACTTTGAGAAGACACATGTTATATGGATCGGTAAAAAGAAATTCAGCTCTGACACAATTAAAACAAAATTTAAAATAGCCTGGGGACAAACTGACTTCAAACTTCTGGGCATACATTTCCATGTTGATTTAAATAAAATGATGGACCTTAACTTTAACCCGAAAATAATCAAACTTCAAAAATCAATTAACCACTGGAAACGTAGAATACTTACACCATTAGGTAGACTTACAGTAATTAAAACCTTATTAGTACCAACATTCAACCACATGTTCATACCATTACCGAACCCAAACGACAAAATCCTAAAGAAAATAAATAGTATGTTATATGAGTTCTTATGGCTAGGCCCTGCAAGAATTAAAAGTTAAATAGTTACAAAAAGCTATATAGAAGGAGGACTAAGAATGATAAATGTTTCCGCATTTGTTAAATCATTAAAACTAAGTTGGTTTAGAAGGATAATAGTGAACAATGGCAAATGGATAGATATACTAAACAAATATGTTGATGTTGGGCGATTATTTTCCATGGGAACAAAATATATTGAAGAAAAGTATGTAAACAATAATCCATTTTGAAAAGATGTTTTTAGAGCATATACAGAATTAAACTCAAAAACAGATTTAACAAACCAAGATAATTTATTAGCCAACAGTCTTTTTTACAACACAAACATCAAAATGGGTGGCGCAACAATTTATTTCAAAAATTTATATGAAAAAGGAATTAGATTCATAAATGACATGTTAGATGGAGACAATAAGATTTTTACATTGGAACAGTTTAAACAGAATACAGGCATAAACATTAATTATCTTCATTACCACGGTCTGTCATCTTCATTGAAATCACTATTCCAAAAACATCAAATATCAATAACACAAAAGTTAGAACAACCTATTATACCAGCACCTTTGAGAACAATTCTAAGATCATGCAAGGGGTCTAAGGACATGTATAGTATACTAAACAAAAACACAGAAACACCTACTGGCAAACAAAAATGGAATGCTATATACAAATTTAGTGCAAACAATTGGAAATCTATATACCAAGAACCATTTAGAACTTCCAAAAGTACAATGTTAAGATGGTTACAAGTTCTAATAAATCATAATATATTAGTGACAAATACCTTCTTATACAGGATAGGAGCTGTTTGTTAATAACAATTTATGTAATCTATGTAGCTCGGATACAGAAACCATTAGACATATTTTTTGGCAGTGTCCCCAAACAGAATAATTGCTAACTAAGTTGACAGAATTGCTAAGAAATAATAACATAACAATAGAACTAACAGAAAAATCTTTCCTATTTGGGCTTTTCGAAAATACGACGTCTGAAGTAGTCAAAATTATTTTTATGGAAACAAAAGCATATATATACCGATCAAGAACAATAAAACAGAATTTATATTTCGCTGCACTAAAATCAAGACTGACAGAAACATACAAAATCCATCGTCAAATTGCGCACGACAACAATACATTAGATAAATTTGACGCAATATGGGACAATAATTACAAAAATTACACCCTTGATGAATAGCTAATAAACAATGATAATATTAAATAGAATTGCATGTCAACTTAACAATACCTTAATATAATCAACCAGCCACCAACCTTCCATGTCTTTTACTTGATTGATAATTGCATCACACTTTTTTCCTTCTTTTTTTGTATGCAGAATTATTATACTGAATTTATTACATTATCATAGCCAAAATGGCTGTGGTGGTGTGATAAATTCATTATAATAAAAATTAATAAATAAATCTCTGCTTTTGTGCGTTTTTGTTTCCTTTCTTTATCTTAACCCCTTCCCCACCCCCTCTCCACCCCCCATTCCACCTCATATTATAGGTTTGGGAAATAAAGACATTATAAATATGAATCTAGTAGATGAATATAATATACACAGAGTAATACAGATTCAAGCAAAGACCATGATCAGACGGAGCCAGCCGCGTTTTGTTTTATAATCAGTGTGGGGATCGGAGCAGATTGTACATTGGCTTGTCAATACATAATGTTACCAACAACTTTAACTTTAACCCTTTCAGCCCGAAATAACTGGAATGGATTATATATAATATGTTAATTTTCGGTCAATTCCATTCAACACAAAATACTTTTCAAATAATCAATTTAATTTAATTTATTTTTGTTAACAAATATGAAAATGACTCGCAAAGAGTGCAGATCCTGATGAGCCGGCTCGTCTGGATCTGCACTGTTTAAAAACACCTATATAAACGGCTGTAGTGTTGAAAGGGTTAATACACGATTTAAACATGTAGATGCACTGTAGGATTGAACTTCACCTTTTACAGAGTGGGGTTGGTTCAGTTGGATCATGGGTAATATGAATGATAACATATAATCAATTACATGTATTACATATGCTAAATCAAACTTTGGCTCTTGCAGCGCTGGAGAGTGACATTGTCATCTGCGGGTTTATTATAAGTATTACTGTCTTTTTTTAAGAACACATGCAAGTTTTTTTATTAAAAATTCAGGTCTCTCATTAATGACGATTCTAATGTACCACTCAACCATGAAGTCTTAATAGAACAGTGATTTCTACCCAGTACTGCAAGAGCAAAAGAGGGTGAATATCTGTAATTGTATATTTTGTATTTGTATCTGACTATTACATGTATATTATGTACGGTTTGTGGGGGATGGCCCCGACCCACCACAAACCTATTACGGGGAAAATAAATATTTTCAAACCTAAAAAAAAAAATATATATATATTTCCGTCTGTTCGCGATTCATGTCTGTCGGCTGGCCGGCTTTATCACCCTCCACCTCAGATACATCTGTCGACACGTTAAAGTTTGTTTATGTTGACGTTGTCTAGGAGTATCTCCATAAGTGTTTTTATTATTTGTTAAGTATGTATTTCCGCTTTCTTGATGACGGATTTTACGATTCTGATTATTTATAAACCAGCCACGATCAACATCCGTCATTATAATATAATGTTTGTGGTTACTCATTTTAATGTCCAGTAAATTTTTAGTATCTAATAACTTTTTAATGTAATACTGTAATATATGATATATGTATTAGTGGTCGCGACATGGTCTGTAATCTATTTGCCTATTTGCCACGATTGTGGTGTTTCTGCATTTATTGTATTTAGTAGTTTACCCATGTATGCCATCTTGCATTGTACGTATATTATACCATAGTCATGTATATATGCTCATGAGGCAGTTGCCTCAATGCAATAAACTATTCTGTAATAACTTTTAATGTCTAATAATAACATAATTATACATTAAAAGTTACTACATTTGTATTATTATTAACTTTTAATGTCTAATAATTTTTTATCTTTCGGAACTTTCGGCCTACTAAATGCACCTGTGTATTGCTGTACATCGCGTCCCAGACGATTCACTGTACTGCTTGACCTTGAACATTAGCATTGAGCTTAGAGGGTAGGCGTCCGGTCTCGACAGCATTTGTTCACCCAGTTATATCCCCTTGAAACTGTTTTTCTTTTTTGTAAGATTTTCATGCGATAACATTTCCTTTCATCAATTTACTTCAAATTTCTTATATGCCTTTTATTTGCCCAAATGCAACATAGTGATGATACCGATTGAGTTTGAAAATAAGTTCAGTCCTTTTTGACCACCCGTTATCTTTTCTTGAAACATAAAGTAGTTGTATATGTGTAGTAATGTTTCTATTTACCAATTTACGTCGACTTTCACTTATATAACGTTATCTATAGAGAGTACATCATATATTCAACACAACCTACCTTTTATTTGTTGTAGTCTTCATCTTTGTGTGATAATTTTTCGGGTATTTATCATTTAACGACATTTTTTGTTTAATTTTATGACATAACCTCTGACAAAGCAGGGCAAAGATCAAGCAGTACTGTACTCTATGTGACGATTGTACATGTAACCATGGGCTGCATGCACGACAACCGTGAAACAACCCTGCCTGGATATCGACCAAGTGATGCGCGTGCAATGGATAAGGTGGCCGCACCAATTGTTCCTGATATGCAGCCGGTCTCAAGTCCCGGACTAAAAGGCGAGAGTTTTACGATAACAAAAATTACAGCATTGTGCAACAAATTTTATTTCACTACACATGGCGCTAAAACACTATGTTTTTACAACGATTACAAAACCAGTGAGGGCATGTATACCAAAGCTGTCGTTGGCACAGATGGAGGCATAATGGTGATCCTCATGTGAGAGGAAGCTGAAGAACCCGGAGGAAACCCACTGGTCGATCTGGTGACTACCATACCATCTCACATACTGCTCCGGTCCAGGATCAAACTTGCATTGGTGAAAAGCACTCGTTACCAATTCTGAATTGTGCTAACCGGACATGGCGTTGTCGAATACAAATGTACAAAAAAATATTTATTTATTACAATATTGGCCCTAAGGGCCAGCGAGTATGAGACGCTGTAATCTCGGCATCAGACAGGAGGGCAATTAATACCCGTTTTAAAAACCCAGTTTACACAGTTTTACTACGAAAAATAAAAAATATATTCTTAATTTAATATGCACCGACCAACGTATGTTGTCACCGCTCATTTGAACTGTCTCACCGTGACGGCTCAAATGAGTAATTACAATACAGCAGAACCTCTCTAAACTGGACAACCTGAGGACATCCCAGGGTGTCCGGTTTAGAAAGGTTCCGCTGTGAAACATGAATATAACTACAGCAAGACACGCATGGGTGCTTTGTGAACATGAACAGACATTATGTCATCGGAGATAAATGGAAACTAAATGTAGCACAATTAATCATAAGTAACTTGTCTCTGTGCTCGGTTTGGAGAGCTTTGATTGTGTATACTTTTAAACTTATTTCAATTGTTCATCCTCCACATAGGGGTATTCGGCAAGGATCGGGTCGACTATGAGCTGCCTGCTCGCCAGCCGGATATATATCCAGAATCTTTATGTAAAACTGGGAAATAGAAATCTTAAATCAAGAAAGGTTGTAAATGTGGCTGTAACTTGAGAAATGGGGCTTATGGGTTGTATGACCATTGTACGAGATCCGGATCAAATGACACACCCGATTAGCATGATAACGATTATATTGCTCGTTAGAAGCTTGAATGGTGTTTCATGGATTGAATTGTGAAATGTGCGACTCTGCATCTACACAGGTCGCATCAGCTCCATTTCGTCAGTCAGTCACAAATGAAACACGTCATGTGATTTTGTACCTTCGGACATCTTCGTAATTTCATGAAATACGTTTACAAAATTTACAATACTTTTCATAAATAAAGTCAAAAGTTGACAAAATGTTCAGAGTACATGTGGAATATAGGAATTATATTCTGCGTGTACTCTGAAAATTCTCTGTCCACTTTTGACGCAATTTACGGAAACTATTGTAAATTTTGTAGCCGTATTTCATGAAATTACGCAGAAGTCCAAAGGTGCAAAATCACATGGCGTGTCTCGATGTGTTTGTTTATTCGAGTCATCGATAAATTTGAACAGATCCGGTTTCATCTGAGAGTGGTCACTTTCATGTTACATCACTGGTACTGCACTCCACGCCCGCGTCTAAAAACACACCGGTTTCCTGACGAGATCCCACTCAGCTCTACTAAAATATATCGCATCAACGCATTCTTCATCTAAATTTGTGGTGGTTACTAGATGAAAATTTATGCAGTATATCTTGCATGTTGTTATATGGGCATTTGTGTTGAATGGGCATTTGTCAAGAATCCGGCACCTATTTAGACGTGAAACATTTTACGCCGGAGCGGAGTGCAGTACCAGTGACTTACACATTTATGTCGCCGTCATCATGGGAGCTCATGTTGACCTTGTAACAAATATAGTCTACCAATGACGTTCGTCTGAAAATAATAACAGCGTTGAAACATCCAATATAACGTAATAGTTTCCGAAATAATTCTATTCCCACCGAACGCACTCGGGGCCCGTTTCACTAAACTTTGTACAATAACAATGCTCGTACAATGATTTTTATATTGTTACTAAGCACATTACTTTTTTTGTCACACCCACTTAGGCACATTGACTGATGTACGTGCGTTCGGTTACAGATTTTGGTTAAAGTTTTTAGGTATCCTCTCAAAGCTCGTTTAGTACTATCAAATTCCTCGGCGGGCACGACATGTGGGCCGTGGCCATCTAGTGTATACTAACACTACCATTTACTACCGACATGTAAGTCATTAATATGAACAAATCCACCAACGGTTTCACAAATCCACTGTCAATGTGAATTTTGTTGGGAGTTTTAGGTTTGCACTGTACGAAGTTTAGTGAATAAAGCCCCCGATGTTAGGACGTACAAAATGGCAATCGGCACTTCATGATAATTCCTCATTTCTTCGATGTTTTTGACCGTGTGTTAGAGGCCATCTTGTGCATGAGTGTATTAGGTCGAAACGCACAATTCCAGATCTCGGATCATTTTAACCCGAATCCTCTGTCTATAATGCAGGGCGACATACAGACAGAAAATTTGGGTTATGACGGAAAGAACTGTTTTTGAATATTATACAATGGTATGGAGATTAGGCACAACTAAAAACAGCATTGCAGCCAGAGGAGTAATTTCATTCCATATGGCAAATTAGCACCCTTCTTCCATTAATCCTATCAATTGGTGATGAAAATATCGATGATGACAAATGGTTTAAGTGATTTAGCGCTTACCATCCCAGCTATTATGATCTAGAGACGGGCGAGGCATCTGTTTACCATCCCAGCTAATATCATCTGTTTCTGTTTCAAGTCTCATCCGAAGAAATCAGAGGGATGAAAATATTAATCCTAAATTGATTTCCATCATACTGGTCCTTCGGATTGGACGTGATTTAGGGGCACGTGTGTATATAAGTATTTTTCATGCTTCAGGTGGGAGCTTGTACTCGCAACCTTCAGTATTGAAGTCCAATCTACTATCCACTTGCTCATCAAGCCATTCCTGGCGTCCGTCCATGATTCTTGCCCACCTGATGTCAAGAAATGTGAGCTCCTTGCCATTCTGCCTGAAAGTGCTGGAGTTCCGCAACATAACGGTTTTATTTGTAACAGTACTATTATAAATAATTAAAATTATACATTCGTCTAATGTTTTATTTTTACGTGTCAATCAACACTAATAACGTGTTATCTATAGACTCTCTTTACATGTGTGGACATATTTTGTCCGTTAGTGTTATCAGTAATTGCAAAATAACTTGCAATGCTGAATTAACCCTTTGAACATGAAAGCGCGCTATAGTGGTTTATGCAAACGGTGCAGATCCAGATGAGCCGGCTCGTAACAAGCCGTCTCCTCAGGATCTGCACATATTTTGAAGAACAAGAAATATCCCCTTTTCATAAATGGGCTAGTCTGAAAACCATTTTGTGACTGTTTGATTGGTTGCAAAATTAACATGTCAAAATCCATTCCAGTTACTTAGGGGTGAAAGGGTTAAATATTGCTGTATGTTGTTTATTTTCTATTTTTCTCACCAACAACATGGTTTAATGGCACTACAGAATCATTTCAATGGAAATAAATTATGAAATTCGGTCAAACCATGTTTTTTAATGACAAACAAGGCAAAATATACAACACCAGCAGACGACAATGTTTTCTTCCCGCATTCTAAGGGTTATTAACTTTTACAATGCTGAATGATATTTTGTCATCTGCTTGTAGTGTTCTAATGTCCATTGTTATGGCCCCGTCTCGGTAGAGCCGGAGGCATGCCGTGTTCGGACTGACTCCGTCCATCAGTGTGTCGGGCACATTAAGAAGTTCGCCGGAGTTTCTCAATTATGTCAAAACTTCTATATCCCTTGAAGGACAAATGCCACACATACATGCTGCCCTTAATACGACCTTGACCTGTTGACCATTTGACCTTCACAACTTTCGCAATTCTGTCATAACTTCTTTATCCCGTGATAGATTACTTCAATATTTCAATACATCATACTTACGGGATAATGCCACACATCCATGCTGTTCTTAATATGACCTTGACCTTTTGACCTTGACAACTTTTTCTCAAATTAACATTTATTATTAACCCTAGGACCGCTCTCTTAATTTTGTTGTTGTCTGTTGTTTATTTTCCGTTTTCCATTTTTATCATCAAAAACATGCTTTAGCAGCACATTACAACATGCTTTTACAGCACTTCAGAATCATTTCCATTGGAAATGATTCTGAAGTGCTGTCAAACCATGTTTTTATTGATAAATAAGGCAAGATATAAAAGCAACAGCTGACGACAATTGTTGTGAGTAGCGGTCTAAGGGTTAACTTTGCCACAGTTTCTTCCATCTGCCACGGGGTGCATTCGTGCGCTGACAGGCCACATTGTCTTGTTTTCTCATAAAAAAACATGGTTTACGAGCACTTTAGAATAATGTTCGGTGGAAATGATTCTAAAGGGCTGTCAATCCATGTTTTTATTGAGAAAGAAGACAAAATCTAAAACAACAGCAGATCACGGACCATCTGCTGAGAAAATGGTACGTCGGGGATTGGTGGTCAGGTTTTTTCTATTAAACCGGATACTAGAAACACAAATATTCATGTTTCTAGTATCAGGTTACCTAGGGTAAACCAGGATAGAGACAGTATTTGCTTCTAACAAGTAATGCAGGAGCTACAAACCGGGAGCTACACTGGTCTCAATTTACAGATGCTCAATGAGTTTCCATTTGATAAGAGTTATGAAACGAGTAACACATAATTTATGCACCGAGCCTATGGCGAGTTGCATAAACTTGCAGACGAGTTTCATAAATCTCATATTAAAGGGAAACGAGTTTGAGATTCTGTTTATCACATGACTTCAGCCTCCAAAGAGCAGAAAACTTGGAGATATCCAACACGTTTCAATGAGCAGACGCCATTGACTCTTTTTGCATCTAGTTGAAAAATCTCCACAGAGAAAAATAGTTTTAATCGTAGCAAAACAATTATTATAAATATGCCATGTAACGGGTTCATGTTCTTTGTAAACAGTTCATACCACCAAAAAAAATAAGTGGGAGCTCATCCTGACAATTGCAGTATTTTATTTTCAATGGGTCACGGACGCTTCTAGTGATATTTAAAACATGAGGACATCAACGTCAAAACATCATTGCTTTGTAACGCCATTACGGGCGTCATTTGGAACGTCTCTATTTTATTAATGTGACATAACGTTGGCGCAGATCTAGAATACGTATACATAATTACGGTGAAACTGCCAGCCAATCAAAAGTACATTACAACGTTTGCGACCAGCGTAGTACCAGATCAGCCTGCACATCCGCACAGTCTTCTCGGGGGCCTACGCTGTTCACAATTCAGTCACTGAAGTAGGTTGCCTGCAACCAGTAAAATAATTACAGTGGAACCTCTCTTAACTGGACACATGGGAGGTCCCCAGGGTGTCCGGCTGAGATGTGCCACTGTACGTCAGGCAGATGAGCACTCCAAGACATGCATGTGTACTTTATGATCACGAACATGCATTATAATCGGGGAAAGTGCCAATTAAATCCATCATAATTAAGCATACAAATGTTTACTTGGTGTCCATATTAGAGAGGTTCTACTGTATATCCTAGTCAAACCACAGAAAATTCTAAATATTTTTCTTATTTCATGTCGGAAGTCGGATGTCGGGACCACCATTTGAACTGTTTCCACGAGACGGTTCAAACGAGTGGTCACAACATACACTTTGGACGAGAAACTAGAAACTAGAAACTAGAAAAACATTGCGGAAAAAAACATTGATTTTTTTATATGCAAACGTGGGTTTTCCGATCCAAGATGTCCGAGCGCAGATAAAGCCTCATGTCGAAAGTATATGTCATGCCCACCATTTGAACCGTCTCGATGAGACCACCTGGAACCTCCATACTGGTACAACTTCATGACCAAAGGGTGCCACCACATACCACTATCCATAATGTGACCTTTTTTACCGTGACCTATTTTTTTTGTGTCATCGACAAATTGGACAACACTCATCGGACAGCACAGATGTTCACTCGTATCTTGTACTAATACATGTAGACCAGCCTGCAACTGCATGTAGGTTCTCATACACTGGCTTCTTTGCCATCTTAAGCCACTGACAGTTGTCACTTTGAAGGGATGGTTAGTGGCATATGGGTTAGAACACCTGACTTCAAACCTCGCCAGAAGCATCAAAAATACTTTCATAGCCTGACAGATGAGACTTTAAACTGTGGTCCCGTCTCTATATGATCTTAGCTGTTGCTTTGACGTTAAACCCATTCACTTTCACGTTTTTTGTCACTTTCAATTGTGGTCATTATAATATTAATAGCCAATTATCTGTTATCCAATTGTCTATGCCTTGACGAAAACCCGGCCTTTGTGACTTTACCTCGTCTCTTGTTTTACAATCACACATCAGGAGCTAAACTAGCCTCAAATGACATAAACCCCAATTTTACAATCACACGTCAGGAGCTAAACCTAGCCACACATGCCATAAGCCCCATTTTTCAGTTACAGTGACCAATTCATCTAAATATCCACCCTTCAGCGACTGCCGCTGCCAGAGGTGTGGAGACACCAGAAAGCAAAATCCCCGATGCGGAGGGAAATACCGACGTCCCCACCGGCCATCATTAAACAGTGAGTTCTGTTTACTCGGTACATTTGATTCTCTATGTGTGCATCAATAGAAGGGGTTAGTGGAAGAAGGGGGCTAAGTCCATAAAGACTTAGCCCTCTTCTTTCATTTTCCCCTTCAATTCATTTTATTTCACTTTGCCTAAGATGCATTTGAAGCTTCTGATTTAGACTGTTCCAATTAGAGGTAAACTGGTATAACCATTTGTTCAATATTGAATATATTATACATGATTTGAGTATATCAGTAGTGAGTCTTTTCAACCAAAACCATCCTCCAGCACAAAACGTGAGCCTCGTATCTACACCTCTACGCAGTCTAATCAGTATAGCCCCAGTTCATACTGCACATCCACACAGTCACAGTCCAGGTAACAAAAGAGCCAACAATAAAAACGTGCCTGAGGGCCAAACCAGGCAAATCGTGCGGAGTTCAGTACCAGTGATAACAAGAAACGAGGCAAAGCCACGAATGCCAGGTTTTTTCCAAGCATAGACACTTGGATAACATAATTATACCCACTTTTTGTAGACTAGATGGCCGTGGCCTGCATGACGCGCCTTGGGGCGAGGCATGGACACTAAAAAAAAGATATAGTAGATGGAAAACCTTTAACAAAACAACTTTAACCGGACACACGGACGGACGGACGGACGTATGCCAAAATGCCGACGATATCGCGCTTTCCGCAAGCGGGCGCGACAATGATGATAAACACCCATGTGAAGTATCAAGGTAATGGGTGAAGCAGTTGCAGAGATATAGTACACGAAAAAACTTTAACAAAAAACATCAAAGTAATTTGACCTTGGGCACAGGGGCCGCACGGTTGGGGGCTGGAATGAAAATATGGATGATGATAAACATCCATGTGAAGTTTCAAGGTAATGGGCGAAGCAGTTGCAGAGATACAGTATAACGAAAAACTTTTAACCAACAAACTTTAACCAGACGTACATTAAAAAGTTAACGTTGAAAATGGCTAAGTCAATTACGTAGAAATAATAGATGAAGGTAAAAAAAATGGTCACATGTTGGATAGTTGTTTGTGTTGGGCACCCCTTGGTTATGAAGCTGTGAAAGTTTGGTGGTCCTAGGTGGTACAGTACCAAAGAAATGGACACAAAAACTTTACATTGTAAACGCGAAAAGTTAACATTGAAAATGGCTAAGTTGACTGCGCGGAAAAAATGGGTCAAGTTCAAAAAAAGGTAACATGTTGGATAGTGATATGTGGTGGACACCCCTTGATTATGAAGCTGTGAACGTTTGGTGGTCCTAGGTGGTACAGTAACAAAGAAATGGACTCAAACACGAAAACTTAACATTGATTGTGTACGCCGCCCGCTGCCCGCCGCCCGCCCGCCGGCCCGGCTTTCGCCAATCCAATAGCCTGGAATTATTTTTTTTAAAAACCTGGCTAAAAATGTTTGTACGATGATTTTTAGCCAGGTTTTTTAAAAAAAATCCAGGCTATTGGATTGGCGAAACCCGGGCGGGCGGGCGGGCGGGCGGGGGCGGTCGGCGTCCACAATCAATGTTAAGTTTTCGTGTTTGAGTCCATTTCTTTGTTACTGTACCACCTAGTACGGGGCGCCATGTAGGACAGGTTAATTATGTGTACAAAATTGAGTTTTGTAACACTAAAAATCACAAAATTCAATTCTGTGTCACAAAATTCAATTCTGTCAAATCTGTGTCACAAAATTCAATTCTGTGTCACAAAATTCAATTCTGCATACGTTTCGTATACAAAATTCATTTTTGTTATAAAGGATTCAATTTTGTAAGACAGAATTGACTTTTGTGAAGAAAATTCAGTTTTGTGGGACAGAATTCATTTTTGTCCACAAAAATTAGTTTGCGTAGGATAGTCTATGTCATCTCTACGTTGATTGGTTGAGATCGGTCTTAGTCCATTTTACTAGATGGTGGAGTACACTTGCAGGTTTAAATATTTCAATGCGAAAATATAGCCCAATATATCAATATTATACTTCTTTATGGACAGTTATTTTGGTTATATTATGATTACAAATGAGTGGTCACACCATATAAGCATATATACTTTGAAGGAGAAATAAGAAAAATATTCAGAATTTTCCCTCAATTATGTAAACAGGGTCAAACATAAAGTAGCCGGGACATAGCTAGACCTGAGAGCATGCCCATATATAGAGAATACCAGGCTAGTGTATTTGGATATCAAGTTTATCAGGCAAGGCTAGGAAACGCGTAGGAATTCCGAGGCTTGCCGAGGAATTCCTACCGTTTCCGAGCCGAGCCTGATAAACTTGATATTACAATACACTAGCCTGATATTCTATTTATCAGGTAACGTTTTATGCTCGAAAATGACATTAGATGACGTCGTATTCTAACAGTAGATCTAACCTTGTGAAACAAATGGTATTGGATCTGTGTCTACTAGTTGCGAAGTTACGTGTTCGCAACTATGTGTCTACATGCATTATTTACAGTATACACCATCTTAGTATCCATGGTATCTACACAAATACTACAAATGGTTTCCTCAAATGGCCCAATACACACATTCTGTTTATAAACACAGACAGCGCGTGTATTATTGATTTAACTGGGGCAGATGTACCTTGCGATACACAATAAATGACGTCAGTACTCGCGGGAGATCTACATGTACATGAATTATGTGTACAATTATAACGCAAATGAGTTTAAATACGAATGGGTTTGTCAACGTTTGACTGTTTTGAGATAGTTGAAGCAAAATGGCAGAATGAGAAATGAATCATCGGCAGAATGAGAAATGAATCATCGACATTGAATGTGTAGATCGGCGACCGTGACCCATTTCTCCAGTGCAGTTCCTGACCAATGGTAGTCCTTCTTACATGCGTGTGCAGAATTGACAGAATTGAATTTTGTGACACAGAATTGAATTTTGTGGCACAAAAGTGAATTTTGTGACACAGAATTGAATTCTGTGGCACAGAATTGAATTTTGTTACACAGAATTGAATTCAGAATTGAATTTTGTTACACAGAATTGAATTTTGTGGCACAAAAGTGAATTTTGTGACACAGAATTGAATTTTGTGGCACAAAAATGAATTTTGTTGACAAAATTGAGCCATGTCCCACTTGGCGCCCCGTACCTAGGACCACCAAACTTTCACAGCTTCATAATCAAGGGGTGCCCACCACATATCACTATCCAACATGTCACTTTTTTTTTAACTTGACCCATTTTTTCCGCGCAGTCGACTTAGCTATTTTAAATGTTAAGTTTTCGTGTTTAGATCCATTTCTTTGGTACTGTACCACATAGGACCACCAAACTTTCACAGCTTCATAATCAAGGGGTGCCCACCACATATCACTATCCAACATGTTACTTTTTTTTTTTAACTTGACCCATTTTTTCCGCGCAGTCGACTTAGCCATTTTCAATGTTAAGTTTTCGCGTTTACAATGTTAAGTTTTCGTGTTCAAGTCCATTTCTTTGTTACTGTACCACCTAGGACCACCAAACTTTCACAGCTTCATAATCAAGGGGTGCCCATCATATATCACTATCCAACATGTTACTTTTTTTTTAACTTGACCCATTTTTTCCGCGCAGTCGACTTAGCCATTTTCAATGTTATGTTTTCGTGTTTGAGTCCATTTCTTTGTTACTGTACCACCTAGGACCACCAAACTTTCACAGCTTCATAACGAAGGGGTGCCTACCACATACAACTATTCAACATGTGACCATTTTTTTACCTTCACCTATTATTTCTACGTAATTGACTTAGCCATTTTCAACGTTAACTTTTTAACGCACGTCTGGTTAAAGTTTTTTGCTTAAAACTTTTTCGTTATACTATATCTCTGCAACGGCTTCGCCCATTACCTTGAAACTTCACATGGGCGTTTATCATCATCCATATATTCATTCTACTCCCCCCCCCCCCCCCCAACCGTGCTGCCCCTGTGCCCAATGTCAAGGTCAAATTACTTTGAATTCTTTTGTTAAAGTTTTTTCGTGTACTATATCTCTGCAACTGCTTCACCCAATACCTTGATACTTCACATGGGTGTTTATCATCATTGTCGCACCCGCTTGCGGAAAGCGCGATATCGTCGGCATTTTGGCATACGTCCGTCCGTACGTCCATGTGTCCGGTTAATGTTTTTTCGTTAAAGTTTTTCCATCTACTATATCTATTTTTTTAGTGTCCATGCCTCGTCCCAAGGCGCAACATGCAGGCCACGGCCATCTAGTCTACAAAAAGTGTGTATAATTATGTTATCCAAGTGTCTATGCTTGGAAAAAACCTGGCCTTCGTGGCTTTGCCTCGTTTCTTGTTATATTGTTACCTAACACATTACTTTTTGTCACACCCGCCTGCGAACAGCGCGGTATAGTAGGCACATTGGCTTACGTACGTGCGTTCGGTTACAGATTTTGGTTAAAGTTTTTGGTTAAAGTTTTTGGTTAAAGTTTTTCTGTATACTATCAAATTCCTGGGCGGGCGCGACATGCAGGCCGCGGCCATCTAGTGTATACAACACTACCATTAGCTACCGACATGTAAGTCATTAATATGAACAAATCCACAAAAGGTTTCACACATTAGCTGTTAATGTGAATTTTGTTTGGAGTTTTAAGTTTGCACTTACGAACTTGTTCGTCGTACAAAGTTTAGTGAAACGAGCCCCCGATGTTAGGACGTGGTACAAAATGGCAATCGGAACATCTTCGATGTTTTTGACCGTGTATTAGAGGCCATCTTGCGCATGAAGTCTGATACTGGTCTAAAGTCGAATAGTTTATTAGGTCGAAATGCACAACTGGATCGCGGACCATTTTAACCCGAATCCTTTCTATAATGCAGGGCGACATATAGACAGAAAATTTGGGTTACGACAAAAAGAATTTTTATTTTCGAGTATTATAGAATAGTATCGAGCCTGGAGATTAGACACAACTAAAAACAACATTGCAGCCAGAGGAGTAATTTCATTCCATATGGCAAATTAGCACCCTTCTTCCATTGACCCCTTCAATTGGTGATGAAAATATTGATGATGACAAATGGCTTAAGTAATTTAGCGTTTACCATCCCAGCTAATATGATATAGAGACGGGCGAGGCATCTGTTTACCATCCCAACTAATATCATATAGAGACGGGCGAGGCATCTGTTTACCATCCCAACTAATATCATATAGAGACGGGCGAGGCATCTGTTTACCATCCCAGCTAATATCATATAGAGACGGGCTAGGCATCTGTTTACCATCCCAGCTAATATGATACAGAGACGGGCGAGGCATCTGTTTACCATCCCAGCTAATATCATCTAGAGACGGGCGAGGCATCTGTTTCTGTTTCAAGTCTCATCCGAAGAAGTCAGAGGGATGAAAATATTAATCGTAAATTGATTACCATCATACTGGTCCTTCGGATTGGACGTGATTTAGGGGCATGTGTGTCTACGAGTCTTTTTCATGCTTCAGGTGGGAGCTTGAACTCGCAACCTTTGGTATTAAAGTCCAATCTACTATCCACTTGCTCATCAAGCTATTCCTGTAGTCCGTCCGTGACTCTTGCCCACCTGATGTCAAGATATTCGAGCTCCGTGCCATTCTGCCGGAAAGTGCTGGAGTTCCGCAACATAACGGTTTTATGTGTAATAAATAATAAAAAATATGCATTCGCCTAATGTTTTATTTGTACGTGTCAATCAACACTAATAACGTGTCATCTATAGACTCTTTACATCTGTAGACGTATTTTGTCCGTCAGTGTTATCAGTAATTGCAAAATAACTTACAATGATGAATTAACCCTTTGAACCCGAAAGCCTGCTATAGCGGTTTATGCAAACGGTGCAGATCAGGATCTGCACTTTTTGAAAGTAATTTTCATATTTTGAATAACAAAAAATACCCCCTTTTCATAAATGTACTAGTCTGAAAACCATTTTGTGACAGTTTGATCGGTTGCAAAATTAACATATCAAAATCAGTTCCAGTTACTTAGGGGTGAAAGGGTTGTTTGTTGTTTATTTTCTATTTTCTCACCAACAACATGGTTTGATGGCACTACAGAATCATTTCAATGGAAATGAATATGAAATTCTGTCAAACCATGTTTTTTATTGACAAAGAAGGCAAAATATACAACACCAGCAGACGACAATGTTTTCTTCCCGCATTCTAAGGGTTATTAACTTTTACAATGCTGAATGACATTTTGTCATCTGCTTGTAGTGTTCTAATTTCCATTGTTATGCCCCTAGGTAGAGCCGGAGGCATACAGTGTTTGGACTGCGTCCGTCCGTCCGTCCGTCCGTCAGTGTGTCGGGCACATTATGAAGTTCCCCCAGAGTTTCTAAATTACGTAAAAACTTCTATATCCCTTGAAGGATTGCTTAAATATTTCAACACAGCATACTTGTGGACAAATTCCACACATCCATGCTGCCCTTAATATAACCTTGACCTCTGCACCTTTAGACCTTCACAACTTTGAACTTTTTCTCACATCAATAAGTTCGCTGGAGTTTCCCAATTCTGTCATAATCTCTTTATCCCGTGATAGATTACTTCAATATTTCAATACATCATACTTGCGGGATAATGCCACACATCAATGCTGTTCTTAATATGACCTTGACCTTTTGACCTTTGACAACTTTTTCACACATTAAGAACTTTGCAGGAGTTTCTCAATTCTGTCATATCTTCTTTATCCCTTGAAGGATCACTATACTAGTTCAATATATCGTACTTCTGCACAAATACCACACATCCATACTGACCATGATCATTTGACCTTCACAACTTTGATTTATTTTTCCAAATAACATTTATTATTAACTTTGCCACTGTTTCTTCCATCTGCCGCGGGGCGCATACATGTGCTGACAGGCCACATTGTCTTTTTTCTTCATAAAAAACATGGTTTACGAGCACTTTAGAATAATGTTCAATGGAAATGATTCTAAAGGGCTGTCAACCCATGTTTTTATTGAGAAAGGAGACAAAATCAACAAATTGTTGCTTCTCGCGTTCTAGGGTTAAAATGGTAGCGGTGTCCATCAATTAAAATTTCCAGACGATCCTAAATTTGCACTTACGAACATTTTAGTCATACGAAGTTTAATGAAACGGGCCCCAGTTTTATTCTATTATACCGTATAATAGAAACACAAATAATCGTGTTTATAGTACTAGGTTACGTAGGGTAAACCAGGACAGAGGCAGTATTTGCCATTGGGTGTTTAAACCTCACTCTATGCATTCGTGTGAAATGTGACAGGGGTTAACGTCCCAGCAACAGTTGTCATATAGAGCCGCGGTCTCATCCGAAAGACCAGTCCTGTCCAAAAGACCAATCGGTTGGAAGTCCTATGAAAATGAATGTTCATGCATAGTGCGAGGATTGAACCCACTCGCCGACTGCTCTACCAACTATACTGTCGACCCATCCACTGTTTGGTGGTCAGTTTCACTTTATATACCGTAGAAAAGGCATTACATTCCGGCAACAGCTACTGTAAGGTCACGTGGTTGTGAATGGAGAACTGGGGCTTATGGGTTTTGCGACCAGTGTAGATCCAGATCAGACTGTGCGGATCTGCACTGTTCACCATTCCACCTATGAAACACCCGTCATGCTTGTAACAAGCAATGCAGATCGTTATCAGGCTACAGGAGTATGCTATCTGACCAGGAGCTAAACTGGTCTCAATTTAGATAAGCTCCATTTTTCGAAACCACATATCGAGACAGGACAGGCTTGAAGACTGGTCTGAAAGACCAGTGGGATGGAAATACTATGAACATATTTGTGGCGACTGGAGAAATGGGGCTTATAGGATTTTTCACCAGTGTAGCTCCTGTCAAATAGCACACTCATGTAGCCTGATAATGATCTACATTGTTATACACATGACGGCTTACGGATGGCATAGCGAACAGGGAGGGAGTAATAATTTTTCCTAAAATGCATTATTTCATATAGAACTAACGACTGCATATATTTGATGACTAAAAGTATGCAGAATTATTATACTGAATTGATTACATTATCACAACCAAAATGGCTGTGATAATGTAATAAATTCAGTAGAATAAAACTTAATAAATTTATCCTTAAATTGATAATTTCTCCCTCAAAGTATACTTTGCTAGATAAGTACCGGTAGACTTTGCAATTTTGAAGAAATCGGCTACAGGAGCTACACTGGCCTCAATTCACCTAAGCTCCATTTTTTCGAAGCCACATATCAAGACCGGACATAGCTTGAAGTCTGGTCTGAAAGACCAGCGGGATGGAAATACTATGACCGTATTTGTGGCGTGACTGGAGAAATGGGGCTTATGGGATTTTTCACCAGTGTAGCTCCAGTCAAATAGCACACTGCTGTAGCCTGATAACGATGGAAATACCATGACCGTATTTGTTTGTTTATTTATTGGTGTTGAACAGCCTATCAACAGCTAAGCTCATGTAAGACAAATGGGTTCGATCCCGTTTTAACCTGCTACATTAGGGGGAAAATCCCAAAATCAGAATTGAATATTTACTTCCAGAAACAATATATTCAGCCCTGAAATTAGAATAACCTGACCTGGTGCCAGGTCCATACCACACCAGTCACTTGGCCCCTTCCCCTAAAATAGGATTACGAATAATCGTAATACTTATATAAGGGGTATCACCAGATTCAACTGTCAGATACAAAATGCCAAAAACATATATAAGGCCAAACCAGGTCTCCAGTCTGAATTCCGGTAAGGATGAACCCCGATCGTTGAATTACCCATCGCGTGCTCCCGACCAACCCCAACCATTGTTATTATCGTCAAATGCTCTACCCTCTAAACTACCAAGCCATACCTATATAGGTTGGTGATCAGTTTTACCCTGTTCAACCTGATACTAGAAACACAAATATTCAATGTTTCTAGGATCAAGTAGCATAGGTTAAACGAGGATATACAAGACGAGACGCGAAGAATTTAAAGTCCCATCAACAGCCAATGTTATATAGAAGCGATGAGGCCTCGGTTTTGAGTCTCATTGAAAGACCAGAGAGATGGAAATATAAGGTTCGACCATGTCCAGCTGTGGGTAAACGTTTGCTGTGGCGCGAGGAACTGGTTGAACCCATGGTTGTATGCTGGACATGGTGGAACGTTATTGTTACATTTCTGTCGGAAAATTCATGCAATTTAAGCATTTATGCAGTACTTTCGGTACTTTGATAATCTGCTCCATTCAAACAGCTGATTTACCCATACATATTCCGGGGCCGTAGTACACGTCACGCTATGCAGCCTCATCAAGCGACAATTAGATCATGGTTCGTCCGCATGAGGAGATAATTCGCGAGCTTTAGCGATTGAATTATCGATCGTACATGTGGACAAACGTGATATGGACGTCAATATATCCATACATTGCCCATGTGCTGAGTAAATGCAGAAACAAAACTCGAAAATGTATCAAAGATGTAATAATGCTGAAATAGCTAATTGTGGAGGCCAATATGACGATAGGGATGTTTAATTTCATCTCTCGGTTACTTCGACGCATAGAAACGAACGTTGACATTCTTAAATGTCTTCTCCTTGCAGAAACGAAAATTAAGAATGTTAACTTCCGTTTCTTCGTTTCCACACCGCGTAGAGGCGAATGTTAATGGCCTTATTTTTCGTCTCTTCATTCTTTCGCAGCTTAGAAGTGAATAAGAACAATACAGTTTGTTCCTTTGTTGCGAAGCCGCATAGAAACGAAAATTAAGAACGTTAAATTTCGCCTCTTCATTCATACGCAGCATAGATATGAAAAGAAGAAGTTTCTTCTATGCGTTAACCCTATACATGCTGAGGATACACCATTAAGTTTGCGGAAAATCCTGAATATTGTCCTACTATATGTCGCGACCACCATTTGAACCGTCTTGTTGCGATGGTTCAAATGAGTGGTCGCAACATATATTATTACCAAACACCCTATATAGAGGATCTCAAACTCGTTTCCATTTGATATGATATTTATAAAACGAGTCACGCACAATTTATGCACCGAGCCTCTGGTGAGGTGCACATAATCGGCGGAAGAGTTTGAGATTCTGTTCATCACATGACTTCACCATCCAAAGAGCAGCTAACGTGGAGATATCCAATACGTTTCAGTGAGCAGACGCCATGCATTGACTATTTTTGCATCTTGTTAATTATTATATACATTATTATAAATATGCCATATACTAAAACAAGATGGCCGCGGCATTTGATGGTCTCGGAGTGTATTTATTTGAAGTTTTAATTAAGGATTGTGGAGATACATTGTATAAGGTATGTAAAAGCTTTAACGCAAATGTTAAAGTCATTTGACCTTGATCTTAGGCATGTGGGCCGCATGGGTTGGCTATAGAATGAAAATATGGATGGTAATAAAGAATTATTTGAAGTTTGAAGTAAATCAGAGTAAGTGGTGTGGAGATATAAGGTATGTAAAAACTTTAACAGAAATTTCAAAGTCATTTGACCTTGACCTTGGGCATGTGGACCACATGGGCAGGCTATAGAATGAAAATATGGATGATGAATAAGTACATGTACAAAGATAGTAGGTATGTGAAAACATTAACGCAAATTTTGACAGAAACTTTAACGCAAACTTCTAAGTCATTTGACCTTGACATAGGTGACCTTCACCTTGGGCACAGGGGCCGCATGAGTGGGATACAGCATGAATATATGGATGATGACTAATAAGCATATGAAGTTTCAAGTCAATGTGACTTAGGACTGCAGAGATATAAGGTATTTAAAAACTTTAACAGAGATTTCGGACGGATTGTGATCACTATCATCTTCACAGCTGTATCGCTTTCCGCAAGCGGGCTCGACAAAAAAGTAATAGGTTCCTGTTCTTTGTAAAAACATAATTTTACCAAACGAATCATTGAGCTTCTAATGACGTTTCAAACATTACGGACGTCATTTGGAACGTCATTTTGTGCACAATTCTGCAAAAACCAGGAACCCACTTGCCCACAAGGCCTTTATCAAGGAATTAGTTTCTACTGAACGCCAAGTAGCATCCATTTTAGATTTCACAATGTTTATTCGTAACGTCATGACATCATTGCATGGGCATCACGACGCCTTAAAGTTATAAAAGATGGTGCTGCATAAAGAATACGGGAAACGAAAATTTATGTTAAAACAAGAGGGTTGCGCAGCTGACAAGCGACATGTTGGAAAGCTTGCAGACCCTGATCAGACTGCAGACCATTTTGTTCATTTGGCATAACGTTTGCGCATAATACGAATACGTAATTATGGTGATGCGGCTAGCCAATCAAATTCACTCCAGGTGTTATTACAATTGAGTCATATCACATGTATACAAGAATTCCGCCACCTAAGCGGTATCGCGCCTGCCGAGGCATTTGTCCGTGAACATTACAAGTAAATAAATGACCTTGACCTTAATAATTTGGATGTGGGGGTGTGCGTAATGAAGCATCATCCCTAGACAAAGATTGATGTGAAATAGTATCAAAGTCTGGCAAGGGGTTAAAGAGATATTGTGAAAAAACAATAACTTTTAACGCATTTCTGTTACAAAACCGGTGAACATTACAAGTAAATAAATGGCCTTGACCTTGAGAATTTGGATGTGGGGGAGTAAACCCCCCCCCCCACACAACTCGTTGCGGGGGTATAATAATACAAGAACGCCGCTAACGGCATGTATCACATGGCTGTGGTGGCTGGGTCATAAACATGCACATTTGATAGTTGACCTTCGGCTGGGGCAGGAAATGCAAATATGAATGACGAGAAACATGCACATCAAGTTTCAATCCAATCATTCGTACAGTAAAAAAAATGGTATAGGCGAACGGAGAAACACGCACACATCTACTGGACAGAAATTGCAAAGTTCCTTGACCTTGGACATGGGGAGAGTAGGGGTGGAGTGGGGAATGGAATTATGAATGATAATAAACATGCACATGAACTTTCAAGCCAATCGGTCATACAGAAACGAGCTAGATTGTATAAGATTGTATAAGGATAAATGCGCACGGACGTAAATGTCAAAGTTATTTAACATTGACCATGGAGATGGGGGATGATCAGTGGGGTGGGGAATGAAAATATGAGTGATTAGACACATGCACATGAAGCTTCAAGACAATGGATCATACAGTAAAGAAGTTATATGAGAATAGAGAAACTCGCACGCATCTACTGGACTCAAATTGAAAAGTTATTTGACCTTGGGAATGGGGAGAGCATGGATGGGACGGGGAATGAAAATTTAATATGAGCGATGGGTAACATGTACATGAAGTTTCAAGACAATCGATCATACAGTAAAGAAGTTATAGGAGAATAGAGAAACTCGCACGCATCTACTGGACTAAAATTTAAAAGTTATTTGACCTTACTTGGGCATGGGGAGATCATGGATGGGGCGGGGAATGAAAATATGAGCGATGGGTAACATGTACATGAAGTTTCAAGACAATCGATCATACAGTAAATAAGTTATAGGAGAAAAGAGAAACTCGCACGCATCTAATGGACTAAAATTTAAAAGTTATTTGACCTTGGGAATGGGGAGAGCATGGATGGGGCGGGGAACGAACATATAGATGATAATAAACTTGTACGTTTTTGTATACCAAAATCATAACGGAATATTCACATCGAAATAAATGACGTTTCAAGCCAATCGGTCATACAGAAAATATAAGTTATATGAAAATGGAGAAACGCACACGCATCTACTGGACGCCAATTTGACATTGACCTTGGGAGGAGCATGAATGGGGTGGGGTGGAGAATGAAATACGGATGATAATAAACATGCACATGAAATTTCAAGCCAATCGGTCATACAGTAAAGATGTTATAGGATGCTAAGAAGGAAGTATATGAAGTTTGAGGTCAATTCGACTTACCGTTAAAGATATTGGATACTCAAAATCTTTAACGTGGATGGACGGACAACGGACAAACGGACAAACGGACGTAATTACGAAAACTATATACCCATCGACATACTTCGTATGCCGAGGGTATAATGATGAGAAATATGCACATGAAGTTTCAAGTCAATCGCTCGTGCACCTCGCAAGTTCCAAGCCAATCGCTCTTACAGTAAAAGGGTTATAGTGGAATGGAGAAACGCGCACACATATACTGAATGTGAAATTTGAAAGTTATTTGACCTTGACCTTGGGGGCAATGGGAGCATCGGTGGAGTGGGAAATGAAAACATGAATGCTGATAAATATGCACATGTAATTTCAAGGCGAACGCTCATACAGTATATAGGTTATAGTGGAAATTTATAAACGCACACACATCTACTGAATGTGAAATTAAAAGTTATTTGACCTTGACATGGGTGAGACGGGGAATCAAAATATGAATTATGAGAAACATGCACTGGGGAAATGGGGCTAATGTTGATCGCTTTTACACTAAAGAAGTTATAGTGGAATGAAGAAACGCGCGCACATCTACTGAATGTGAATGTTCAAAGTTATTTGGCCTTGACCTTGAGGACGGGGGTCCATGGGTAGGGCGGGGAATCAAAATAATGAGAAACATGCACATGGTGGTTCAAGCCAATCACTCATATAGTAAGAAGTTGTATGGGAGGAGAAACGCGCGCACATCTACTGAATGTCAGGCCGTCAAGTGAGGGATGGGTCCAAAAAAATAGGAAAATAGGAATTCAGACGGTGAAAAAATAGGAATAAAATAGGAATAAAATAGGAAAATATAGTCTAAAATAGGAATAAAATGTTATTTTAATATTTGTTCCCAACACATTTTATGGCCAAACTGACCTTTTAATATTTTTATTGATAATTTGTGTTGTATTGCTCAAAGACTATAACTAAGTTAGTAATTGCTTCAAGATCCAAAAACAAGATTTTGACACACTACTTGTGCTATATTAATTAAAGTAATGTACATATATGTTGGCCCCCATACCTTCAGCCAACCCAATCTACCCTTGTCTTTATTATGTTTTGAAAATACATGTATATATATATGTGTTATTAATGAGCATGCTGGATGTGGTGTTGTATTAATACAGAAACAATAAGCAATTTTAATATGTATTGTTTGCCCTAGTTTCTCGACCAATGAAATAATAGGATTATGTCTCAATTAATCACATGCGACTCTTTCTCCAATATCTATATCTTTCGCCATTTCCTGCATTCTCAGGTCCAAGTCTTGAGGACCCAAAGGGCCTGTACGTTGCTAGGGGGGTCCGGGGGCATGCTCTCTCGATTTTTTTTTGAAATCTAAGAGGAGTGAAACGCCATTTTCTGCATCCTCAGGGCCGATGTTGCTAGGGGGTCCCGGGGCATGCTCCACGGTAAATTTTGAAAATGTAAGAGGCATGAAACGCCATTTCCTGAATTATCAGGTGCCAGTCTTGAGGATTTTTTTGTAAATCGAAGAGGAGTGAAACGCCATTTCCAGCAAGTTTGAGGATGATAATATGTGCTTTATTACATACTTATTGGGGGGGGGGGGAGCCAGCCCCCCCCCCCCCAACAATATGGCCCATCCCACTTCCGCCGCCCCTGACCATTACATACAGCAACATTAAGCAATTATAACCACATATTGAAGGTTGTGTTGGCTATCACACAAGCTGGCAAAACATTAAGTTGGTTAGCTAACAAGACCACAATAGACAAGGAATATTTGCATATAGCCAGACAAAATTGACCACATATCATAATATTGACTATTTATTGGTGTTTCAGGCTCAGAAAGTTGCAACCTAAATGTATAGAGCCGGGAATACACCTGTATTTGCCAATTCAGCACTGAATTTATGTATTGATTTGATTTAAAGTGCCCTTACGACACCAACATCATTGTCTAGGTCTGTTCTTTTTAGTCACCACTTACAATATTAAACTACATGTAGGACATAATAATAATTCCTACAGCAATTCGTTTCTGGGAATCGGAGACAGCAGTGACCCATCTCCACATATATTGTAGGGCTTAGACTATATAGAAAGCTAGTGTTTTCAAACACAGAATGACAAAAGGGTAGTATTAAAGCAGCTTACAACCAGGCAGACATTAGCAGCAATCACATTATAATCATCATTGATGAATTGGTTGAACATTTATTTATATTATGAACTAGAAAATGTGTTCATAGAACATGGATGCCCCCACCTGCAGTCTTGATAGTAAAAGGGCACCGTTTTTACAAATATCAGGCTAATCCCAAGACGGACATTGTGGGCAAATATTATTGAAATTGGTGAACGAGTTAAGGAGTTATTGAGAAAACAAGGTGAACATAAGTCCCCAGTGACCTTGACCTTGGCTGTTCGGGTGTAGGTCATATGATGAACAAAGCACCATCCCTAGACAGACATTGTGGGTAAATATGATTGTAATTGGTGAAGGAGTTATTGAGAAAACATTAAAAACCTAAATGCATTTGCCTTACAAACAAGGTGAAAAGAAGTCCCCAGTGACCTTGACCTTGGCTGTTCAGGTGTAGGTCATATGCGAAACAAAGCACCATTCCTAGACAGACATTGTGGGCAAATATGATTGTAATTGGTGAAGGAGTTATTGAGAAAACATTAAAAACTTAAATGCATTTGCCGTACAAACAAGGTGAATATAAGTCCCCAGTGACCTTGACCTTGGGTTTTCGGGTGTGGGTCGTATGCGAAACAAAGCACCATCCCTAGACAGACATTGTGGGCAAATATTATTGAAATTGGTGAAGGAGTTAAGGAAATATTGAAAACTTATGCATTGCCTTACGGACGAACAGACGCATGCACGGATGGATAGACAGTGGTAAAACATAATGACCCCCCCCCCCCCCCCCAATAAATTGGTGGGTGCATAATCAATTTTAAATACATTAATTTTCAGATCAATCACTCCTGATTGTGTGACAGACGCCCTTAGCATACCACATCAAAATGGCCAAGATATCCAAATAATTTGAGAATTAGAAATAGGATACTGTGCACTATTCTAATCCTGATGTCCCACACGGGGCAAGATACAATGTAGCTGTTGAACTATTCATCCTGATGTAAGGCACATCGCCATATCCAGCACCCATAAGTATATATTTAATATTGTAGCAAATTCACATTACATTCCGGTATGAACAGTATTTAGTATATTAAAGTTAATGATTATGCATTTATTTGCTATGAAGATTTAACCACATCATGAAGACAGGATGAGGATGATGAAATTGGGTTTAATGTCCATTCAATAGCCAAGGTCATATAAAGTCGGGAGCACACATGTAGTGTGGAGAGAAATCGTAAGTCAGCATTGAATTACAAAGACATGATTTGGTGCGTTATTTGGAAAACTGTATCAATGCATATGAATGTTTAAGCTAATCTAGTGAAGGGTGAATGTTATAAAATACATGTACTTAATTTAAAAACATTAAATGGAAATTTACATAAATCTTTAAAGCAAATCTCTACATAATTTGACCTTGAAATTGTGGGGACTATGGGTATTGTGCACACTTATTATAGGGAGGATGATAAACATGCATATCAATTTTCATGTCAATCCATAACTGTTGGAAAATGGCACAGGAAATTGCCATAGCCATCTAACACAGTTGAATACTAGTGTTATGCAATAATAGTTGTGTAGTTATGTTACAATGTACAGTATTTATCTATATTGTCAAGTTCACTGTCATGCTCATAGTTAAATTGGGCAAAAATGTGTGCGTCTTTTCAAAAAGGCTAGAAAATAGGAAAAATAGGAACATTTGGTAATAAAATAGGCAAAAATAGGAATTTCTCAGAAAATAGGAAAAAATAGGATACTTGACGGCCTGAAATGTAAATAGTTATTTGACCTTGACCATGGGTGTGGGGAGCGTGGGTGGGGCGGGGAATTATACTATGAAATTTGAGAAACATGCACATGAAGTTACTGGCCAGTCACTCATGCATTGTATAAAAAAAGACGTTATACGTGAATGGCGACACACATCTACTGAATGTGAAGGTTATTTGACATTGACCTTGGGCACGGGGGAGCATGGGTGGCGTGGGGAATGGATATATGGGCGATAATAAACATGTACATGAAGTTTGAAGCAAATCGGTCACGACCACGACCTTGGGCACCGGGACCTTGGACCTTGAGCACTGGGAGCAGGAGTGGGGTGGGAAATTAAACTATAGATGATAATAAACATGTACATGTAGTTTGAAGTAGCGGAATGGAAAACATGACCGACAGACAGACGGACAGATAGACGACTTTTGCATCCCTATATCCCATGTTCGCTACGCCATATGATAACAAGAAACGAGGCAAAGCCACGAAGGCCAGGTTTTTTCCAAGCATAGACACTTGGATAACATAATTATACCTACTTTTTGTAGACTAGATGGCCGTGGCCTGCATGTCGCGCCTTGGGGCGAGGTAGGGACACTAAAAAGAGATATAGTAGATGGAAAAACTTTAACCAAAAAACGTTAACCGGACACACGGACGTACGGACGGACGTATGCCAAAATGCCGACTATATCGCGCTTTCCGCAAGCGGGCGCGACAATGATGATAAACACCCATGTTAAGTATCAAGGTAATGGGTGAAGCAGTTACAGAGATATAGTACACAAAAAAACTTTAAGAAAAAAACTTTAACTAGACGTACGTTAAAAAGTTAACGTTGAAAATTGCTAAGTCAATTACGTAGAAATAATAGGTGAAGGTAAAAAAAAAGGTCACATGTTGGATAGTTGTATGTGGTAGGCACCCCATGGTTATGAAGCTGTGAAAGTTTGGTGGTCCTAGGTGGTAAAGTACCAAAGAAATGGACTTAAACACGAAAACATAACATTGTAAAAGCGAAAAGTTAACATTGAAAATGGCTAAGTCGACTGCGCGGAAAAAATGGGTCAAGTTCAAAAAAAGGTAACATGTTCGATAGTGATATGTGGTGGGCACCCCTTGATTATTAAGCTGTGAAAGTTTGGTGGTCCTAGGTGGTACAGTAACAAAGGAATGGACTCAAACACGAAAACTTAACATTGATTGTGGACGCCGCCCGCCTTTCGCCAATCCAATAGCCTGGGTTTTTTTTCTTGTTTTCACAAAAAAAAACCTGGCTAAAAATCACATAGTTCCCCTATCCTGCAAATCATCTTTTATAAATGCCTGTCCTCTGGAATCGTATATCTTTACAGACTGGTACTACTGCAACCGTCGGCCCTTTGTTAAAACAAGATGCCAAAATGGGCGTACATCGCTCACTTGACCTACGGACCATAACTGTGAAGTTTGACCAGTATCGGCAAAGCGGTTCACTGAGAAAACGTTTGAAATCTATAATAAATGGAGGACCTTTCGGCGGTCTTCTTGGATGACATAATCATCCGATTTTGATAAGAAATGCTCCAGAGTGATCGTCTCCTCTGTATCTTCGATTTGATATACAACAACACCAATTTGGTCAAATGTGAAAGAGCAATAACTATCAATCATTAATCGGTCTGGCAGTTTGTACAATGCATCAGGCCAATCCATATTCGATAACCGGATTTTTCAGTTTACCCTTCACATGCTCCCAACCAACCACTCACCTCCTAAGACATATACATGTGCTTTGTCATCACGAACATACATGATCACATGATACATGACAATGAAAACTAAGCTAAGCATCACACAGTTTCTTGGTATCCAGTTTAGATAGGTTCCACTGTATAAAACCTTTCACCAGGTTCACCCCACCATCGGTAAGTCAAATAACATGCTAACACATAGTACACATGTATTTTAAATATTTTCATTTATTTTTTTTTCTTCATAAAATATACATTTTACATCAATTATGAATACATGTATTCACAACTGGAATCATGCCATAATTGAATGTTTCGATTAGTCATTGTAAATCATGCAATTCAACTTGTAATAATACAATAATCAAGTGAATCATAAGGGTATAACTCCATACGTGAGTTAATACCAAGGGGGCTAATTCCTACTGGACTAGCTCCATTAGAGAGTTAAAGGCCCCCTGCTGACACACCTTCAGTCAAACCTTACAATGCAGGAATGGAAATTGTCTTGCTCTTTCCTCCATATTTTTCTTATTTCGTAACAAAACCATGCTATGGCAGCACATGAGAATCGTCTTCATTGGACGATTCTAATGTGCTGCCTAAACAGTTTCTTGAAAATCTTGAAACAATTTTAAAAGCTACATAAAGACAATTTTATTTCAGCCTCGGAAGGATTAACCGACTACATTCGGAATACATTTATGGGTGTACAAACATTTTGAAATAAAAAAAAATTTTAATATTTTATTTCCGATTTTTCTTTGCAAGTATATGTTGTGACCACTCATTTGAGACAGCTCAAATGGTGGTAGCAATATACATTTCTGATGAGAAACAATGAAAATATTTAAAGTTTTCCATCTGTAAAATGGTGTATGTTCAGAATGCAATGGGTTAGCAGGTGGCCAGCATGACGTACATGTAACGACATGATTAGTATCGACTATTGGGACTAAGCAGCTCAAATTTAGTGACAAATATGAAGCAAGATCAACCCACTTCTGTGAAAATCTAGATCTCGGAAATGATGATCGATTGATTAATTGGTTGGGGTCTTAAGTACATGTACGCTCAACAGCAATGTTATATACAGATGGCAATGCACCTGTACATCATACACTCAGCACTGTACAGTCGAACCTCCCCGAACGGCCACCTCTCTACACCATCTCTATAACAGCCGCTATTTTATATCCCAAATCTGCTGTTGCTTTGCCTTATTTCTCAATAAAAACATGTTTTGACATCATGTTGCCAAAGTATGTTTTTGATGAGAATTATCGAAGAAAATAAATAAACAGCGGACGACAAAATTTAATTCAGCATTAACCTCCCTACAACAGCCAGTTTTGCATCTTTCCATGGGTGGCTGTTATAGAAAGGTTGAACTTTAATTACAACAAGGAAATCATTATTACGCGGCTAATCCCCTCGCTGGCAGCCTTTATAATAAAAACAAAAAATATTGCTTACAAACAAGGGGATTTGATTTATTTGTGTTTAATGACCTATCAACAGCAAAGGTCATTGAAGGCCGGGCCAACGGGTTCGATCCCGCATTTATGCTGCTGCATTGGGGGGAAAATCCCAAAATCAGAATGGATTATTTACATCGATATAAATGAATATTCAGCCCTGAAATTAGAATAACCTGACCTGGCGCAAGTCCATACCACACCAGTCACTTGGCCCCTTCCCCGAAAAGTAACTGGATAAGGAATAATCATATTATGCTTACAAGGGGTATTACCAGATTCAACTGTCACTTACAAGAATTCAAAACATGTTTTAATCGGGAATAATGGAGAAACAGCAAACAACAAAATTTGAATAACAGAACCTTGGTAATAGGCGACAGTGAATTTTTATCATAGCATTATATCTGTCTTAACACTTCATGAGGGAACAAATGCCTTCACCGTGATCGACAGATAATGGTGGGTCCTATGAAGAAAAGTTAATTGAGCTTAATTAACCCTGTCACCCCTAAGTATCTGGAATGGATGTTGATGTTAATTTTGCAACCAATCCAATGGTCACAAAATGATTTTCAGACTAGTGAAAGTGAATGGATTTAACGTCCCACCAACAGCTAAGGCCATATAGAGACGGGACCACAGTTTAAAGTCTCATCCGACAGACCAGTGGGATGGAAATACTATAAAAGTATTTGTTCATGTCACATGTTCTATCCCCGGGGTCCTGGGGCCTGTTTCACTTAACTTTGTACGACTAAAATGTTTGTAAGTGCAAAATTAAGATCGTCTGTACAATGTTTTCTTGTATTGAAACAATTATTGGATTTACATTGATTGAGCATAGGCTGCTATATGCAGCCTATGCTCAATAAATGTAAATCCATCAATTGAAATTTCCAGACGATCCTAAATTTGCGCTTACGAGCATTTTAGTCGTACAAAGTTTAGTGAAACGGCCCCCTGATGAAGATGTAGGAACACGTGTCTAAATATCAAGTACTTCTTCAAGCTATATTGAAGTTGTAACATGTTAGAGAAACTTGTACAGTCCACCAGGGGCCTGTTTCACTAAACATCGTACAATTAAAATGTTCGTAAGTGCAAATTTAGGATCGTATGTAAATTTCAATTGATGGACTTACATTTATTGAGCATAAAATGTAAATCCAATCATTGTTTACAAGAAAACATTGTTAATGTGAAATTTACAGACTATCATAATTTTGCACTTACAAACATTTTAGTCGTACAAAGTTTAGTGAAACGGGCTCCAGCTCTGCAAGACCAAGGGGCAGACAAAGCCATTTCTGGATGTTATTAAAAGTATGCTGAACATTCCGAGCTAATTCAAAAACGTGAACTATGAACATCATTAATGAAAGTAATGCGACGTGTTTTACAAATATCACACACTATTCTAAAGATGGCCTCATTTATAACACATAACCCTGACTAGGCAACAACACAGACCAACAACAGCAACAACAACTGACCATCTGACCAAGCTGTGATAGAAACAATATTCTTCACTTTCCACATCAATAACAACTAAGAACAACAACCATTTAAAGACATTTCATAGAAAATACAGAATTTCCAATACACTTGAACAGCAAGCTGATTCTGTTGAAAGCTACTGAAAAGTGTCACCATTTTTTACAACAAACTTTGTGGCCGTGACTAGAGAAGTGGAGCTTACGGCTTTTGCATCCAGTGCAGACCCGGATCAGCCTGCGCTCTTCGCCATTCAGTCAATGAAATGCCAATTATGCTTCTAGCAAAGAGTATAATTCCCTATCAAGCTACAGAGGCACTCTAGCAGACCAAGAGCTAGACTGGACACAAATACTGTGTACCCGATTTCTCCAGACACAACCACAAACGAGACACGCCATGTGATTTTGTACCCAAGAACATGTGCGATTTTCCATGAATTGATATTTACAGAAACTAATATTTTCTGTAAATGATGTCGAAAGATGACAAAAGTTTCATAGAAAATGAAGAATTCAATTCCGCATTTGCTATGGAATTTCATCAACTTTTGTCGACACTTCTTAAGGGTAAATTCTGTAAATATTTTTCATGAAATATCACACGTTCTTAGGTACAAAATTACATCAACATGTGTTTCTACCATATCTAGGTTCATATTACACATGCATACATAACACATTGGTCTCTACATTAACTCCACAATGACGTTCACAAAAGATGAAACACCTCTTAGATTATTGCATTGTACAAGACAGGGTGTCCCTGTAGTCGGGCAACATTTTGTTTGCTATTAACTTCAAATAGTGAATGGGTTTAATGTCGCATCCCTTTTAATAAATGGACTAGTCTGAAATCATTGTGTGATGCCTGGATTGATTGCAAAATCCATTCTAGTAAAGGGTTAAACACAGAAACTCTTTACAGACCCCTAATAAATGGCGTATAGTACGACAGTTGGACACAACCTCAAAAGCAATGAAATAATATTGATCGATTGAATGGGGTTTTACATTTGTTAACCCTTTCACCCCTATTAAGTAACTGGAATGGATTTTGATATATTTATTTTGCAACCAATCCAATAGTGACAAAATGCTTTCTTTCCAGACGAGTCCATTTATGAAATGGGGCCGTTTTAGCTCTCAAAAATAAGAAAATTACTTGCAAAAAGTGCAGATCCTGATAAGACGGGGCTCGTTACGAGCCTGCTCGTCTGGATCTGTACTGTTTGCAAAAACCGTTATAGCGGGCTTTCGGGTTCAAGGGGTTAACCCTTTCAACACCACAGACCTCTATAGAGACAATGTTTGCAAACAGTTCAGATCCAGATGAGCCGGCTTGTAACGAGCCGTCTCATCAGGATCTCCACTGTTTGTTAATAATTTTAAACGTCGTACAGATTACCCTTTTAGAAGAATGGGATAATTTGAATGAACAAAATTAATGAAATAGCGTGAAACATTGGCATGGAACATCCTATTAAGTTACTTGGTGTTGAAAGGGTTAAACAACAGAGCCACAGGGGGCAGAAAAACGAAACAGACTACTACGGATGGCTTATTCCATTCCAAGGTATACATATCAATTGGCATTTACCAACTATTTTATTGCACATAATAATGATGGGGAAAATATTAGCTTGTGAGTTTGTTCTATAATCTCGTACTCAAAATCAAACTGTTCAAGCTCTGTATTTGCGACTGTGACTGGAGAAATGTGACTCGGGGCATTTGTGGCCCATCCCTGATCTACTAGCATACTTATGCAGTCTGATAAGGATCTATACTTATTTGTTAGGAGCATGACGGATGTTTCACCAACAAGATTGCAGTGCCTGATCAGACTGTGCAGGCTGATCTCGGACTACAATGATTGCCAATGTCGTAAGCCATATTTCTGTCATCACATGCAGAATTGTATGATTGGTTGAGTGATGGAATGCCCAAAACACGCTATCACTTGTCACACCAGTTGTTTATAAACATAGTCATTAGAAACATTCTACACCTCATTATACTGAGTATTTGGTACTGCAAGAGATCTGATAATACAAATACATCCATACAAAGCCATGACAAAATTGAGTTTATTGATGTTTAAGCCCATTATAGGACAGATAAAATTTACGGCAGTTTTTAACTTTTGAGGATTTTTTCCCCGCAATTTTCTTTATTTCTTCTCGAAAGTACATGTTGTTACCACTCATCTGAACCGTCTCGTTGAGACGGTTCAAATGTGTGGTAACAACAAATATTTGTGTAGGGAAATAAACGAAATCATAAGATTTTTGTTCAATAAAAAATATTATATCCATAGATATTTCACTCCCTAAATGAAAGTGTTGACCATTATCTCACATTAGTTGCAAAGGCAATAAAGCAGACTTTATCATGGCATAATACGCGTCGCCGGCTGAGAAAAGGTACCTTATAACTCGTCATAGACATTGGTTCCCCTGCAGTGTCACTAAATATACTGTATTTATTCTAATAGTAGGCTCCTCTCTAATAGTAGCATCCCTCCCATATTTGCATCCTAAATATGTTATTTTAACACACAAAAGCCATTGAAAATAACATATTTTGATCCTATTTTCCACGTTTTGATCCCATGAATAGCATAGCCCGGGGGCACTTATTAGAATAAATCCGGTATGTGGCTGTGACTGGAGAAATGGGGCTTATGCGATCAGTGTAGCAGTGTAACAGTGTAGATCACCCATGAAAGTCAAGGTCAGCCGAAGGACCCATTTATCAGCCGGTGGACAACATGTAAGCACTGAGCACATTGAAAACAGAGGCCACTTTGACATCACACTTTGGTACCTGATATTGATTCAATATAATAAGCATATCACAGCCAAACTCAAATTGGTCGATGTAATGTACAGGGTGCAGCACATTTAACGATAGGCAACTGAACTCCCCCCTCCCCGTTCCACCATTAGACAGTTCCATCTCGACTATACTATGTACATTAACTATTACCGTAATAACCCTAAATATTCAGACACCATTTATTTCCTGGAAACACATGTAAATATGAGACACGCCGTGGAATTTTGTACCTTGGACAGATGCGTAATTTCATTAATTAACAAAATATATAATATTTTCCGTAAATGGCATCAAAAGTTGACAAAATGTTCAAAGTACGTGTGGAATTATATTCCGCATGTACGACTTAATTTACAAAAAATATTGTAAATTTTGTAAACGTATTTCATGAAATTACGCAGACGTCCAAAGGTACAAAATCCCATGGCGTGTCTCATATATGGCTTCCCGCCAACAACGGATGTCCAAATATTTACGGTTAGTATGGTTGTACTGGGTTATCACAACCAGATGGCCGCGGCCCGTATGTCGAGCCCGCCGAGGCATTTGATGGTATTTTTAAAAACTTTAACGCAGATTTCGGACGGACGGACGGACGGACGGACGGACGGACGGACACGGACGGACGGTACGGACGTACGCGGACGGACGTACGGATTCTTACATTAGGGTACTTATGTGGCTTATCACATGTTAAATATTAGCCACATAAAACGATTTTTAGCCACATAAAACGATTTTTTAGGTGGCTAATTATAACCAACCCTATCCTTTAACAAGTCCATAACCCTGTGGGGCTAGCCACATAAGTACCCTAATGTGTGCCCGGATGGACGGACGGACGGACGGACGGACGTTCTTACATTATGGTACTTATGTGGCTTATCACATGTTAAATATTAGCCACATAAAACGATTTTCAGCCACATAAAACGATTTTTTAGGTGGCTAATTATAACCAACCCTATCCTTTAACAAGTCCATAACCCTCTGGGGCTAGCCACATAAGTACCCTAATGTGTGCCCGGACGGACGGACGTTCTTACATTACTATACTTATGTGGCTTATCACATGTTAAATATTAGCCACATAAAACGATTTTTAGCCACATAAAACGATTTTTTAGGTGGCTAATTGTAACCAACCCTATCCTTTACCAAGTCCATAACCCTGTGGGGCTAGCCACATAAGTACCCTAATGTGTGCCCGGACGGACGGACGGATGGACGGATGCATGGACACCCTGACGTCATTGTGATCACTATGTCTCGCTTTCTGCAAGCGGGCTCGACAAAAAACATGCATTTGGATACAATTTGTTTTGGGAAACCCCTAAAAAAATAGGGGTTTCCAAAAACAAATTGTGTCTGAATATTTAGTGTTATTATGTTATGTATATTGTAATGGGTACCGTGTAGTATAATCTGACCTGTGGGCCTTTTCACTAAACTTTGTACAACACAAATGTTCACAAGTGCAAAATTATGATAGTCTGTAAATTTCACATTAAGACTGTTTTCTTGTAAACACTTATTGGATTTACATTCATTGAGCATAGGCTGCATATGCAGCCTATGCTCAATGAATGTAAACCCATCATTTGAAATTTCCAGACGATCCTAAATTAGCACTTGCGAACATTTTATTCGTACAAAGTTTAGTGAAACGGGCGCCAGATGAATTTGTCTAACGGCGGAATTGGAGGTTAGCGGGAAGTTCTATCGCCTGTGATTTAACCACAGGTGAACAGCGTGCAGCAGGGACGGTACAATGGTTATCATTTACCTACGATTATGCGGCTGTGACTGGAGAAACGGGGCTTGTGGGATGTGTGACCAGTGTAGCTCCAGATCAAATAGCACACACCTGTAGCCTGATAACGATCTATTTTGCTTCTTAGAATGATGATGGACGTTTCATTGATGGAATGGCGAACAGTGCCGATCCTTATCTGGATCTACACTGGTCGCAATACCCATAAGCCCCATTTCTTCAGTCACAGCCACATGTCGGAGAAAGAATGTTTGCCATGAAATGAAAAAAAAAACCCACTAAGGTCTTTTACCATTTTACCGTCCCAGCTGTGTTTTTCACCGGACCATTCAATTGGTGAACACATCATAACAAAAAATATACGTAACAATGATTACATAGCACAAATAAATACAATACATAGCAAACATTCACAAAATTACACCTCTAAAATCCGATTTCAACAAATTCTTAAGTTCTAAAATTGTCCAGATTGTTTGTTTGTTTGTTTGTTTATTGGTGTTTAACGGCCTATCAACAGCTAAGGTCATGTAAGGCCGGGCAAACGGGTTCGATCCCATTTTAACATGCTGCATTTGGGAGGAAAATCCAAAAATCAGAATGGAATAGTTAAATCAAGAAAATATATTCAGCCCCGAAATTAGAATGACCTGACCTGGTGCCAGGTCCATACCACACCAAGTCACTTGGCCCTTCCCCTAAAATAGGATTATGAGTAATCGTAATACTCACATAAGGGGTATAACCCGATTCAACGGTCACATACAAAATGCCAAAGACGCATGTGAGGACCAAACCAGGTCTCCATTCGGAATTCCGGTAAATATGAACCCTGACATTTATTTAATAATGCCGTTTAACAGACTGGCTAAGCTAAGGTCATTTCTGGCCGGTTTAATGGGGTTGAGTGAGTGAGTGAGTGAATAGGGTTTAACGTCCGCTTTTCTGACATAGAGGTACAAGCCTCTTGGAGTCTACACATGGGGTTGAATACCATATTCCACCTGTATAGATGAATCGCAAATTTAGAACTGAATATTTACATAAACAATATATATTCAACCCTAAAATAGAATAGTCTGATCTAGTGCCAGGTCATCACCATACCAGAAGCAGTTAGCCATAGTTCCATATTCTCAGCAATATAGTTTCGTGCAATGTGGCTGACATTGATCATCTGCGGCCCGTTTCACTAAACTTTGTACGACTGAAAATGTTCATAAGTGCAAATTTTACATTTATTGAGCATAGGCTGCATATTCAGCCTATGCTCAATAAATGTAAATCCAATAATTATTTACAAGAAAACATTGTTAATGTGAAATTTACAGACTATTATAATTTTGCACTTACGAACATTTTAGTCGTATAAAGTTTAGTGAAACGGGCCCCAGGACAGACAGAAGAGACGGCAACTCATAAATGAGACAAACCATGTGACTTTGTACTTAAAAACATGTGTGATATGTCGTGAAAAACATTTACAAAATTTACAATATTTTCCATAAAAAATGTCGAAAGTTGACAAATTGTTCAGAGCAAAATAATTCCGCATTTTCGTCAACATTCGACATCACTTACAGAAAATATTATTTTCTGTAAATATTTTTCTTGATAAAACGCACATCTTAGATACAAAATTAAATCTCGTCTCATATCAAAATCACATGCCTTGTACACTCGTATACACTAATTTCCTACAGATTCTACAATAAATACCGGTAAACTCTGCGAATAATGAGGATGGTTTTATTAAAAAGTGCAAGTGTATGAGGTTTGTAAGTGCTTGTTCAACTCAACTGTCATAATGTATGCAACACATGGTAACAAACTTGATAAACTGCATCTTTGATATAAACTGGTTTGTGACCAACATATACATTCACACAGTCTCATAATCATCCAAATGGTTGCTTAACAGTCTACCGTAATAACCCTAAATATTGGACACAATTTATTCTAGGAAATGCATATAAACATCTGGTTTGCCACAACAGTGTCCCAATGTTTAGGGTTGGTATGGTTGTACCAATTTATCGCAATAGTAATATATTTGGATACAATTTGTTTTGGGAAACCCCTATTTTATATAATAACCATACATATTTGGACATCATTTGTTTTAGGAAACCCCTATTATATATAATAACCATAAATATTTGGACATCATTTGTTTTGGGAAATCCCCATTATATATAATAAACATAAATATTTGGACATCATTTGTTTTGGTAAACCCCTATTATATAGAGGTTTCCCAAAACAAATGATGTCCAAATATTTATGGTTATTAAGGCAGTCTAATAAGGTTTCGGTTGGAATCCAAATGGTTTCCTAACAGTCCAGTCCGATAAAGTTTATGGTTGATTAAGAGGATTTACTCATTAATTATGAATTAATTGCTTAATTTCCCACAAATATCTCATTTGAGTGTTCAATACATGTGATTACACCCGCTAATTATTTGCAAACGTTGGTTGTCACGGCAACTGTCTTTTCACATGTTAGTTTTGCACTTATGAATGACTTAATCAAACTAAGTTTAGTGAAACAGGCACCAGATTTGTGAGAATATTGTCACATAATTAATAAAATACATATTAATAAATATTTAAATCATGTTAATAGTAATATACTATTAAGTAATTGGTGGATTTAACGTGGGTTAAACCACAAGCAGTGGAATTTGGCTGTATACACAAATCAATCATATTGAATTCAAGCATACACAGACAGCTAGGTACACAAATATTCATGCAAGAATAATTCCAACACAAAAATATTTACACAATTCCCTAACATTTGATTGGTCCGTAGCAAGTCTCTGTCCATAATTTATATCCCAGTAAACTCCATGGCGAACTTTCCGTAACCGTCAGGCGCAGTTAAAATAATTCTTAAGAAAACGGAAAATAAACACATTTTCTTGATGAATTTATTTCAAATGCTGGAATTATAAGGAATGAATGGCCTTTTTGTGGAATTTATCGGGGATATAAACTTGGAAAAGTCGCGGGAATACTGGACGAGGCCTTCCGGCCTTCGTCCAGTATTCCCGCGACTTTTCCAAGTTTATACCCCGATAAATTCCACAAAAAGGCCATTCATTCCTATAATCATATTGAATTCAAGCATACACAGACAGCTAGGTACACAACTATTCATGCAAGAATATGAACACTTCTTTTGTGCATTGATTTCATACGTGGCTGTGACTGCAGAAATGGGGCTTAAATGTTTTGTGACCAGTGTAGATCCAGATCAGACTGGATCTGTACTGTTCACCATTCTATCAATGAAACACTGTCATGCTTCTAACAAGAACAGGCAATACATATTGATATTAGGCGAGAAAAGTGTGCTATTTGATCACGAGCCTCACTGGTCACAAATACCATAAGCCCCATTCCTCCAGTCACTGCCACATATAAGCAGCTACAGCATGTTAATCATGGGAGCACCTTCTTATGGTAATGGGGCATTCCATAAAAGTTAAATGAGCAAAGCATAACCCGATTAGTCCATGCTTGAATGCTGCTCAATAATAATCTGCATTGTTTGTCGGATAATATAATGGATATATAATATAATGGATACCTCTCTGGATTAATTACGAACAATGTAGACACTGATCAGACTGAGCGGATGCGCAGGTTGATCTAGGTCTACAGTGGTCGCAATAAATAAGCCAAATTTTCTCGGATCACAGCCCTAATATAATATATACTTCAGGTCAAGAAATTATAATTATTATATGGATAACTTTCAGAGCTTTTACATTGCTAAAATTAGAACTGTAATCATTCACGTTTAAGCATGCTAACGTTTTGTTCCTAAAATAAATAGCAAGGAAAATCTGTACAGAACAAATGCTACAAGATATCTTCAGTTAAAGTTGCCTTGATGTCGCTAAGCAGATTGGATAGTAGATTGTTGTCTGTGCATTTACCGTCCACAGTCAATTCGCCATTTACCTGAAAACAGAGAAGAAATTTGTAAATGTATGTGTAAGCCAAACCATTGAGACCAGAGGGCCGTTTCATTTAAACTTTGTAAGACTAAAATGTCCGTAAGTGCGAAATTATGATAGTCTGTAAATCTCAAATTAACAATATTTTCATGTATACAATTATTGGATTTACATTTATTGAGCATATGCTGCATCAATTGAAATTTCCAGACAATCCGAAATTTGCACTTATGAACATTTTAGGCGTACAAAGTTTAGTGAAATGGCCCTCAGAATTTGAGCCAGGATGACTAAATATGAGACTGGCTTACAATATTTTACGTAAATGGCGTCAAAAGTTGACAAAATTTTCAGAGTACATGCAGAATTATACTCTGCATGTACTCTGAAAGTTTTGTCAACTTTTGACTTTATTTATGAAAAATATTGTAAATTTTGTATTTAATGAAACTACAGATGTCTGAAGGTATAAAATCACATGGCGTGCCTCATATGTGAGTTGCTGGTTGAGAAAATGTACTTAAGATTTCAGTTTGAAACTAGCTCTAGCTCAGTCTGTGAATCTGCACAGTCCGATCGATGTCCGCGATTCAGTCGATGAAGTACTTTTACTGTAAAAATGTTTGTTTTGACCCTGATCTCGGACTTGTCATGTCTCTCTATATCATTGTTTTACTTTTATTTTTTATTAATCTGATCTTTTTCATATTCTGTTATTGTACTATACAGACTGGCTTCTGCAGGATTCAAATTGTAATGGAAACCAATCGAATTCACATCCACAAAAAGTGCACCCATATTTGGGATGCTTCTTGCACCGATATATCTAAACATCGTGGGCTATTATATTTAATGGAGTGTAGATATTGTATAAATATGTAAATTCATTGCCCATTAATGATTATTCTGTGAAAAACATGAGAAAATATTTACAATTGAGAATTGCCAGTTTTCCGATCGGAATATTTCCGTGATTCACCGATGTAAAAAACTAATCAAATACAGTGACGGAGTTAAAATTAGTATCCGAGGATGCTTCATTGCATCAAAATTCCAGCACAAAAATATTTACCCAATTCCCTAACATTTGATTGGCCCGTAGCAAGTCTCTGTCTCTGTCCAAAATTTATATCCCAGTAAACTCCCATGCCGAACTACTTTCCGTAACCGTGAGGCGCAGTTAAAATAATTCTTAAGAAAACGAAATGCTGGAATTATAAGGAATTAATGGCCTTTTTGTTGAATTTATCGGGGATATAAACTTGGAAAAGTCGCGGAAATACTGGACGAGGCCTTCCGGCCTTCGTTCAGTATTCCCGCGACTTTTCCAAGTTTATATCCCGATAAATTCCACAAAAAGGCCATTCATTCCTATATTGTTAAAAAAAGTATCAGCAGAACGTCATGTAAGTCTTCTGCGACTTCGAATCAAGGTGTTGTAACACAGATAGGGACTTAATTCTGTAGTTAAAGTCATTTAAGCCATATTTTGATGTTTGTTTATGATAATTAATCGATGTTCTTCACATCTAGCTGCTTTATTGCCATTAAATGCGTATGGATTGATAATTGCTAGATTGCTATTTTCGCAATCTGTACTGCTACACAGGCTATGGCCATCAATGGGAGAGTAGCGCGAGTGGTTTGGCCATAGTTCAATGTCTAGGTTGCAGAGAACAGTAGGCAGCTAAAACATTAGCACAAAAGCTATGGATGGTATGTTAGTTCCTACATATGGAACAGAGAATTGAGTATACTCACCAACTTGACTAGCAAGCACACATGGTGACCCTGTATAGAGCAACTGTACAGAGAGGCACTTTTCTCCACCGATTCCACCACTGCAAACAAGAATATATGTACCAGTTAAGTTGATTGATTGATCTATTAATTCATTGGGGTTTTACGTCCATTCAGCAGCAAGATAACCAGATGGCCGCGACCCGCATGTCAAGACCGCCGATGCATTTGATGGCATTATTTGTTTGTTTGTTTGTTTATTAGATTTTAACGGCCTATCAACAGCTATGGTCATGTAAGGCCGGGCAAACGGGTTCGATCCCATTTTAACCTGCTGCATTGGGGGGAAAATCCCAAAATCAGAACGGAATATTTACATCAAGAACAAATATATTCAGCCCTGAAATTAGAATAACCTGACCTGGTGCCAGGTCCATACCACACCAGTCACTTGGCCCCTTCCCCTAAAACAGGATTACGAATATCGTAATACTCACATAACGGGTATAACCAGATTCAACTGTCACATACAAAATGCCAAAGATGTATGTGAGGGCCAAACCAGGTCTCCAGTCGGGATTCCGGTAAGGATGAACCCCCATCGCGTGCTCCCACCTGCCACCCACGATGGCATTATTTGAAATCCGAGTAAATGTTATAAGCTATGTAAAAACTTTAATGCAGAATTCGGAAGGACACACGTACACACACGCACAGTTTGTTTGTTTGTTTGTTGGGGTTTAACGGACTATCAACAGCTAAGGTCATTTAAGGCCGGGTCAATGGATTTAGTACTAAATCCCATATATTACCTGTACAAGTACATGTATATGTTCAAGTACATGTACAAAAGGGGGGAAAATCCCAAAATCAGAACTGAATATTTACAATAACAAAACTATATATTCAGCCCTGAAATCAGAATAATCCTGATCTGATGCCAGGTCCTCGCCACACCAGAATCACTTGGCCCCACCCAAAAGCAGTAGGATCAGTAATAATCTTACTACTTTTATAATGGGCAATAACCCAATTTAACTCCCAGGTAACAAAAGAGTCAAAGATAAAACGTACCTGAGGGCCAAACCAGGCAAATCGTGATTCCTATAAGGAGGAACCCCTGCCGTTAATTTACGCCGTCACATTCACCCGACCACCACCCACCCACAGACACCCGGACGCCATCGGGTAACTCGTTATGCATTGACCGAAAGCTAGCTGACTGATAACAAATTGTTCTAACCTACATTATCTAGGTATGTATGTATACGAGACACGCCATGTGTTTTTGTACCTAAGAACCTGTGAGATATCTCATAAAAAAATGTTTATAAAATTGAAGATATTTTCCATAAATGACGTCGAAAGTTGACGAAATTATCATAGAAAATAGGAATCAAATTCTGCATTTGCTATGATAATTACGTCATCTATCGACGTCATTTACAGAAAATATCACAGTTTCTGTAAATGTATTTCATGAACTAGATAGTAATGTCGCGCCCGCCGAGGTTTTGATAGTATACCGAAACACTTCAACCAAAAACTTAAACCCGCACGTACGTACAACAATGTGCCGACTATATAGCGCTACCCGCAAGCTGGTGCGGCAAAAATCGCACATGTTCTTAGGTACAAAATCACATGGCTCGTCTCACATCACAATGGATTCAAAACTGCATTCACCAAGGTTGCACTGGTTGCATCCGCAGTCTCATCAAGATCTGCACTGTTCGCCATTCCATGAATGAAATTGAAAAGTGTAAGTGAATGGGTTTAATGAAAGTCATGCTTCTAACAAGCAATATATATCGTTATCAGGCTAAAGGAGCATCCTATATAATCAGGAGCTACACTGGTCACAAATCCTGAAAGCCCCATTTCAGTAGCCGATTTCATCAAAATTGCAAAGTATACTTTTCTAGCAAAGTATACTTTCAGGGAGAAATTTTCAATTTAAGGATAAATTTATTATTTTTTATTATATGTTGGTGAAATAGGCTACTGCAGTCACACCCACATATACATGTACAAAGTGAATGGGTTTAACATACCAGCAACAGCCGAGGTCATATAGAGACGGGACCACAGTTTAAAGTCTCATCCGACAGACCAGTTGGATGGAAATACTATGAAATTATTTTCTGATGACCTAGGTGAGGGTTGAATCCACAACCTCTGGATTGGAAGTCAGGTATTGTAACCCCTAGGTCCATGCCTATATACATGTACAAATCATCTTTACCTTTACAATGATTATAGAAGCATATTCGGTGTAGGCAGGTGTCAAACCCGGGGTCTAGTGGCGTACATTTCATGGTGGCCTTCTCGGTTATATCACCCGACGACAGGAGACTTGCAAAGTCGGGCCTGGAACATGCAACAGATGGATCTGGTAAAACGACCCATAACCCTTTCATCCTTAAATATCCGACATTCATAGTCCCTTGCTCATTTCAGGATTATACCATTAATCCGATAAGAGGTATTTTTTTTTAAATATTAGACAAGACACTGCAGATCCAGATGAGATGGCTTGTTACAAGTCGGCTCATCTGGATCTACATTATCTGCAAACGATTGCATTCTGTAGCCGATTTCACCAACATTGCAAAGTATACTTTTCTAGCAAAATATACTTTGAGTAACCATTTATTTTCCCCGAAATGCATTATTTCATATAAAACTAACAACTGCATATATTTGATGATTAAAAGTATGCATAATTATTATACTGAATTCAGTATAATAAAAATTAATAAATTTATCCTAAAATTGAAGATTTCTCCCTCAAAGTATACTTTGCTAGAAAGGTATACCGTAATTACCGTAATTACCCAATGAGGCCTCCGAAGCATTCTGTGAAAATGGCAAATAGTGCAGACCCTGATCAGACTGCTCCTTCAGGAGCAGGCTGGTCTGGGTCTACACTGTTTGCTCACATATTAGTGTCCGAATATTTAGGGTAATTACGGTACTTTGTAATGTTGGTGAAATAGGCTACTGGTCTATAGGGTTGAATGTGAATGAGTTTGACGTCCCAGCAATGGCTAAGGTCATACAGAGAGACGGAGCATCGGTTTCAAGTCTCATCAATCCAGACAAACAGGTATAATTTTTTAAGCAAATTAATTGACAATTATGTTGTTTCTTTACCAGACCAACTGCCAATAGTTGCTGACCAGATCTTCCATTTAAACCACGAGGTGACAATTAAAGGAGTTTGGGTTTTCCCTACTTTACAAACATGGGTAGGTAGGTAGACAAACTTTTTTTTTCTTGTAAAAAAACCCCCACACAAAACTCCATTCTCTGTATATACCTGTATTCATAACAACAAATAATAAAAACTTTTTACTTCTACGCTGAAATTGTTTTTAGTAGCCAAATATTGGGTCAGTCGCATTCAGGCAAACTAACATACTTTTTATTATGGCCCGACTATAAAACTTTCCAGAAAACAAGTACCAGTAGCCGATTTGACCAAAATTGCAAAGCATACTCATCTTGCTAAGTACGCTTTTAATACGGAGAAATTTCCAATTTAGGATAAATTTATTATTATACTGAATTTATTACATTATCACAGCCATTTTGTCAGTCAGTATAATAATTCTGCATACTCTTATATCATCAAATATATGCAGTTGTTAGTTCTATAGGAAATAATGTATTTCGGGAAAAATGAATGATTACTCTCTCATAGTATACTTAGCTAGATAAGTATGCTTAGCAATGTTGGTGAAATCGGCTACATGTAGGGATTCTGGTAAGTATGGAACCCATCGTTAAATTACCATTCGCATGTCTCCAACCTGCCACCCGCGATCCAAAATTCAAACTGCCATATTCGAACATAAAAATAGTATATGTGAGTGGTATATGCTTGATAGCAGCGGGCACATGTAAAGGAGACTGATGGATTTGGGGTTTTACATCCGTTTAGCAGCAATGTCATATACAGATAGATGTTTATAATAGAAAATGTACACACCCTTTACATGGCATGGCTACCAGGAATGCGCAGCACGGAAGATGGACACGGAAATCCAGTTTCTCATGGGTGGCCCCTTCATCTGTCTGTAACACAAGGCAGTCTAAATGTGATGTACCGTAGTTTTGCACACACAAATGCGTAAAAGTGTGCTTCCCATTTTGAAACATTAGTATTTTTCTGCAATTATCAGAAAGCTCAAGTCCTGATTTCAAGATATATCCTGAAAATTTCCACCCGAAAAATTCTGGATCAGACAGGACGCTTATACAATGTATCAGGTCAATCCGGAATCAAAATACCACAATAACCCTAAAATATATAATATAATCCATGACACGGGAAAAATTGAAATTCACTTTCCACCATAAGGAAGCTATATATACAAAGTTTCAAGTCTCTGTTTGTTGCGCTTTAACCCTTTCACCCCTAAGTAACTGGAATGAATTTTGATATGTTAATTTTGCAACCAATCCAATCGTCACAAAATTATGTCTTTGCTCTCAAAAATATGAAAATTACTTGCAAAAAGTGCAGATCCTGATGAGATGGCTCGTCACAAGCCGGCTCATCTGGATCTACACTGTTTGCCAATACCACTATACAGGCATGTGGTGATGAAAGGTTTATGAGTTTCAAGATTTGTCATGGACGGACAGGACGGAGGACAAAGGTAATAAAGCAGATGTAAGTGCAAATAATGGTTTGTTTGTTTGTTGGTGTTTAACGGCTTATCAACAGTTAAGGTCATTTAAGTCCGGGTCATTGGGTTTAGTATTAAATCCCATATATTACCTGCACAAGTATGTGTAAGTACATGTACAAATGGGCAGGGGGGGGGGGGGGCATCCCAAAATCAGAACTGAATATTTACAATAAAAATATATATATTCAGCCCTGAAATAACAATAATCTTGATCTGATGCCAGGTCCTCGCCACACCAGAATCACTTGGCACCCTCCCAAAAGCAGTAGGATCAGTAATAATCTTACTACTTTTATAATGGGCAATAACCCAATTCAACTCACACGTAACAAAAGAGCCAAAGAGAAAAATACCTGAGGGCCAAACCAGGCAAATCGTGATTCCTATAAGGAGGAACACCTACCATTAATTTACGCCGTCGCGTTCACCCGACCAACCACCCACCATTTTCAATGGTAACCAATCTGTTTCAAGACGAGGTTTGAAAGTCAGCTTACCTTGACCATGTAAGTTAGTGTTCCTTTCATTTTGGTTGGCATGGTAATACTGTCGACGGTGAATGCAAATTGTCCCTCGTTGGCAACGCTGGGTGGAAGCACAAATGGCACGTGGACAGCATCGTGGCTCGACTGACCCATCTGTGGGCGAGTAATTGGTTCATTGATTAAATGAAGGCTTCAACAGCAATGTCACATACACACAGGAATACACATACAGTCAAACCTCTCTAAACCGAACACAGAAAAAAGTTAAGTGTGCTTAATTTTGATACATTTTGTATCCATTTATCTCTGAATATAATGTCTGTTCATGATCGCAAAGCACCCACACATGTTGAAATAGTTATACACATGTTTCACAGTGGAGCCTCTCTAAACCGGACATCCTGGGATGTCCCCAGGGTGTCCGGTTTAGAGAGGTTCCACCGTTCATGAATGGGGTGTCTCAATTTGTGACTCTGACTGGAGAAATAGGGCTTATGAGATTTTTGACCAGCATAGCTCCTGATTAAATAGCACACACCTGTGGCCTGATAACGATCTATATTGCTCGTTGGAAGTATGACAGGTGTTTCATTGATGGAATGGCTAACATTGCAGATCCTGATCAGACTGCTGATCTGGATCTACTCATCTGGATCTAGCCCCATTTCTCCAGTCACAGCCACATGAGAAAATGGACCATATAATGTGCGTGGCCAGCATAGCCCTAGATCAGCCCGAGTAGTGACTGTTTATAAAAGTGATGCGACACATGTGTCAGAACACCAGTAGAGAATTTCATTAGTTGACCACATTACCCTAATTACGTATTCATATTATGCGCTAACGTTACATCAAATGAATATAAAATGGAGATACAGTAGAGCACCAGTATCTTGAAATCAAAGGGAGACCTTCCATATAGTCGAGATAGGACTAGGTTCGAGATAGAGATGAAGTGACATGGTCGAATATTTTCGTGAAAAATATGAAATTATGTTTATACCCAATACACCACGAGTAAACAATAACCAATTAACTAATTACCAATTGTAGTGAGCTAATCAATCTTACAAGGTGGCGTCACGACTCACTGAATTGCTTAAATGACCAGCGTGATATGCTTAATGAATCGTGTCAAACGCTCAAATATATCCAGGTGGACCAATTAAGAAAACAATCTGAGGTAGGTGTGAATTTATTTTATTTTGTTTGATACTATGTTTTGACAATTAGTGTCAACCAAATCGATATTGGCAGCCAGGCGCTAAAGCGATTTATCCAAGCGTTTATGTGATTGAGATAGCGAAGAGATTTTTACCGTATTTTTAAACGGAGGGGACAGAATGAACAGTCGAGATAGAGAACATATACGAGATAGGGCATGGTAGCCGAGGAAATTTATATTAAACAAATAAGGTTATAATTCAGGGACTTTAGTGAATCATCGAGATAAAGGATATCATCGAGATACTGATATTCAAGATACTGGTGCTCGACTGTATTCCAAATGATGTTCCAAATGATTTGTTGACGTTGACATATGGCATACTTACAAGATCGTTATTGCTAGTTTTAAACTTATCTGTGGAGATTTTCAACAAGCTGCGAAAATAGACAATGCTCATTGAAACATACTGGATATCTGTAAGTTTTCTGCTCTTTGGAAGGTGAAATCATGTGATAAACAGAATATCATACTCTATTCCATTTGATACATGATTTATGAAACTCATTGACTATTTCATTAGTTTATATTGTGCCCGATTCATTTCATAAATCCCATATCAAATGGAAACTCATTTGAGATCCTCTGTATATTCATCGTAACTTACCGCGCGTGACAGTTTGGTGTTGAGCGTGTCCATCACGTTGAACTCGAGGTTGTTGATGTTGTGGGAAGTCAGGTTGGTAAACACGACGGAAATCACAACCTGGTCTGTACGCTGGGCACTCACTCGCGTCTCATAGGTCTGCGATCAAACGTAACTCAAGAATACTACACAAGTGAAATAGATTTTACTGATTTCATAAGAAACGAGGCTATGCAAAGTAAAATCAGTCAACAAGTTTAATACATAAAGCATCTATCTTACGTGCGTGATGATTGAATATATAATGCAGTTTCTTCTGAAATCAGTCAAAGAGTTTAATAAGTCTTTAATAGGTGATGATTTAAAATGGTATTTGTAAACGACTACTGATTTCATAAAAAACATATGTCATTTTCAAAATAGTTTATCTTACACAAGTGATTATTTAATATATTTATTAGGTAAACAAGTTTACAGTCCACAAGTTTAATGGCGGATATTAAGTGAGTGATAATTTAACCCTTAGATCGCTATCTTATTTTTTTTGTCGTCTGCTGTTTACTTTCTATTTTCCATTTTTATCATCAAAAACATGCGTTGACAGCACTTTAGAATAATTTACAACATGCTTTGACAGCACTTCAGAATCATTTCCATTGGAAATGATTCTGAAGTGCTATCAAACCAAGTTTTTATTGAGAAATAAGGCAAGATATAAAAGCAACAGCAGACGACAATTGTTGTGAGTAGCGGTCTAAGGGTTAATATATTTATTAAACGAGTTTACTGATATCATCAAAAATGTAAGATCCAAGTTTACTGATTTTATATTAAGAAATGAGGCTATGTTAAGTTTATTATGATGACATCAGTCAATAAGTTTAATTAATAAAGAACCTTATTATTGAGTTTTATTGTTTTTGTTAATTAAACTTACAATACATTCTTGCTTTTTTAATTAAACATAAATCAATCTAGCGACAGAAAATAACTTACCATTTTTATGCATGCATTTTCTGCTAACAATCTGTAACTGGACAATGGCTGAAACATAAATATGAATGTATGGTTAATCTCCATAGCAGACAGAATATTAATTAGAAAATTCTCATTCAAATTTTGAACAGGCGGGGATGAGAATCTGCAATTAATGTTTTATGGCCTAATAATATAAAATAATATTATACATATACTTTCTTTTAACTGTACAGTGATCTACATAACATAACATATAAAGTGTTCCTTTATAACGATACTCTATGGCAGTGGACCGCATGTCGTGCCCGCTGAGGCTTCGATAGTATACCGAAAAACTTTAACTAAAAACTTTTAACCAAACTATTTAACCCGGACGCACATACGTACTATGGGGACTATAGGCGTGTATGGTACCTTTGCAACTATGTGCGTGTATGGTACCTTTGTGACTATGGGCGTGTCTGTTACCTTTGTGACTATGGGCGTGTCTGTTATCTTTGTGACTATGGGCGTGTCTGTTACCTTTGTGACTATGGGTGGGTATGTTACCTTTGTGATTATAGGCGTGTATGTTACATTTGCGACTATGGGCGTGTCTGTTACCTTTGTGACTATGGACGTGTATGTTACATTTGCGACTATGGGCGTGTCTGTTACCTTTGTGACTATGGGCGTGTATGTTACCTTTGCGACTATGGGCGTGTCTGTTACCTTTGTGACTATGGGTGTGTATGTTACCTTTGTGATTATAGGCGTGTATGTTACATTTGTGACTATGGGCGTGTCTGTTACCTTTGTGACTATGGGCGTGTACGTTACCTTTGCGACTATGGGCGCGTCTGTTACCTTTGTGACTATGGGCGTGTATGTTACCTTTGTGACTATGGGTGTGCATGTTACCTTTGTGACTATGGGCGTGTCTGTTACCTTTGTGACTATGGGCGTGTATCCTACCTTTGTGACTATGGGCGTCTGTTACCTGTTACTATGACGTGAATGTTTACTTTGCGACTATGGGCGTGTGTTATGTTACTTTGTGACTATGGCGTGTCTGTTACCTTTGTGACTAGTGACCTTTTATTGGCGTGATACTTTGTGACTATGTCTGTTACCTTTCTGTGACTATGGGCGTGTATGGTACCTTTGCGACTATGGGCTGTCTGTTACCTTTGTGTCTATGCGTGTGTATGTTACTTTGGATTATAGGCGTGTATGTTACATTGTGACATGGCGTGTCTGTTACATTTCTGACTATGGGCGTGTAAGTTACCTTTGGCGACTATGGGCGTTCTGTTTACCTTTGTGACTATGGGAGATGTAATGTTACCTTTGTGATTATAGGCGTGGTATGTTACATTTGTGACTATGGCGTGTCCCTGTTACCTTTGTGACTAGGTCCCGTGTATGTTTCCTTTGGCGACTATGGGCGCGTCTGTTACCTTTGTGCTAGTAGGGCTGTGTTGTTAACCATTTGTGACCTGTATGGGCGTGTCTTGTTACCTTTGTGACTATGGACGGTGTATGTTAACCTTTGCGACTTAATGGGCAGTGTCTGTTACCTTTGTGATACTGGGCGTGAGTATGTTACCTTTGGTGATTGATGGGTTGTTGCTCTGTTTACCTTTGTGACTATGGGGTGAGTTATATGTTACCTTTGTGACTTTATAGGGCGTGTATGCTTACCTTTTGGGACTGATATGGGGCGTTGTCTGTTTACCTTTTGTGACTCTGATCGGGGTGTTTATGTTTACCTTTGTGACTGTATGGGTGTGTCTGTTACCTTTGTGACTATGGGTGTGCTCTGATTACCTTTATGTGACTTATGAGGACGTGTATGTTACATTTGTCGTCTATGGGGTGGTCTGTTACCTTTGGGTGAACTTATGGGTCGTGTTATGTTACCTTTGCGATATGGGCGTGTTCTGTTACCTTAGGTGGACTATGCGTGTGTATGGGTTCCCTTTGTGAGTTATAGGCGGTATTTTACATTTGGTGACCTATGGGCGTTGTCTGTTACCTTTTGACTAATGGGCGTAGGTTATGTTACCTTTGCGACTTGATGGGCATTTTTGGTTCTGTTTTCCCTTTGTGACTATGGGTTGGTTGTGTGTATGGGTTACCTTTGTAGGATTATGGGTTGATATTTGTTTACTTTTGTGACTTATGGGCGTTGTCTGTTACCTTTGTGGACTATTGGGTCGTGTTTGTTACTTTGTTGGACCTTTATGGGCGCGTCTGTTACCTTTGTGATATGGGCATGATGGTACCTTTGTGGACTTTATGGGCGTTTGTCTGTGTATCTTTGTGACTATGGGTGTATGTTAATTTGTGACTATGGGCGTTGTCTGTTACCTTTGTGGACTAATGGGCGTTTCTGTTACCTTTGTTGACTTATGGGTTTGTGTAATGTAGCTTTGTGACTTATGGGGCGTGTATTGTTACCTTGGTTGACCATTTGGGGCATGTATGTTACCTTTGTGGATAGGGGCGTTTTGTCTGTTACATTTTGTGACTATGGGCGTTTGTCTGTTACTTTGTTGACCTTTATGGGTGTGTATGTTACCTTTGTGACTTGGGGTGTGTCTGTTTTATCTTTGAGATCTTTTGGGCGTTGTATGGTACCTTTTTGTGACTATGGGGTGTGGTTGTCTGTTATCTTTGTGACTATGGGGTGTAATTGTGTATGTTTACATTTGTGGGACTAATGGGCGTGTTGTTGTTATTGTTGATTGGGACTGGGTGTGTATGTTACCTTTGCGACTAATGGGCGTGTTCTGTTACCTTTGCCGACTTTTTATTGGCGTGGTTCTGTTTACCTTTGTGACTATGGGTGTGTCTGTTACCTTTGTGGACTTTATGGGTGTGTCTGTTACCTTTGCAATATTATGGGCATGTCTGTTTACCTTTGTGACTATGGGGGGGTGGGTATGTTACCTTTGTGAACTTCTATGGGTGTTGGTCTGTTACCTTTGTGACTTTATGGGCATGTCTGTGTCATTTGTTTACTAGGGGTGGGTGTGTTGTTACCTTTGTGACTATCGGCATGTCTGTGACCTTTGTTACTATGGGTGTGTCTGTTACCTTTGTGACTATGGGCGTGTCTGTTACCTTTGCGACTATGGGCATGTTTGTTACCTTTGTGATTATGGGCGTGTCTGTTACCTTTGTGACTATGGGCGTGCATGTTACCTTTGTGACTATGGGCGTGCATGTTACCTTTGTGACTATGGGTGTGTCTGACCTTTGCGACTATGGGCGTGTATGTTACCTTTGTGACTATGGGTGTGTATGTTACCTTTGCGACTATGGGCATGTCTGTGACCTTTGTTACTATGGGTGTGTCTGTTACCTTTGTGACTATGGGCGTGTCTGTTACCTTTGCGACTATGGGCATGTCTGTTACATTTGTGATTATGGGCGTGTATGTGTTCTTTATGACTATGGGCATGCATGCTACCTTTGTGACTATGGGCGTGCATGTTACCTTTGTGACTATGGGCGTGTCTGACCTTTGCGACTATGGGCGTGTATGTTACCTTTGTGACTATGGGCATGTCTGTTACCTTTGTGACTATGGGTGTGTCTGTTACCTTTGCGACTATGGGCATGTCTGTGACCTTTGTTACTATGGGTGTGTCTGTTACCTTTGTGACTATGGGCGTGTGTTACCTTTGCGACAATGGGCATGTCTGTTACCTTTGTGATTATGGGCATGTCTGACCTTTGCGACTATGGGCGTGTATGTTACCTTTGTGACCATGGGCGTGTCTGTTACCTTTGCGACTATGGGTGTGTAGGTTACCTTTGCGACTATGGGCGCGTCTGTTACCTTTGTGACTATGGTTGTGTATGTTACCTTTGTGACTATGGTTGTGTATGTTACCTTTGTGACTATGGTGTGTATTTTTTTTTTTTTTTTTTTTTATGTGAACCTTTGTGACTATGGGCTTGTATGTTACCTTTGTAACTATGGGTGTGTATGTTATCTTTGTGACTATGGGCATGTCTGTTACCTTTGCGACTATGGGCGTGTCTGTTACCTTTGCGACTATTGGCGTGTCCGTTACCTTTGCGACTATTGGCTTGTATGTTACCGTTGTGACTATGGGTGTGTATGTTATCTTTGTGACTATGGGCATGTCTGTTACCTTTGCGACTATGGGCATGTCCGTTACCTTTGTGACTATGGGTGTGTCTGTTACATTTGCGACTATGGGCATGTCTGTTACCTTTGTGACTATGGGTGGGTATGTTACCTTTGTGACTATGGGTGTGTCTGTTACCTTTGTGACTATGGGCATGTCTGTGACCTTTGTTACTATGGGTGTGTCTGTTACCTTTGAGACTATGGGCATGTCTGTGACCTTTGTTACTATGGGCATGTTTGTTACCTTTGTGATTATGGGCGTGTCTGTTACCTTTGTGACTATGGGCGTGCATGTTACCTTTGTGACTATGGGCGTGCATGTTACCTTTGTGACTATGGGTGTGTATGTTATCTTTGTGACTATGGGCATGTCTGTTACCTTTGCGACTATGGGCGTGTCTGTTACCTTTGCGACTATTGGCGTGTCCGTTACCTTTGCGACTATTGGCTTGTATGTTACCTTTGTGACTATGGGTGTGTATGTTATCTTTGTGACTATGGGCATGTCTGTTACCTTTGCGACTATGGGCGTGTCCGTTACCTTTGTGACTATGGGTGTGTCTGTTACATTTGCGACTATGGGCATGTCTGTTACCTTTGTGACTATGGGTGGGTATGTTACCTTTGTGACTATGGGTGTGTCTGTTACCTTTGTGACTATGGGCATGTCTGTGACCTTTGTTACTATGGGTGTGTCTGTTACCTTTGCGACTATGGGCATGTCTGTGACCTTTGTTTCACTATGGGCATGTTTGTTACCTTTGTGATTATGGGCGTGTCTGTTACCTTTGTGACTATGGGCGTGCATGTTACCTTTGTGACTATGGGCGTGCATGTTACCTTTGTGACTATGGGTGTGTCTGACCTTTGCGACTATGGGCGTGTATGTAACCTTTGTGACTATGGGCGTGTATGTTACCTTTGTGACTATGGGTGTGTCTGTTACCTTTGTGACTATGGGTGTGTCTGTTACCTTTGCGACTATGGGCATGTCTGTGACCTTTGTTACTATGGGTGTGTCTGTTACCTTTGTGATTATGGGCGTGTCTGTTACCTTTGCGACTATGGGCATGTCTGTTACCTTTGTGATTATGGGCGTGTCTGTTACCTTTGTGACTATGGGCATGCATGTTACCTTTGTGACTATGGGCGTGCATGTTATCTTTGTGACTATGGGCGTGTCTGACCTTTGCGACTATGGGCGTGTATGTTACCTTTGTGACTATGGGCGTGTCTGTTACCTTTGTGACTATGGGCGTGTAGGTTACCTTTGCGACTGTGGGCGCGTCTGTTACCTTTGCGACTATGGGCATGTCTGTTACCTTTGTGATTATGGGCGTGTCTGTTATCTTTGTGACTATGGGCGTGCATGTTACCTTAGTCAATGGGCGTGCATGTTACCTTTGTGACTATGGGCGTGTCTGACCTTTGCGACTATGGGCGTGTATGTTACCTTTGTGACTATGGGCGTGTCTGTTACCTTTGCGACTATGGGTGTGTAGGTTACCTTTGCGACTATGGGCGCGTCTGTTACCTTTGTGACTATGGTTGTGTATGTTACCTTTGTGACTATGGTTGTGTATGTTACCTTTGTGACTATGGTTGTGTATGTAACCTTTGTGACTATGGGCTTGTATGTTACCTTTGTGACTATGGGTGTGTATGTTATCTTTGTGACTATGGGTGTGTATGTTACCTTTGTGACTATGGTTGTGTATGTTACCTTTGTGACTATGGGCGTGCATGTTAACTTTGTGACTATGGGCTTGTATGTTACCTTTGTGACTATGGGTGTGTATGTTATCTTTGTGACTATGGGCATGTCTGTTACCTTTGCGACTATGGGCGTGTCTGTTACCTTTGCGACTATTGGCGTATCCGTTACCTTTGCGACTATTGGCGTGTCTGTTACCTTTGTGACTATGGTTGTGTCCAGCTGTGACTGGGGCGGCTGTTCCTTGGATGGGGTCGTGATTCCCTCTGCCTCCTCATACTCCGCCTTCAACCTATTCTTGTGCTTCTTCTTCTCCTTCTTGTCCCGCTTGTCCCGCCTCTCCTTCTTGGAACCTTTCTCTTTCTTCTTGGAATGCTGCAACAGTTATTATTATGATCATTATACTGTTTATGATCTACACTGATTTCTTCTAGCATAAACCTAATTTTAGCAACATGTTCAAATCTTATCTTTACAGTTAGGAGAATTCATATATTGTCTATTCTTGATTCACCTACAACTTTCATGTATTGTGAAAATGTTATTTGAAATAAAATATTGTTGCAACTAAAATTAAATAATGTGGTTGAGTTAGAGCAGCTTTTCAATTAATGGCTCATTAACATTGAACACTAACCTTGATATCATTTTCTATTTTGGAACTGTCCTCATCGGAGGTTAAAACTGGCGCCTTGGTTACCGTGACCTTGACCTCGGGCTCGATGGATTCTGGAGCCTTACTGGGGGACGGGGTAGTCATGTCACTACCAGACAGCCAGAAATCAAGGTCATTCAGCTGCAATATAGTCATAGATTTAACTAGAAAATTGTTTGTAAAACAAAATGCCACCACTCTTGAGTATTCATGAATACAACAGCAATCATTGAGCGAGTGATTGATTATAGGTGTTTCAACTGAAGTCAGTAAGAGTTGTTTAATAAAGTGTGTGATTTTCAGGGTGGTGAAAGCTGCATAATTACAGAACTGTTGTAGTAGTTCGCCGGACAATGAAAATTGTCTACTGACAGACAGGGAAAAAACTATATGGCATAATAAGGGTTAACGTCTCGTTCAACAACAAGGTAATAATTGTGGCTGTGACTGCAGAAATCAGGTTTACGGCATTTGTGACCAGTGCAGACTGATCAGGACCTGCACAGTTCGCCATACGGTGACCGATCTGTTATGCACCTAACAAACAGCTAAGGCCGGGTCAATGTGTTTAGTACTAAATCCCATATAATTCCAGCACAAAAATATTTACACAGTTCCCTAACATTTGATTGGCTCGTAGCAAGTCTCTGTCCAAAATTTATATCCCAGTAAACTCCCACGCCGAACTATTTTCCATAACCGTCAGGTGCAGTTAAAATAATTCTTAAGAAAACGGAAAATAAACACATTTTCTTGATGAATTTATTTAGAATGCTGGAATTATAAGGAATGAATGGCCTTTTTGTGGAATTTATCGGGGTATAAACTTGGAAAAGTCGCGGGAATACTGGACGAGGCCTTCCGGCCTTCGTCCAGTATTCCCGAGACTTTTCCAAGTTTATACCCCGATAAATTCCACAAAAAGGCCATTCATTCCTAAAATATTACCCGTCTCCTGCCTAACAAACAGTATAGATCCTTCTCAGACTGCAGGAGGGTGATAGACGATCAGAATCTCGGGTGGTCACAATTCCCATTTCTGCAGTCACAGCCACATTACGGACTGACTGGGGAAATGGGTTTTGTGACCAGTGTAGATCCAGATCAGCCTGTGCATTTATTATTCGTTGGGTACAAACTTATTCGGGAACGAAGTCGGGATTTAGCAATAGCAAATTCTCACTTTCTAATTACCTGTTTTCGCTACTATCTGTGTTTATAGCAGAAGCATTAAAGTATGTTTTTTGTAAATCCATCGGTAGATATCGATGACATATATTCTTTTATGTGTTTTAAACACCGTTTTCTATTCAAAACGTAGTCTCAGAAGAGAGATAAACAGTCATGACAGTTCGGTGATCCGGACTTGAATGAATCTGGTTGGATGAAATTGTCTTACTACACACAGTAACACAGTAAGCGCCGAGTTTAACGATTGGAAACTGGCTATTACGCATTTTCTGATTCGCTACTGCTTCTGCGACCAATCGGTTTGTGCATTACAATTGAGTAGTGAACCGTCGGTGCTGCAGTAGATTACTCCCCGTCAATTGAAATTTAAGTACTTTTGTCAAATTCCAGGCTATTCCAGGTTTTCAAGGCCCCGCGAGGACCCTGCCATTACTCCAGTCACAGCCACATATACAGTTGGATGATTGGCTAGAACCAGGCTGTACCTGTGTGGAAAATTGCAAACTCAGTATTCACTGAATCAACAAGAGCCGAGGAATTCCTCCTATTTTATATTTGGCCATTGGCTATCATAAAACGTTACCTGATAACTAGAATACCAGCCTAGAGTCTGTTGATGTCAAGTTTATCAGGCTCGGCGCAGGAACGTTAGGAATTTCTACACATTTCCTAACCCTGCCTGATAAACTTGATATCAAAGACACTAGCCTGGTATTCCCTATGTCAATTCCATGATTGTCCGGTTCAGCCTGGTATTCTCTATGTCAATTCCATGATTGTCAGGTCCAGCCTGGTATTCTCTATGTCAATTCCATGATTGTCCGGTCCAGCCTGGTATTCTCTATGTCAATTCCATGATTGTCCGGTCCAGCCTGGTATTCTCTATGTCAATTCCATGATTGTCCGGTACAGCCTGGTATTCTCTATGTCAATTCCATGATTGTCAGGTCCAGCCTGGTATTCTCTATGTCAATTCCATTGATTGTCTGGTCCAGCCTGGTATTCTCTATGTCAATTCCATGATTGTCCGGTACAGTCTGGTATTCTCTATGTCAATTCCATGATTGTCCGGTACAGCCTGGTATTCTCTATGTCAATTCCATGATTGTCAGATCCAGCCTGGTATTCTCTATGTCAATTCCATTGATTGTCTGGTCCAGCCTGGTATTCTCTATGTCAATTCCATGATTGTCCGGTCCAGCCTGGTATTCTCTATGTCAATTCCATGATTGTCTGGTCCAGCCTGGTATTCTCTATGTCAATTCCATTAATTGTCTGGTCCAGCCTGGTATTCTCCGTCCTGCCTGGTATTCTCTATGTCAATTCCATTGATTGTCCGGTCCTGCCTGGTATTCTCTATGTCAATTCCATTGATTGTCTGGTCCAGCTTGGTATTCTCTATGTCAATTCCATGATTTCCGGTCCAGCCTGGTATTCCCTATGTCAATTCCATTGATTGTCCAGTCCAGCCTGGTATTCTCTATGTCAATTCCATTGATTGTCCAGTCCAGCCTGGTATTCTCTATGTCAATTCCATGATTGTCCGGTCCAGCCTGGTATTCTCTATGTCAATTCCATTAATTGTCAGGTCCAGCCTGGTATTCTCTATGTCAATTCCATGATTGTCCGGACCATCCTGTTATTCCCTATGTCAATTCCATTGATTGTCCGGTTCAGCCTGGTATTCTCTATGTCAATTCCATTGATTGTCCGGTCCTGCCTGGTATTCTCTATGTCAATTCCATGATTGTCCGGTCCAGCCTGGTATTCTCTATGTCAATTCCATTGATTGTCCGGTCCAGCTTGGTATTCTCTATGTCAATTCCATTCATTGTCCGGTCCAGCCCTGGTATTCTCTATGTCAATTCCATGATTTCCGGTCCAGCCTGGTATTCTCCATGTCAATTCCATGATTTCCGGTCCAACCTGGTATTCCCTATGTCGTTCCATTGATTGTTCAGTCCACCCCCAGAAAATTGTAATTTTTTATCGCCATTCTCAACAGATTTACAAGATTCACAAAAGTGGTCCCTGCGACCTCAAATCCGTATTGATCCGGAAATTTCCCATGCCTGATATTAACACGCTATATTGCTTGTTTATTAACAAGCTATATTGCTTGTTAGAAGCATGAGTGGTGTTTCATAGATGGATTTGATTTAATGATGTTTAACGGCCTGTCAACAGCTAAGGTTATTTAAGGCCGGATGCATTGATGGAATGGCGAACAGTGGAGATCCTGATCAGACTGTGCAGATGCACAGGCTGATCTGGATCTACACCGAGCACAATTTCTCCAGTCACATATAGAGAATACCAGGTTGGACCGGACCATCAATGGAATAGATATAGAGAAAACCAGGCTAGAGTCTTTTGATATCAAGTTTTTCAGGCAAGGTTAGAAAATGCGTAGGAATTTCTCGACTCGCACCCACCTTTTCCCCGTTCTCCACGATATCGTTGAAGGTGCGTCCCTCGTCCCTGGGTGACGTGGCCGGAGTATTCTCCCCTTCCAGCTCTTCATGGTCGGCCATCAAGTCGGCCTCCACCTCCTCCAACTTCTTCCTCTTCTACAAATGTGATTACACCGAGTATCTAGCATGAGTGACGATTCAATATGATATTTATTATTAAAACAAATTTACTGATGTGGGGGAAACGCATAAAAAATGTGTGGTCTCCACAACAGTGTGCCAATATTTAGACTTAGTATGGCTGGTTGAATCACAATAACAATGTATTTGCACTTTGTTTTGGCAAACCCCTATTTAATATGGGTTTCCCAAAGCAAATTATGTCTGAATATTTAGGGTTATTATGGTAATAAAGGGCAATCGCCAACAACAATCAACCATGGGAAGCCATACAACTGGCTATTGTGGACAAACGGCTGTGGTTAAGAGGTGGCTGTTACTAGGTATTTATTAACCCTTAGACCGCCACACACAACAATTGTTGTCTGCTGTTGCTTTTATATCTTTCCTTATTTCTCAATAAAAACATGGTTTGACAGCACTTCAGAATCATTTCCAATGGAAATGATTCTGAAGTGCTATCAAAGCATGTTGTAAATTATTCTAAAGTGCTGTCAAAGCATGCTTTTGATGATAAAAATTAAGATAGCGGTGGTTTTTTACAGAGAGGTGGCCATTCAGGAATATTCAACTGTTGACAAATATCCAGCCTCGACCAATCACACTTCCCGATTTTACAAATGAGAACAGCGTAGAGTTTTATAATAATGAGACGCGGACCACAATTAAAGTATAAACATACCTTTTCTTCCTTTCTCTCTCTCCTTCTTCTGTCTTTCTTACTCTCCTTCACTTTTTTGTGCTTGTTTTTCTTCTTCTCCGGAGTTGCCTCGGGTGGCTGGTCAGGGTTGTGGGAATCAGAGACGATTCTGTGTGTTCGCACAGGTAGTATCTCATCTTCTCGCAGGGGTCTGTAACATAAATGTTTATCATATATCACATACCATTACTTTATAGTTTGAATCACTGGTGGACAAGAGCCTGTGAGCTAAACATGGGGGGGGGGGGAGAATTCCATGGACCGATTTTCAAACGTTGTGGACCATAACTACTTACTAACCCTTAGACTGCTACACACAACAATTGTCATCTGCTGTTGCTTTTAAAGCTTGCCTTATTTCTCAATAAAAACATGGTTTGACAGCTCTTCCATTGGAAATGATTCTGAAGTGCTGTCAAAGCATGTTGTAAATTATTCTAAAGAGCTGTCTAAGCATGATTTTGATGTAAAAATGGAAAATAGAAAATAAACTCCTCCGCAACAATCCATCCCCTGAATGGGTTTAACTTCCCAGCAACAGCTAAGGTCATAGAGAGATTGAATGTTCTGTTCTGATCATACATATATTGTCATATATCCCCGGTAGGCTATCGGCAAGGGATAATGAAGTGGCGGCCCTGCAGCCGATTTCATCAATATTGCAAAATATACTTATCTAGCAAAGTATACTTTCAGGAAGTAATCATTCAGGAAGTAATACATTATTTCATAATTATAGAACTAACAACTGCATATATTTGATGATTAAAAGTATGCAGAATTATTATATTGAATGTATTACATTATCACAGCCAAAATGGCTGTGATAATGTAATAAATTCAGCATAATAACAAGAATTCCGCGGAATCAAATGTCTAACCTTGTTCAGCCTTGACCCTGGGGCCCAGAGAATAGTCCTATATTCATCTACATATCATAGTAAAAGTATGTATACAGTTTGATGACTGTAGCTGATAAGGTGTTGCAGTAATGACGAAAACTTAACATTGAATGATGACGCCGCTGCCGACGACGACGCTGCCACCGACGACTCCGTAAAAGCAAAACCTAGGTCTCGCTTTCCGCTTTCGCGGGCGAGACAAAAATTAATAAATTTATCCTTAAATTGAAAATGTCTCCCTCAAAGTATACTTTGCTAGATAAGTAAGTATACTTTGCAATGTTGGTGAAATAGCCTACAGAATACTTACTCATCGAGGTTGATGTCTAGTTTCTTGTACATCGCATTGGAATGGCCGTCGTCCTCGCGGTCGGACAGGTTCGCCCCTTCTGGCATCTCCACCACACTGCTCACCTGTGACAATGGGTCAATACCATGTGGCTGTGACTGGATACATGGGGCTTATAGGATTTGTGACCAATGTAGCTCTTTATCAAATAGCACACGCCTGCAACCTAATAACGATATATGTTGCTTGTAAGAAGAAGAATGGGTGCTTCATGATGGAATGGCGAACAGTGCAGATCCTGATCAGACTGTGTGGATGCACAGGCTGATCAGGATATACACTGGTCGCATAACCCATAAATCCCATGTCTCCAGTCACAGCCACAAATATGATGAAATATACAGGTTTTATTATTCAATAAATATCGCTAAAACAATTCTAACACCAATACCAATTGATTGTTTCTGTGAAAACTATAGAAAATGTGCAAACATCTCTGCGACACATATCATCTGTCACAATAGGTTGATATAGGGCCAATGATAAAATATGCAATTTTCATTGATGACTAAATATCCCCCGTTATAATCATTCTAGCATTAATAACATTTGATTGTTTCTGTCAACAATTAATTATTATTTATTTGATGGTGTGATGTTATAGACAGAATGAGATGACAGCATGATATGAAACAAAATAGAAACTGCTGAGAATGCGTATCAATGGGAGATAACTAGCCTGCTGGGAAGGAATTATATCTTCTTCCTCAGAGTCGTCTCCCTTCTTCCTTCGCTTCTTTTTCTTCTTTGATCGTTTTCCTTTAGACCCCTGTTGTTCCATCTGCAGGTACTTGTCAGACGACATAATGCCTACAAACCATTGGTTCGGTGAATGGGAACGTAATCCAGAAATGGCAGAAACAAAATATTGTTGTCCGTGATTTTTTTCCATATTAGTCTTGATTTGTAACCCTTTCACACACAAGCAATTGAAATGGACACTCCCATGATATTTTTCAGACCATCCCATTGATCAGAAAAGAGTATTTTTATTAGAAATAAGAAAATATCCACAAATGTTGCAGATCCTGATGAGATGGCTCGTTACGAATCGGCTTATGACATCTGAAGCTACCCTACTTGCAAACTTTATGATAGAGATCTGTATTAATGCGCGTTAACAAAACAGGCATTTGTGGCAAATCTAGCTCCCGGTACGTTAGTGTGCTTGTGACCTATACTGCTTGGAAGCAGGAAAATGTTTTGTTGACTGAATTGTGAACAATGTAGACCCTGATCAGACAGTGCAGATGCACATGCTGGTCTGGGTTTACACTGCTCTCAATGCCATAACCCCCATGTCTCCAGTCAAAGTCAGTCACTAGGTTGGCCCTAGGATTTTGAAATTAGTAGCCCAAATTAACTGATAACAGGGGAAAACAAGAGTGCCGAAGGTCACAATATATGCCCGTCGAGGCAAGGCCAGTCAACAAGGGGAGATAACTCACTGAAAATCAATAGGCTTCTTCATCTTGCCATGATAAACATGCATACCGAATTTGGTTACGATCGCTCAAGTAGAACTTGAGTTATTGCGTGGACAAGGATACAGAGAGCGAAAATTAAAAATGGCCGCCAAGGGGATAGTCATCAGAACTTTTTGAAAATCAATAGGCTTCTTCGTCTTGCCGTGATAAACATGTACCAAATTTGGTTACAATCGGTGAAGTAGAACTTGAGTTATTGCGTGGACAAGGATACAGAGTGCAAAAATTAAAAATGACCGCCAAAGGGAGATGAGTCATCAAAATCAATAGGCTTCTTCGTCTTGCCATTATAAACATGTATACCAAATTTGGTTACAATCCGTCAAGTAGCAGTCTAGTTATTGCGTGGACAAGCTGTGCCCAACCCCTGCCCGCACGTACAAGATGAATACATTCCGTTTTTTCTAATGGGCGTATAAAATACTATTTTACAATAGCTCCAATATTTGCAACAACATACCTGTACAAGTACTTCTTCAAATAATTTCTGAATTAGTAGTGAAAATGTCCATTTCTGAAATATTAGTGGCTACTGCGGCTACCAGTAGTGCCAACCGAGCCATCGTGGATTCCATGTAGCATGCTCAGAATATCTTTTAAATTTGATACACATGGCTACCGTTTTAGTACCCCTCCAAGCTAAGATTTCAGTTTTGCTCAAGGACACACAGAGCTGACCGGTGCATGAGCCGGTTCGTAATGATCTAGTCATGATCTGCACCATTTGTGGATATTTTTAAATTTTTACGCAATAACCCCCTTTTCTGCATGTCAGATGAAACAGTCTTAAACTTAACATGAAATAGTCCATGTCGCTTACTTAGAGGTGAACGAGTTAAGCAGTGATTTATTTACCAGCGTGTCCATCGTCAAATACACAATTTTTTTTAATTTGACTCTCTGAAATCGTATTATTTCTCAGTAGGATGTCACGCCATTCTTTCATAACAGACCAATTTGACACACCAACCCAAAATGGTAGATAAAACACTGGGTAAGACATAGCTGGAGCATACCTGGGACATGTAATGGCACGGAGAGATCAATCTGGTTCAGCGGTATCGTCTCTATATCCTCCGCCCCTCCTTTAGCCTGTGGGAATTCAGATAACGCGTGTATTGAAATACGGTCTACACTCGTTTACTCAAAGAACAGGGATTGAGGAATGTAATTTAGAGTTAATGAAAATGTGAGTTAACAGGAGTTATTACATAGGAAAACATGTACTTGGGACAAGAATTTGACTGAGTTATTATAGGAATGAATGACCTTTTTGTGGAATTTATCAGGGTATAAACAAGTTATGAACAAGTTTATATCCCCGATAAATTCAACAAAAAGGCCATTCATTCCTTATAATTCCAGCATTTGAAATAAATTCATCAAGAAAATGTGTTTATTTTCCGTTTTCATAAGAATTATTTTAACTGCGCCTGACGGTTACGGAAAGTAGTTCAGCATGGGAGTTTAATGGGATATAAATTTTGGACAGAGACTTGCTACGGACCAATCAAATGTTAGGGAATTGTGTAAATATTTTTGTGTTGGAATTATCAGTAGTTTGACTTACTAGAGTAGACTGTACATATGAAACTGACATCAGCATAAATTAACCAACTGATGGATCAAATAGATTTCTGTTCAACTACAACTGCTTACCAGATTGATTGATTGATTGGTTGGAATTTTACATAATAAAAATTTGGGCAGCTTTCGTGAAACAGACAGTAGAAGCTTCTTAGTTGTACAAAGTAAAACAGGCCCTGACCTATACCCACCTTTCTGCCCTATTTGAGATAATGAGGCAATGAGGATTGGGCTTACAATCTCTTAGTTTAAATGTTATGAAAATTTTAGTTTGCCCTTACAAGCTTCTTAGACATACAAAGGTATGTGAAATGCAAGGATTGAGCTTAAAAGCTTACAATTGCAAAATAGAAATTAATAATAACATTTGCTCCGACAGCCAATGTTGACAAGTCTTTCGTGGATGGGCTTACATTTAATGAACATTTAATGTAGATAGAGAATGGTAGCATTAGACGAGACAAGCAAATTCATAAAAATGTTTGTACAAACGTTTTTTCATACTAAGTTAAGTGAAACATGCCCCTGGTCAATACAAACCTTGCTGGCCTGAGGATTGAGCATATAAGCTTTTAGTCCATATGTTTCAATAATCTTTGTGCAAACACTTTCAGTCAACAGGGGGCCGTTTCACTAAACTTTATACGACTAAAATGTTTGTAAGTGCAAATTTAGGATCGGTTGGAAATTTGAATTGATGAATTTACATTTATTGAACATCAATAAATGTAAATCCAATAATTATGAATTAAATTTACAGACTATCATAATTTTGCACTTCCAAACATTATAGTCGTACAAAGTTTAATAATTCCAGTACAAAGTTTAATAATTCCAGCACAAAAATATTTACACAATTCCCTAACATTTGATTGGTCCGTAGCAAGTCTCTGTCCAAAATTTATATCCCAGTAAACTCCCATGCCGAACTACTTTCCGTAACCGTCAGGCGCAGTTAAAATAATTCTTAAGAAAACGGAAAATAAACACATTTTCTTGATGAATTTATTTCAAATGCTGGAATTATAAGGAATGAATGGCCTTTTTGTGGAATTTATCAGGGATATAAACTTGGAAAAGTCGCGGGAATACTGGACGAGGCCTTCCGGCCTTCGTCCAGTATTCCCGCGACTTTTCCAAGTTTATACCCCGATAAATTCCACAAAAAAGGCCATTCATTCCTATAGTGAACCAGCGGCCCCCAGGTCACTGCCATATACCCACCTTGCTAACCATTTTGAGGTAGTGAGGATTGAGCTCCTGCTCCATCTGTCGCTGGTCCCTTTGCTGGAACATGAAATGAAATGAATGGGGTTTAATGTTCCAGCAACAGCTACGGTCATATAGGGACGAGACCACAATTTGAAGTCTCATCTGACAGACCAGTGGGATGGAAATACTATGAAAGTATTTTTCATGCCCTATGGTAGGTTTTGAACTCACAACCTTCAGTAGTGAAGTCCTGTTTTCTACCCCTGAGCGGCAGCCAATCCCCACTTTGCTGGAAATACCGTAATAACCCTAAATATTTGGACACAATTTACTCTGGGCAACACATTTGTGTCTGTGACTGGAGAAATGGAACCTATGTGTGGGCTTTGCGACCAGTGTGGATCAAGATCCGGCTGTGCATCCGCAGTCTGACCAGGATCTGCACTGTACGCCATTCCATCAATGAAACACCCGTCATGTTTCTAACAAGCAATACAGATCCTTATCAGGCTACAGGGATGTGCTATTTGATCAGGAGCTACACTGGTCAGAAATCCCATAAGCCCCATTTCTCCAGTCACAGCCACATGTCAGTATATAGTTTCCCACGACAAAGAGTGTCCCAATGTTTAGGGTTACTACTGGTTGTACTGGTTTATCACAATAACAATATATTCGGATACAATTTGTTTGGGAAACCCCTATTTTATAGGGGTTCCCCAAAACAAATGGTGTCCAAATAAATAACGTTATTAGGTAGTCACAGTGAAAGTGTAAAGCAACAGCTGAGACGGGGCCTTAGTTTTTTTCAAGTCTCATATGACAGACCAGTGGGACCGAAATACAAACATATTTTTACATACCTAAGACCGAGATGACCTACAAGTATTGAACTCAAATGCTCTACGTAATGCTCTACGTACTAGACTCTCAATCTATCCCGGGAAATAATCAAACTTGACACAATCGGAACAAGTTTAAATAAGATAAAAGTCGAACAAGGTCATTTGAAGGTCACATTTTTAACAGTGGTTTGTCATGCACATCATTGGCAGATGTTATTGTGCAAGTATGGTCGATAAAATTTAAGACAGAATGATGACCAAAAACGTTTAACCACGGAAAATAACTGTCATGTGTTTGATGGTGGTTTGCGATTCACAACACTGACCCATGATATTGTCCAAGTATGGTGGCTGTAGGACTAATATAGTATGAACCCATTAGAGACTGGATACAATTATAGCAGTATGAAATTTTTGATCTCGAAAGTCTATGGTGTTACCACTCATTTGAACCGTCTCGACAAGACGGTTCAAATGAGTGGTAACAACATATAACTTCATGAAGAAATATAATGAGATTTGTTTTCAAAAAAATTATCATATCCTTAGACTGAAATGGGTTAAAGATAGACGCTTGACCAAAAGCTTTATCCACATGCCAACGCAAAAAAACAACAGAAGACAACAAAATTTAATGATTTAGCGTTGTCATGGTTAACAAATGCTTAGCAACAAAGTCTATAATTGATACAAAAAGAAAAGCAGCACATATACAACAGTGCAAATGAAAGGACTTTTTTATCAGCTGGCCATTCAATTAGCTAGACTTAGTATTGAAATGTGGTGGCTTGGGCATGGATACATTGATTGACTGGGGTTTTACAATCTGTTCTACGTTTAGGACATGCAGCTTACCCTATCCAACTGTTCCCGAGAAGGCTCGACCCGTTTCTGGCTCGGTTCACTGTAGAAACTCCTGCAGAATAAACATGCATGTATCAGATAAGTGATGTGATTTTGTACCTTAGAATTCATCGAAAATGTTTACAAGTCTCATCCGAAAGACTAGTGGGAAGTAAATACATGTATTATGAAAGTATGTTTGATGCCCTATGCCACGTTTGAACCCACAACCTCCAGATTGGAAGTCAGCTGTTCTAATCCCTAGACCACAAGTGACAACCCATCCCTATCAGCCTTACAAAGTTTAGTGAAACAGGTCCCTGGGGGCCGCCGTTTCAGTAAACTTTGTACAACTAAAATGCTCGTAAGTGCAAAATTATGATAGTCTGTAAATTTCACATTGACAATGTTTTCTTGTAAACAATAATTGGATTTACATTTATTGAGCATAGGCTATGTAAATCCATGAATTGAAATTTCCAGACGATCCTAAATTTGCTCTTACAAACATTTTAGTCGTACAAAGTTTAGTGAATCGGGCCCCTGGTGTCTAACCTGTGGTCGTCAATGCCGACTGGCAGGAAGATGGACTGGCCCATTCTACTGTTGTCGTCGTCGGAGCTGTCGTCAGGGGGGTCGTTGATCCACACATCCAGGTCCAACCTGTACATAGCAACAACAACGTGTGGATTGATCGACTTATATTCAACAGCACACAGGTCAAATGACACACGCCTTGTGACTTGTACCTAAGGGTGATTCCAAACGTGGGGGGGGGGCGGGGCGGCACCCAAATTATTTATTGATGGGTGGTGGGGTCTGCATGAAATTAAAATATGTATGGGTGGTTGGGTCCACAGGCAATTCTAATTGATGCATGGTGGGGGCCAGTGAATAACAGTAATTATTTAATTATGGGCTCCAGAAAACCGGCAATTATTTAATTATGGGATCGAGTGAAACACAGCAATTATTTAATTATGGGTTCGCAGTGTAAAACTGCAAAAACAAAACATTAAATGGTGGTATCGGTAATTACCATACGTCACCAGGGCTTAAAAATTCACTCGCCCCGCTCGCCATGGCGATTCAATTTTCATGTTGGCGAGAGGATTTTCTTGTCACTGGTCCGATTTGGCGAGTGACACATCGGGAAAGGCCATTCTGTATTTTCAGCAAACTAACAAAATTTGATTAATTTCCAGCTATTTCAAATTATTTTCTTTAATTCACTTGTTTTAAGCTGTTTATGAAGTATTTCTGTAACTTTCATACACCCTATAGATTTCTGTTGTGAACCATCATGTGTCCCCATTCACGTTGACAGCATGACTTTGCATAAAAAAAAAATATCGCAGGTTTAACATTAGCCAAGCACAGATTACTGTCTTATATACTGTGTAATTCCTATAAATTGTTTGATTTTGTCTTCATCTGGTGCTACACACCAAACAAAGAGTTCGAAGTTATAAAAATTTGCACTAAAAACAAACTTTCTAGACCAAAATGTGCGTACATGACAGAAGTGTTGTTCTGACTTAGGGGAGATAACTCTTGTTTACTAATAGACTTATTATAGGGAACATTTATTTTTCAAAATAACTTTATAATAAACAGATAAAGAAGGAATAATACTATATAATCTTAATAATATGTATATTAGTACTCATTTAAAAGCTGTAGCAATATAATTGTTAACAAATTTAAATGATTTGGTGTTTATATTAATACTCCTTTTTAGGCACCATCTCGTTATTACATTCATACACATGGCACCATTTTATTGTCCAACATGAAAACGCCAGTAGCAAAATAATTCGAACAAATTGGGTGTCCCTGAGTGAAGGAAAGTTTGTACTTTCATTGTTAAATACACAAGGGAGCCCTCACCCACCCCACACATTTTGCTGTTGAACATACATGTAACACCATTGGCAATCCATCAGTCAGTATTATGTTCTCATGCTTCATATTTTGAACAAGTAGAATACCAATCTAAGGAACTGGTCTTTATTTATCACCAAGGGGGTTGGTTGGGGTGTCAATGGCAGGGTTGGCCGGGAAATACCGGGTTCCCGTCCCGGGAAATACTCTCCAAAGTGGGAAATACCGGGAAATACCGGGAAATATGAATTTTTATGTTATTATTTGATAATTAAAGTTATTTAAATTAAGTTTTAAGCTCAGTAATAGTTAATTAAACAATCAACAACTTAATAATTACAATGTAGATATAGGGGTTAATTACAATGTACATGATTAGATCTGTTTCATTCCCAACTAGGGGTACTTACTCATCAGGTGGAATATTTGGCAACCATGACATTTATATTTTGGTTGTATTATTTTTTTGTAAATTACTTCTTCATTTTTTAGGAAGCATCTGAGTGTCTGCTAGATACAATTCACAAGGATAACGTCATCATGATCAGACTATGTTTAGACAACAGGCTGTTCATTGTCAACCTTCTCCCACACTAATATTCGGTATCAAGAAATGAGAATAAATGATCTTAGCATGCATGATGTGCGTACACATAGTCTCTTACAAGTCTTATATGACTGACAATGCACTGTTGTTTTATGCTTTGCATTTGTATTACTTATTTGCATTATTATTATGACATTTATTTGACGTGAAGACTATGGGGTACGATGGTACGTATGAGATACAGTACCTAAAATCGTTAAAATTAGCCAAAAGCCTACTAATGTCTACTTATTTGCATGTACATTGATGATACTTTAATATACTTTAATAAACCATCAGACTATGACAACAGGCTGTTAATTGTCAGCCTTCTCTCACACCTTTTGTGTCATACTGCATAATAAGAACCCAGGTGGTCTGTATATGGTCATGTCAAGTTGTAAAACAATTACACTTACACTGTACATGGATTATCCCGGTTATCAACAGGGATTTTCTCAAAATTCCAAAAGCAGCTTCATTAGTGGCAGGTTACTATAGTAATGAGGGGTGTTCTCATATACAATAAAATAGACAGTTGGCAAATACTACAGACTTGTATATAGGGAAGAAAATTGTCTAGAAAATAATGATGTTTTTTTTCTCTAAATAAACTTATTATTTCTTTTTTTATTGCAGAATGTTTTACCTGTAGGCTTATCAGTCTACACAGATATAAACCATAGTAGATATAGAGGAATATAGAGACTCATCTTGCCATTTTGGAATGAAAAAGACCACCAAGATTCATATTTCCCGGTATTTCCCAGTATTTCCCGGTATTTCCCAGTATTTCCCACCAGTATTTCCCGGTATTTCCCGGTATTTCCCGCCATCCTGGGAAATACTCTTATTTCCCGGGAAATTGCCAACCCTGGTCAATGGGGCTGGATAAATTTTGTTAACTCATCTTAGAAAAGTACAAGCCCCCACCCCTTCCCACAGCTTTTCATTAATTAATAATGTTCAAGCCCAAAACGAGACGGTTCAAATGAGTGATATCATATTTTTTTAATAAACGTATATTGCATCTACTGATTGCCTGGGTTAATCATGCCCCTATGCGATAGCCAGGAGGACATATTGCCTTGCTCTTGAGGTTCCGTATGTCCGTCTGTGTACATTTACATCAACAAGTTTGTAAGAGTTTTTCCAGTTAGAGTCCTGTATTCCAGTTAGGCACATCCATGTTTTACACACATAATGTCTAGTATTAATGTTGGTACAAAAGCTAATTTATTAAAGGTATTATTAATACATGTACTTACATTTTCCTAAAATGTTGGGCAAGTAGTTTTTTTGTCTGGGCGAGTAGATTGTATTTTTAAGCACTGGTCACGTCCCGCGCATTTTTGTCCACTTGAGCGAAAAAATACGCGCGGGAAATTGTGGGTTCGCAGTGTAAAACTGCCAAAAATTAATGGTGGTATCGGTAATTACCATACGTCTCGTCAGAGACATAGAATACAGAGATTGGCAGGTTCCTATTAATGCTATTTATTGTACTACATTTCGGATGAAATTGAGTTTTCCGCATACATTACATGCACGTACGTACGAAGAACGCAATTCGAACTAGCATGCTTTTATAAATATGTGTGTACGTACATGTAGAACGCAAATCCAACACGCATGCTGTCTACACATGCATGGGCAAATCATTCCAAAAGCGGAAGGCGAGATCGAGATCGCAAATACGCGAGATTGTAACATAAACAAAAATATACTGCCGTACCCACCCATCCCAACTAGCACATTTGCGACATATCATTTTCGTTCTAGCTACACACCTGATGGTGTTTACAATCATCAGATGGTAATCCATTTTCATGTGCAAAGTGTGACTGACCTTTAAAACTCGGCGGAAACGAACATACCAAAACCATGCTATGTAGTCACTCACGTCATCGAATTGACGCATTAGCTTGTGCTGTTTCACATTTGTTTGATTTCTTGATAAAAGCAAGATTTGGCAGCACATGAGAATCGTCTCCTAAGTAAGACGATTCTCATATTTTGTCAAAATATGTTTTTGTAAAGAAATACCAATATATTCAGGTTTTCTTTTCACATTTGTCCGATGACTTAATAAAACATGTTTTGGCAACACATAAGAATCGTCCCCTTAGACGAGTCTAATATTTTGTAAAAACAAAATTGTTTTCACATTTGTCTGATTTCTTAGACCGTGCAAACAATTCACAAATTCAGAAATCAACAACTTAATTTGTGTTTCTCGAGTCGGGTTTCATATGGTGGCGAGGAAATACGATCGATTACACACCGTGACAATCTTGTTTGAACGTAATGTCAATTGTCACGTAGGCCATTTCAGTTTACCGCGCTTTACATCCGCTGTTATTCTAAGTACGTATGGTCGCTCGTTATGGGCATTACTTTCCTTCGTTTATAAGGTGGGTCAGTAATTTTTATTGATGGGTGGTGGGGTCGACATATTTCTTTCTTATGGATGGGTGGTGGGGCTGGCTTTTTTTTTTTGACAGGGGGTGGGATTTTTTCTTCTTTCTAAATGATGGGTGGTGGGGTTCGGTAATATTTTAAATCGATGGTTGCTGGGGGTCAACGGAAATTTTTATTGATGGGTGGTGGGGTTTGAAAAAAAGTAACCCCCCCCCCCCCGTTTAATTCTGGAATTGCCCTAAGTGCAAATTTTCATGAAATATAATATTTACAGAAACTGTGATATTTTCTGTAAATGAAGTCGAAAGATTATTAAATTTCATAGCATATGCCACATGGCTCGTCTCATACACAGTCTACACTCCATAACTCAAACTCTCTTAAGTGAAACAACTAATAACTAAGTCAAATTCTTGTCCCAAAGACATGTTTTCCTATATAATAACTCTTTAACAACCAAAATTTTCGATAACTCAAAATTATTTTACTCAGTCCTCTAGACTTCGACTAAACGAGTGTAGACTGTATACCAGTATATCATTATGAAGGTCCAACTATAGAAGCTAGAATTAACAAATCTTACTGTTCAAGCAGACACTTTCTTCTGAAATTTGGGTGCAACAGGGTTGAGGTTACTCTGATCTTACACACTGGTCATATATTTATAGGTAATTTGATTTGTATGCGGATATATGCACGAGTTCCGCAGCGGGATATTGCGCGACTTTAGGAGCGCAATATCGTTGCGCGGCGGAACGAGTGGCATATATCCACATACAAATCAAATAACCTTTTTATTATATATGTATATCATTCGCAATTTATATGCGCTTCAAAATAAATATATAATAAACAAATTAGTGGTGATTTAGAAGGAACTATTTTGCGACGTGAAGCGTAGTTCAGGCATTGACCAATATGATCTAACGAGATGTCAATATGGGGAAATATTGACGTCTTGCGTTGCATTGTTGTGTTTCAATGGGATATGTGAGATATCTCCAGAAAAAAATATTTATAAAATTCACAATATTTTCTCGCAAGTTGACGACATGTTCAGAGCAAATGCGGAATAGAATTCCGCATTTGCTATGAACATTTCGTCGACTTTCGACGTCATTTACAGAAAATATCAGTTTCTGTAAATATTTTTCATGAATAATCGCACATCTCATTCGATACAAAATCACATGGCTCGTTTCATATATACCAGTATACCATTATGAATGTCCAACTACAGAAGCCAGAATTAATTTCACAAATCTTACTTCTGAGTTGATATCACTCTGATCTTACACACTGGTCATATATACAAGGGGCCCGTTTCAATAAACTTCGTACGACTAAAATGTTTGTCAGTGCAAAATTATGATAGTCTGTAAATTTGACATTAACAATGTTTTCTTGTAATAATTATTGGATTTACATTTATTGAGAATGGACTGCATATGCAGCCTATGTTCAATAAATGTAAATCCATCAATTGAAATTTCCAGGCTATCCTAAATTTGCACTTACGAACATTTTAGTCGTACAAGGTTTAGTGAAACGGCCCCCAGAGTATCATTATGAAGGTTCAATTACAGAAGTTAGAATTTCACAAATCTTACCCTTCTGGCACGGGAACCTTCTTCTGTGCCTTGGGAGCGACGGGGTTGAGGTCACCTGCAAACAGTGCCTGTACTTCGTCTGCTACCTCGGCCCCCTTGTCCTGCAGCTTGAGTACGTACTTGATCAGCTGCACCATGCAACACGCCTGTCGGGGGATAATGGAAAGTGAATGGGTTTAACGTCCCAGCAACGGCTCAGTAGCCTATTTCATCAACATTGCAAAGTATACTTTACTAGCAAAGTATACTTTGAGGGAGTAATCATTTATTTTTCCTGAAATGCATTATTTCATATAGAACTAACAAATGCATACATTTCATGATTAAAAGTATGCAGAATTATTATACAGAATTTATTACATTATCACAGCCAAATTGGCTGTGATAATGTAATAAATTCAGTATAATAACAAGAAACGAGGCAAAGCCACGAAGGCCAGTTTTTTCCAAGCATAGACACTTGGATAACATAATTATACCCTTTTTTTTTTGTAGACTAGATGGCCGTGGCCTGCATGTCGTGCCTTGGGGCGAGGCATGGACACTAAAAAAATAGATATAGTAGATGGAAAAACTTTAAGGAAAAAACTTTAACCGGACACACGGACGTACGGACGGACGTATGCCAAAATGCCGACGATATCGCGCTTTCCGCAAGCGGATGCGACAATGATGATAAACACCCATGTGAAGTCTCAAGGTATTGGGTGAAGTAGTTGCAGAGATATAGTACACGAAATAACTTTAACAAAAGAATTCAAAGTAATTTGACCTTGACATTGGGCACAGGGGCAGCACGGTTGGGGGGTAGAATGAATGATGATAAACACCCATGTGAAGTTTCAAGGTATGGGCGAAGCAGTTGCAGAGATATAGTATAACGAAAAAGTTTTAAGCAAAAAACTTTAACCAGACGTACGTTAAAAAGTTAACGTTGAAAATGGCTAAGTCAATTACGTAGAAATAATAGGGGAGGTAAAAAAATGGTCACATGTTGGATAGTTGTATGTGGTAGGCACCCCTTGGTTATGAAGCTGTGAAAGTTTGGTGGTCCTAGGTGGTACAGTACCAAAGAAATGGACTTAAACACGAAAACTTAACATTGTAAACGCGAAAATTTAACATTGAAAATGGCTAAGTCGACTCTGCGCGGAAAAATGGGTCAAGTTAAAAAAAAAAGTAACATGTTGGATAGTGATATGTGGTGGGCACCCCTTGATTATGAAGCTGTGAAAGTGTGGTGGTCCTAGGTGGTACAGTACCAAAGAAACGGACTTACACGAAAACTTAACATTGTAAATGTGAAAACTTAACATTGAAAATGGCTAAGTCGAACTGCGCGGAAAAATAAAAAAGGGTCAAGTTAAAAAAAAAGTAACATGTTGGATAGTGATATGTGATGGGCACACCCTGATTATGAAGCTGTGAAAGTTTGGTGGTCATAGTGGTTACAGTACCAAAGAAATAAATTGGACTTAAACACGAAAAACTTAACATTGTAAACGCGAAAACTTAACATTGAAATGGGCTAAGTGGTCAGCGCGGAAAAAATGGGTCAAGTTAAAAAAAAAGAGTAACATGTTGGATAGTGATATGTGGTGGGCACCCCTTGATTATGAAGCTGTGAAAGTTGGTGGTCCTAGGTGGTACAGTAACAAAGAAATGGACTCAAACACGAAAACTTAACATTGAAAATGGCTAAGTCCACTGCGCGGAAAAAATGGGTCAAGTTCCAGTAACATGTTGGATAGTGATATGTGGTGGGCACCCCTTGATTTATGAAGCTGTAAAGTTTGGTGGTCCTAGTGGTACATTAACAAAGAAATGGACTCAAATACAAAACTTAACATTGAAAATGGCTAAGGTCCACTGCGCGGATGGTCAAGTTAAAAAAAAAGTACATGTTGGATAGTGATATGTGGTGGGCACCCCTTGATTATGAAGCTGTGAAAGTTTGGTGGTCCTAGGTGGTACATTAACAAAGACATGGACTCAAACACGAAAACTTAACATTGAAAATGGCTAAGTCCACTGCGCGGAAAAAGGAAAAAATGGGTCAAGTTAAAAAAAAAGTAACATGTTGGATAGTGATATGTGGTGGGCACCCCTTGATTATGAAGCTGTGAAAGTTTGGTGGTCCTAGGTGGTACAGTAACAAAGAAATGGACTCAAACACGAAAACTTAACATTGATTGTGGACGCCGCCCGCCCGCCCGCCCGGCTTTCGCCAATCCAATAGCCTGGATTTTTTAAAAAAAAACCTGGCTAAAAATTAATAAATTTATCATAAAATTGAAAATTTCTCCCTCTGACAAAGTATACTTTGCTACTAAAGTATACTTTGCAATGTTGATGAAATAGGCTACTGGTCATATAGAGACGGGACCACAGTTTTAGTCTCATCCCGAGACAAGGATATCTGTAGTCACGCCCATGTAGGATTTCCTCGTCTCACCCTACACATGATTGTCTCACATCTAGCAACCATACATTTTCTAATAGGGCAACATTACGGCTAATGTGTCTTACAATTACCCCATAAAACTAGAAATGGACGCTTGTCGACAAGCGCATGTGTATCCCCCTCCCCAGATACACAAGTAGTTTGAAAAAAGGGTGTTCGAGTTATGCTCCGGAGACAAAATCAGTGACGGAAAAAAAAACAAAGGGAGATAACTCTAAAGAATTAGTGATGCAAGAGTTGTCATTCTTGCGGGACACACCTTTAGGGTCGTGGTCTATGCATGTGTGAAGTTTCATGAAAATATTCCAAAGGGTGTTCGAGTTATGCTCCAGACACGAAATCAGGTGCACGAAACAACAAAGGGAGATAACTAAGAAATTAACGACGCAAGAGTTGTCATTCTTACGTGCGACACACCTTTGGGTCGTTTTCTATGCATGTGTGAAGTTTAATAAACTAGAAAATGTGTTCATAGAACACGGATGTCCCACATATCGCTTTGATAATAAATGAGGCCAAATTGCAAGTCAAAATTTTCTTTTACCTGAGCGTTAAAGTTTTTGAAGCACCAAGTATGTGACTTCACCCTGGGCTTGGCGGGGGCAGGACAAACGTGGATTTGGCACAGGGCGGTAGTAGGACCATTAGAGCAATGCATATATGAAATATGAAGCTGATCCGTGAAAGAAAACAGAATTATTATAAGATATTTACCTGAGCGTTAAAGTTTTTGAAGCACTAAGTATATGATGTTAACCCTGGGCTTGGCTTGGGCGCGGACGAACGTGGATTTGGCACAGGGCGGTAGAGGACATTAGAGCAACGCATATAAATATGAGTTGATCCGTAATGGAAAGAAAAATTAGATATTTACCTGAGCATTAAAGTTTTTGAAGCACCAAGTATGTGACCTTGACCCTGGGATTGGCGGGGGCAGGATGACGTGGATTTGGCAACAGCGGTAGAGGACCATGAGCAAGCGATATGAAATATGAAGATGATCCATGAAAGAAAAGAAATTATAAGATATTTACCCGAGCGTTAAAGTTTTTGAAGCACTAAGTATGTGCCTTGACCTGGGCTTGGTGGGGCAGGACGAACGTGATTTGGCACAGGGCGGTAGACGACCATTGAGCAACGCGTATGAAATATGAAGTTGATCCGTTGATGGGAAATAAAAATTATAAGATATTTACCTGAGCGTTAAAGTTTTTGAAGCACCAAGTATGTGACTTGACCCTGGGATTGGTGGGGCAGGACGAAGTGGATTTGGCAACAGGGCGGTAGAGGACCATTAGAGCAATGCGTATATGAAATATGAAGATGATCCATGATCCATGAAAGAAAACAGAAAGTATAAGATATTTACCCAAGCGTTAATGTTTTTGAAGCACTAAGTATGTGACCTTGACCCTGGGCTTGACGGGGCAGACGAACGTGGATTTGGCACAGGGCGGTAGAGACCATTAGAGCAATGCGTATATGCAGCTGTTCGAGTTCCATGCTTCCTGGATTACAAATCAGAGCACGAAACAACAAAGAGATAGTACATAAAGAAAACAGATTCAACGGAATCTGATGCCTTCGCTTGTCCCATCCGCCGGTTGAGGGACCAATCGAGCCTGCCCGAAAGCATCATACTGGAGCACGAACATATATAACAATATTGACTAGTGAACCATAGAATATCAGATTGATATTCTATTGGACTCACCTAGTCAATAATTGTTATATATGATAATAGTCAATGTATATAAGCAGCACCTACGACCTTATGCTACTAGACAAAAATTGAAAAAGAATTTGAAAAAAAAAAAATGAAAAAAAAAATGGAAAAAAAAGTTTAAAAATTAAAAATAATAATGCTTGCTACTGGAGCCCAGAATTTTTTTTTATAGTCCTATATTTATCTACATATCTGCACAGGTCCACATAATGCCACAATATTTTCAACACAGTTTACGGAAATGTAATATAATCATTTACCTGTATAAATTACCTGTAAGTGGTCAGTGGTCAGTTGCACATGCTAGCACATGTACAGGTGAATAGTTTGTATATAGCACTTACGACCTTCTGCTACTGGACAAAAATTGAAAAATAATTTGAAAAAAAAAAATGAAAAAAAAAAAAATGGAAAAAAAAATGGAAAAAAAAAAAAGTTTAAAAATAATAATGCTTGCTACTGGAGCCCAGATTTTTTTTCCAGTCAAATTGAAAAATAATTTAAATGAAAAAAAAAATGAAAATAAATAATGAAAAAAAAAAAAAAAAAGTTTAAAAATAATAATGCTTGCTATTGGAGACCAGAATTTTTTTTAATAGTCCTATATTTATCTACATATATCTGCAGAGGTCCACATAATGCCACAATATTTTCAACACAGTACCCAATGTAGTGATTTACCTGTATAAATTACCTGGTCAGCAGTGGTAACAAGCAGTGGTCAAGCAGTGGACATCTGCACATGCTAGCCCATGCTTAGCACATGGTTCTCCCAGTTTCTATTGTTCTCTCTACAGGTAAGGTGTACAGAGCACACGAGAAAAGGTATACAGAGCAGACGAGAAAACAGGTCTTCATGCATTATTGTCCAGTTTGTAGAGTGCGCAAAACAAAAAAGGGAGATAACTGAAAAATTAGCTACGCAAGAGTTGTCATTCTTGTGCGCGACACACCTCCGGGTCGTGGTCTATGCATGTGTGAAGTTTCATGAAAATATTCCAAAGGGTGGTCGAGTTATGCTCCGGACAGGAAATCAGTGAGCGAAAACAAAAAAGGGAGATAACTCAAAAATTAGCTATGCAAGAGTTGTCATTCTTGTGCACGACACACCTTCGGTTCGTGGTCTAATTGAATGTGTTAAGTTTCATAAAAAATATTCCAAAGGGTGGTCGAGTTATGGTCAATCAGTGCGCGAAACAAAAAAGGGAGATAACTAAAAAATTAGCTATGCAAGAGTTGTCATTCTTGTGCGTGACACTTCGGGTCGTGGTCTATGCATGTGTGAAGTTTCATGAAAATATTCGAAAGGGTGGTGGAGTTATGCTCGGACACGAAATCAGTGCGAGAAACAAAAAATGGAGATAACTAAAAAATTAGCTATGCAAGAGTTGTCATTCTTGTGCGCGACACACCTTCGGGTCGTGGTCTATGCATGTGTGAAGTTTCATGAAAATATTCCAAAGGGTGTTCGAGTTATGCTCCGGACAAGAAGTGTCTGCGGCGGACGCGGACGCGGCGCGCTGTCAAATCCATAGTATCCCCCGACGGTAGTCTGGGGGATACAATAATGAATATGGTTCATGTTTATTTTGTTCAATGATTGGTGACGTGTTTGTTATCACGTCATAGCGTCATGATGTCGTTTTAATTGTTATGACATCGGAATGTGCGACGTACAGTTTGACGTCGCCAGGGCTGTATCGTGATGGCATTGAACATTAATTTGATAATCATTTGTAAATGATCCACTGAACTGGCACGAGCGTCCAAATTGTGGGTTATAACAAAGGTTCATGGGTAAAAACTTTGCTTTAACCCATTTGTCGACATGGAGAACACGTTGGGACGTATCAAAAGTTGTATAAATAACTAGTTTCCCCATGTTAAATCACCATAGACATCTTCACAGAGAGATTATGTTTGTAAAACAAGAAACGAGGCAACACCACAAAACAAAATGGTTAAGTGTTTCTGCGACATTTCGAAGGTGACAAATGTCAAGGTCGCGTTAATGGTGGCGCGAGTGTGTGACAAATGTTCAGGTGATTTAACACTTTGAACCCGAAAGCCCGTTATAGCGGTGTTTGCAAACAGTGCAGATCCAGATGAGCCGGCTCATAACGAGCCGTCTCATCAGGATCTGCACTTTTTGCGAGTAAATTTCATATTTTTTAGAGCATAAACACCCCCTTTTCATGAATGAACCAATCTGAACAGCATTTCGTGACGGTTGGATTGGATGCAAAATTAACGTATCAAAATCCATTCCAGTTACTTAGGGGTGAAAGGGTTAAGTGTCCAAGTATTGAAGCAATTCTTTGCGTCATATTGAAGTCGACACGACGGTGAAATATCCTTGTCCCACACCAATCAGTGCATATGATGGATACTCTTATTCTTGTCTCACCTTGTCTGATAAACTTGATATCAAAAGACAATAGCCTGGTAGTCTCTATATTGAGAAAGAGCACCAGATGTATTGTGTCTAAAGCGTATTTTACTTTTGCAAATGGAATAGTGAATTTTTGCAAAATGCTTCCAAAAAGATTGCGCTTTATATTAAAGTGATGAATTGCAATAAAAATCTCCGCATTCCTGGATTTTTCGACTAGTGTAGATCTAGATCAGCCTTAGCATCCGTGCTGTCTGATCAGGATCTGCGTTGCTCGCCATTCCATCAATGAAACACAAGAAATACAGATCATTATCAGGCATCAGGAGTGCTATTTGACCAGGAGCTACACTACTGTCTGATTCACGTTAACCTGCCCAACTTTTACACCTATTTAAACACCCTAAAACTCTTATTTTTTGGCATAAAATCATTTTTCAGCAAAATTTAGCAATGAGCCATCTTTTTATTTTTTGAATTTCGGTCCTATAATGAAGTAATACCGGTAGCCATAAATTAAGAATTTGTTTTTTTTTTTTTGCTTATATTTAACGGCGGCACTGGCTCTAGGACCTTGCATGCCGTCTCCCAAGAATGGGAGAAAGAACAGAGGTAGAGATTTTTGAGAGAAGCCGGTAATTCGTATTTACAGAGCAACTACGAATTATCGGTACCCATTTACAGCTGGGTGAACTGGAGCAGTGTAGATAAAATGTCTTGCTCAAGGACACAACGCACGCCGCTAGTCAGGCTCGAACCCACGACCCTTGGATCAGTAGTCCGACACACTAACCATTACGCCACGGCGCTCCACCTGAATTGAAATCAAGAATTGAATGCAGGGTTGCAATGTTAAAATGTCACGTGCGATCAGATTTTCAACATTTTTCTAGCATCGAACTGCTTGCTGGATTTCATCATTAAAAACAAGACACTAACCTTGTATTTATGAGAGCAAATCTTGCCAGGTTGAAAAATAAAGGAATCAAGCCTCCATTTCTCGGTGTTCGTACAAGAATTACAGAAGAAAATTCCGAGAATTTGGTCAAAATACAACATGATGTCATCATCATCTGCTACAGCTTTCGTATCTATTGACAACGCCAAGCTGAGGTTGGCACGCTGTTCCTACCACGCAAAATTAATTGCACATATCATCGCACATCGACACCGGTGTAAATCTACATTCTCTAATGGTATGACTTGGGAACACCATACATACGTCATTTCCGGCGGAGAGTTATATAGTCACTTCCTGTGAGCCAGTTTCTTTGCCGGACGAATTTCCGGCGGACAACTTGGTTTACTAAATGCTGATTGGTTGGTGAAGGTCACAAGTTTAATCGAATCAAGTTCGTTAGCATTCACAATTTAAAATACATTAGGACGTATTAGCAATAGTATCAGATCGACTTGGAACCTTATGGATGAATGATATTCGCTAAATATATATGAAGATTAAAATGATTAATTTATATATTTTAATGCAAATTGTTTATTATATGCCAGAAAATATGATGTTAATAAACAAATTTATTAAGAATTTGTGTTCAGTTCGCAAATGTTAAGTTTTGTTGTTGACCGGAATGTGATTATTGCATTAGCAGTTTCTTGTTTTATTGTCAACAACTAAAAATCGGTTGGTTTTGAAATTAATTTATAATGCAAAAGCCCATCCATGACTGTTTATTCGAAATAACTTTGTTATTAGACGGATTTTCTTGAAATAAAAAGTAGGCTCATTTCTAAAAAATAGTTTTACATTGTTTTATATAAAAAAATAAGCAGTTTGGAGTGTTTTTATAGCAATAAATCTTGGGCAGCATTTCGTGGAACAGACATTAGTCATCCATTTCTCCAGCCACAGCCAAATTTCCAGTCATAGCCAAATTTCCAGTCACAGCCACATTTTCAGACACCACCACATTTCCAGTCACATAATATTTTCAGTCAATTCAGTCACACCCACATTTCCAGTTACAGCCAAATTCCAGTCACAGCCAAATTTTCAGTCACAATCACATTTCCAGTCACAACCACATTTCCAGTTACAGCGACAACCGCCGTACATACCCGTATATCTTGGTAGTACTACACAGTTAATTGAGACAGTTCAAATGAGTAGCTAAAACATATTCTTTCATAAATTTAAAGATTTTTTTTTTCATCAACCAAACTTTGTACAGTTAAATTGAAAATCTCTGTACCGTAGAACCTCTCGGCTCGGAGATGTTCCACTGTAAATCAAGCCAAGGTACGCGGCTGTGCTTTGCGAACTTGAACAGGCAATATCATCATACATATACACAGATGAAACCCATAAAATTAAGGATACACAGACTGCATGCGTGCCCGGTTTAGAGAGGCGCTACTGTATTTCTGGGTGAACCACCATACATACCCTTTCCTGCACCTCGAGGTCGGCACTCTGTACAAAGAGCGGCAGTTTGTCCTGCAGCAGCTGTCCTATCTCCTGTATGAGCTCCGTGTCTCCGTCAGTCTCCGCGGACTTCAGCAGCTTGCTGTACAGCTTCAGGATGTTCTGCACGTACACACTCTGGATGTGGCCCGGCAGAATCGTGATCTTCGGCTTCAACATCGCCTCCAGGGCGGCCTTCGGGTCAGACAAGTGGCTGTAATAGACCACAGGCTCGTTGCACTAGTCTTTGTATGACCAATGGAATGGAATGATGCTAACGTCCCATCAACACAAAAGAGTATCATTTAGGGCCAAGCATGCCAATTGCCTGGGGTACAACCAGGACAAACTTGTAAAGTTAATGCAATAGGGCAGGTTGTGTAAATACATAATTTATTGATTTGTGAGCGATTGTGCAGTCTGATCAGGATCTACACTGGTCACATAGCCTTGCTTCTCCTTTCAAAATTCTATGAAATCAATCAGTTCTCCTGATACAGTCGCATATCAGTAGCTACAGTTCCCAAACCTTCACGCAGAAACCTTGAATAATTGAATTGAAGAGGTGTGGGGGGGGGGGGGGTGTGGGGGGGGGGGGGGGGGGGGGGGGTCGTAAATATCAGTACTGAATGTCTACATAAAATATATGTCAGTCCTGAAATTAGAATAACCTGATCTGGTGCAAAATCCTCACAACACCAGTCACTTTGCCCATCACACTAAAAGTAATAAGATTATCACTAATCTTACTGCTCTTACATGTATAATGGTTACAACAGGATTCACCTCTCAAAAAGGCAAAAAATGTACTCGACGGCCAAACCAGGGATATCGGGATTCCCATACAGATAAACCCCATCGTTAAATGCGGTTGTGACTGGCGAAATGGGGTTTATTGGCTTTGCGACCTGCGTAGATACAGATCAGCCTGACCAGGATCTACATTGTTCGCCATTCCATCAATGAAACACCCGCCATGCTCCTAACAAGCAATATAGATCATGATTAGGCTACAGGAGTGTGCTATTTGATCAGGAGCTACACTGGTCACAAATCTCATAAGCCCATTTCTCCAGTCACAGCCACAAATCACCATACGCATGCTCCCAGCCGGCTATACAAGTGGTGTTTAACACTACAGACCTGTATAGTGGTGTTGGCAAATAGTGTAGATCCAGATGAGCCGGCTCGTCACGAGCCGTCTCATCAGGATCTGCACTTTTTGCAAGTAATTTTCATATTTTTGAGAACAAAAATACCCCATTTTTATAAATGGACTAGTCTGACAATCATTGTGTGACGGTTGGTATCAAAATCCATTCCAGTTACTTAGGGGTGAAAGGGTTAAGCTTACTCGGAGAACTCCCCGCAAATCCATGCAGCAGCATAGAGGACCTCACAGATACCGTTCCTCTGGGAGTTGTTGACCAGCAGGTGCGAGTTCTCCAGCAGGATAGACTGTAAATGAAACATGAATTGTCATCGTTACAACTGTTGCAAATGCTGTGTAACAAAAAAACAGTGAAAAATGAATTGGTTTAACGTCCCAGCAAACAGCTAAGGTCGTAGAGAGACGGGACCTCAATTTCAAGTCTCATCCGAAAGAACAGTGGGCTGGAAATATGAAAGTATTTTTCATGCCTAGGGTGACGATTGAACTCCTAACCTCCGGTATTGAAGTCCAATGCCATTATCCCCTAGATCATGGCCCATTCCCTGTGTAAGAAGAAACAGCATAGCTACAATTGAAGGGGTAAGTGAAAGAAGGCGGCTAAGTCCTTATGGACTTGCCCCCTTCTTTCACTGACCCCTTCAATCGCTACAAATGCTGTAAGGATAGATGGTAAATGTAACAAGAAATACCATTGTTACTATATTACCAAGGTGATGACTGGAGAGTGCCTTCCCCATGAAAAAATTAAGTCAAGGTCAACCCAATGACACAGGGTGGTTAGCCAACAATGTGAGGAGAACTGAAAAAGTTTAACGTCACAGCAATAGCTAAGATCATATAGAAAACGGGGCCTCGATTTCAAGTCTCATCCAAATGACCAGTGGTCTGTAAAGTACTTTCTAATGCCCGAGGTGGAGATTGAACTCAAAATCGCTGTATTGAAGACAACGCTCTAACCACTTGACCAGAATTGTGAGTGCTAGGTCTCATTTCCCACTGAAATGACGTATAAAGTCAATCCGACTTACGATTGTAAAGATAATGTGTACTTAAAAACTTTAACGCAAATATTTCAAAAACTTTTCAAATAATTTTACCTTGACCTTGGGCATGGGTGAAAAAAAGAATGAAAATATGAATGATGATAAAAAAGTATACAAACTTTCAAGTCAATCTGATAATGGGTACACAAGAACTTTAATGTAAATCGGATGGACGGACGAACAGACAACCGACGGAAATACAAAAACTATATACCCCTCGATATATTTCATTGTCAGGTGTATAAAAAACTGACCATCTGTCCGACGGCGAATGGTCGAATGGCCTGTACTCTGATGGCCACATCCAACATCTGTGCGGCTATCAGACGGCCATGTCTTGTTCCCTCCATCCTAGTCAACTCCACGAGAATGCTCACATACCTGAAATACAAGGATCATACATGTGGCTGTGACTGGATAAATATGGGCTTATGGGATTAGAGCTCCAGATAAGGTACGTATTGGCGTATTTTACACACTTATATTAGCAAAATATGCATTGAGTGGGAGTACAGCAATGTGAAAATATGCATTGATTTTAAAATTGAGTAGTGAAAATACATGTACTGTAATAAAGTTGAAAATTTACTTAGCTGAACTGCAAAAAAGCAAACAATGCTTTTTGCAGCTCAAATAAATTTATTTTTAAATTTGTTTTATTTTTTATCATTTGTCCCTTATTTAGTAAGGTAGAAAATCAATAATACATTTGTAAAAGTAAAGTACGCATTGAATTTTAAATATGGGGGTATAATACTCTTTAGATACAAAACTTGTCTGGAGCTCTGGGGATTTGTGACCAGTGTAGCTCCTGGTTAAATAGCACACTCCTGTAGCCTGATAATGATCTATATTGCGTGTTAGAAGCACGACAAGTGTTTCACTGATGTAAGATCGCTGGTATGAACATAGCGGTACTGACCATTCGAAGTTGGTGACAAACTGGAAGTTGGACTGTGAGCAGATCTCGATGATCTTGGCAAGGAGTTCATCGCGGTAGTTTGTGCCCTCTGCCTTGTCCATGTGGACCATCAACTTCTTCACGATCTCCATCAAGTTCTTCTTAGACACCTGCCACATCATTGATGCATTAAATGGTTGATGCAGTAAATTAATTGGTTGGTGGAATAATTGGTTGGTGGATCATACTTAATGGTTGGTGAAATAATTGGCTGGTGGATTAAATTAATTGGTTGGAGGAATAATTGGCTTGTGGATTTGAAATGATTTTTCATTGGCGTATAATGGCCGGTCAACAACTAATATAATTGTTCATGGATTAAATGGTGCGGATGATTAATCGGTTGGTGGATCAAATGGCTGGTGAATTAATTGGTTGGTGAATTAATTGGTTGGTGGATTAAATGAATAGTGAATTCATTGGTTGGTGGATTAAATGGTCAGTGAATTCATTGGTTTAAATGGTTGGTGAATTCATTGGTTGGTTGTTCGGTGAATTCATTGGTTTAAATGGTTGGTGGATTAAATGGTTGAATTCATTGGTTGGTGAATTCATTGGTTGGTGAATAGCCAATCAATTTGTAGGCCCATACATGTATGTCATACTATACATGATAAGACTAACAGGTTATTCTAAAGTATGTGCTAACATAAAAGTTAAATTCACATTTA